>OX377204.1:56648987-57052374 GCA_947396885.1 Heligmosomoides polygyrus polygyrus | reverse complement strand
ATCCTGACCCGACCACCTTCAATTATCCAGAAAAAATCCAAAGCCTACCGAAATCAGCGGAATATTCAAAAACGGAAATTCGAATTCGTAGTCAGCGCCCCAAAGAACCCCTAGATGATTTTGGACGAGAAAATTTGGCCAATTTCGAAAATATCGATTTTCAATGACTCATCGTCCGCGCCGGCTCGGCTCGGAGCACCCTCGTCCGCAATGGTCGTCCCAAATTATAGTTTCCATACTCCAAATAACACCATTCAATTCACCATGAAAAGCTCTATCAAATGATATCAAGCATGGCCAAGTTCGAAGATATCGATTTTCAATGACGTCAACCTCCGTCTGCCACGGCCTCGCCCTCAATCAAAAAATCGATGTTACCAAAATTGGTCAGAACTGGTACAGTTCGATAGCGCTTTTCATGATGAACAGAGCAATGCCATTGCGAGTGTCGAAAATCCAAATCTGGACAAGTAAGTGAGCAAGAAACTCTAGCCGTTATCTTCCGCCGCATTAAGCTGGCAGCTGAGGAGTTTTGAGCACGTCATCGTGAAGTACCTTAAGCGCTCTGTTTGCGTACGCATTTAAAGTCTGTTTGCTCTCCGGGTCTTCTCGCAGTGGTCCACTGAAATTGAAAAAAAAAATGCGTCACACAAGCCTCACTTGCATTTGCGCTTCCCTGTGACATTGCCTGTTACTAAGCTACACCGTTCTACTTTAATATGCTACTAGACCGTTTTACGGCCTACAAGACCCACGAGTTGCAGCCGAAGCGATTTGAACTTGAAAGAGCTATTGCGCTACGAACTCGCCCGTGCGTGCAATTTGCAAGCGGTCGCCCCTCGATTGAAAGGTTCGATTCTATATGCATTGTTCACGGCGCACTCCAAAGGCTAGCTAGACAGCATTAGGGCAATTTCTTAGTAAGGCAGCTGGCGATTGAACTCCCTAAATGCTCACTCTACCAGTTGTCGAACGCATTCGATTGATGGGTTCATCTTTATAAGCATTGTACACGCGCACACCAAAGTTTCGCTAGGACAGACTGGAGCTAATCCAGAGTGGGGCGGCTAGAAATTTCTGATAACATTCTCCACGGATCCCAAGTCTTGAAGGGACAGATTGAAGCAATTCCCAAGTAGGGCTGCCGAAAATTTCTTGTAAAATTCTCAAACAGTGCAAGATAGCCTTGAAGGCTTTACATTTTCTAGGAAGCGAAGATAGAAACCCAGTAGACATGCTTCCGCCCATTCGATCGATAGGTTCGATCCTATATGCATTGTGCACGGCGCACTCTCGGAGCATTCCGGGCATGACAGAGCACTGACAACGCATGCCATGCTTGAGATACTCCGAAAACACTGCACGTCACATGCACCTCCTGGAAAACAAGGTGCTCTAATCGCAAAAGCCTGCCGCAGTTATTTTTTAGGCCGCCCACGGCGAAAACGCGGCGTTCTGGTAAAGCTTTATATACGTTTATGTAGATGTCGATGAGAAGAATCGAATGGTGCCAACAGTTTCTCAAACAACTTAAAATTAAAAGACTTATGAAAATGCGACGGTTTGCGACGGAGTTTTCCGTCGCAAACCGTCTTTTTGACCGCGCGACGCGGGCGGTATTGTATATGGCGCTCTGTCGAATGCAGTTTACAGTGGGTAATAAAAAGTAAATGCCAACCATTGGGTGACCACAATAAGTAAGGTGTTCATTTGATTACTCGAATATTCGACACTTCGAAATTCGATTATTCGAAGTTCGAAATTTTGAGAATCGAATAACATTCGATCGTTCGAAATTTGAAATTTTGAGAATCGGATAATATTCGATCATTCGAAATTCAAAGTTTTGAAAATCGGATATTATTCGATCATTCGAAATTCGAAATTTTTTCCCAAGGACAAGGGTATAATGTCCAGGAGATGGGCCAGCGCCAATGGGCCTCCCACTTAGGCGCAAGACCGCGCCTACGTGTACCTTGCTCGCCCGAACGGCGTACCACCAGGTCGTATTGTTGGCCTGGAACTCGACCACCGGTTAAAAACGGCAAAAATCGATCACATTCGATCAGCACAATTCTACATTGGTAGACAGCTAATTCTACGGAGAAAAAAAATTATAAAGGTCATTTTTTGAGCAGAAGTAGCACAACGAAGCGATCGAGTAAAATAGGCCCTCTTCGAAATTTTTGTCGAAATCACGCACTTTGAGTGTCTGTTCCAATCGAAACACAACTCCATTATTTTGAAAAGACATATTGTTGTAAAGCGCAATTAGTACTTGGAGTCGACCAAAGATGGCGTTACGCTCTATCGAAATAATGGACATTGCGGTAGGAATTCAGATTTGGAACCGGAAATGGACAATATGTATTCCGTAGAGAAATTCAACAGAAGTGTGGGTTTGCGACCAATTATGGAGCCGTATCCTGTGGGCAAAACGGTCGCCGCGGCAGGTAGATAGGTCACCGAACAACCTTCTTTGAGAGACTGCGGAATAGTTTTTAGATGAGTGTAAAGCTGACTTCACGAGGATTCCGAATATTTATTTATTTATTTATTTATTTACTACACAAAATGTGTGCCATAAATAATAAACAAAACCAATACTGTAGATTACGTCAGATCACATACATGACATATGTTCAGTTTGAGTGTTTTTCAATCCATTGGTGAATGTGGGAACTCCAGTTTGAAATTGTATAAATTGAGATCGTTGTGAGTATGTGTCTTATTTAAAAATGTAACCATTTTGAAGGAAGCCCCAAAAATCCACTTAAACCACCGTAACTAGCTTAGATTAAAAGCTACGCTATCCGTTTCGATTTTCGAGATCTCCTCGACGAGGCGATTTCATTGATGTAGTCAGCTTTTCAGTGAACTCACTGTGAACGATTCCGACGCTTTGCGACGCTTCTGAGCGTCGCCGACGCGAAATGCGACGCTAGTTATAAACGGTGTTATATAGCACGCCTTCATAAACCCGACACACATTGAACGATATTGAGAGAAAGTACTGGTCCTCTCTTACTGTAACCCCACTAGTGGTCTCCCTTGGCGGAGAGTCCGTTGGATACACCGCCCTCAAAAAGGGGCGGAGCGAGGGGCGCGCCGAGGACAAGATGTCTGGGTCCCTGCCATCACATGGAGGAATCGCATTTCTAATCATTTTCCTTGACCCTGCAGCTCTATTCTGAACTGATTTTGTTCTTGAGACAAGAGTCAGAACCGTGTTCACCATTTTTAGAGGAAAAGAGTTTTCAGCTGCAGCGCCAAGGCTTTCTTCAGGTCCCGCCACATTGCTCGGTACTAAGGCGTCATCCGCATTTTCCGTCAAGTACAGCAACATCTTAGCGAAATGTGTCCTGACAGCAACGCGACCATCCACTAGAAAGTTCTTTAGTACAAAGAGAGTTGTCTGATCCTTGGAAAAAAGGACGGTTGCCCACAATTACGGATGAGCCTTCAATGTAGAACTCCTGACCGGAGTCACCCATAGTCTCTAGTTGATGCGAAAATTTAAAGGATTGTGGTGAAAATTGAAAGAATCTAGAGAGAAGAGCGACGTTCCCTTCCCTGCAACTGCGTCCATAACCGAACCGACTGGAAAATGACTTCAGAGTTCCCCGAGATACGCTTCACAATCGTCTCCTATCAGCTGTTAGGTTTTTGGGTGACGTCACGTTAATTAACGACGGTTTCGCGAACTTGTCCAAATAGGGCGGCGGCAGCACGGTGTGCCGAACGACTGCCTCCGGTCTCCCTTCGCTGGTCTCCGCTTAACTGAACTCCCTTACCGGTCCCCCTGGGGCCGTATGCTATTCTCCCCGCAACCGTCCCGGGTCGGGTATGAGGCGGCCTCCGCCACCTCCCCGGTATGCACAGCTCTCCCAGGC
The DNA here is from genome assembly GCA_947396885.1 of Heligmosomoides polygyrus polygyrus. Taxonomy (NCBI): domain Eukaryota; kingdom Metazoa; phylum Nematoda; class Chromadorea; order Rhabditida; family Heligmosomidae; genus Heligmosomoides; species Heligmosomoides polygyrus. The sequence continues at coordinate 57,048,481 of OX377204.1, read as the reverse complement.
TGATCTAGGGGACGAGCCGTCATCAAAACCCGGGGACGGTATAGAAAATTTCTCGGGGCGAGGCAGAGATGCAGAGGAAATGCGACGCTGGAGCGGGAAACTAGCATCGGGACATGACATTTGCGATCAGCTGCTGAGGCGCGTCTCATCGGCTGCTATTCAATGAAGAGATCACTTTTCAATGCACTCGTGGCAGTGTGGAATATCTAAATGGGCACAATACAGGTTTTCAACGGTAGCCAACACTCAAAGAATGATTAATAGAATAGAAAAAAGTTCGCAAATGGTCTACATCCTCCGGAAACCAAAGGAAATAGTATATAAAGCTGAACATTTTAGTGCACTGTGTCGGGTGGGCTAATATTTTTTCATTGAAGAGTAAGTGAACCACGAAAAGAAATATAAGTAAACCACTATTTCACGCGAACTAGTCTCAATCTCTTAGAAATTAGAAAAAGATAAGCTGGTAGTAAAATGGAGATTTTTCCTACAAATAGCTCTTTTGTTCTTGCAAAACTGTGTTTAAATTTTTGACAAATTGGTATCGCGTTCGTTTCAGCTAAATGATTATCTGCATTTGTAAAAAATTTGGGTCAAATGCCAAATTGGCCACAATTGTCAAATGCCATCTATCAAATGCCAAATTCGCACTCAAAAAGGTTCAAGAATCTTTTTCAGCTCATGTTCTTAAAACTTCGAATGGACTTCCTGTACCATTTTTCAATTTTTTGGGAACGTCATTCAAGAAGGACATTTGAGAAATTAACTACAAATTTGATAAAGAAATGGAAGCGGATATTCTTATGAAATATATAATGCATTCTCAGTCGATAAAATACTAACTCGATTTGATAAAAAAGGAGCACTTTCCACTTCACGCAATTCACGGAAAAACTCGATTTAGCAAATCTTTGAAGAGCACACTTTTCTGTAATCCTTCGTGCTCAACATTTTGTATCACTTTTGGTTCAATAAATAATATGTGTATTATTCTACACAGTGTTGACCCCTCTGTGAAAATACATCTGGCACTATTGTACTTAATGTACCGCAGTAAATCTTGTTCAAAATAGATCTACTAGGGGTAATCTGCCATGGGAAGAACGAATACCATAGTCGTTTTTTGCGGAAATGCCTTATAAGCCCGCTATATTAAGTTTGAATCGCCCAAGACCTTGCGAAATAGCGCGCACTGGTAAGAGACGCAGAGACTCCGCCCCTACCAGCACGCATTCGCGGCCGTCTCCGAGGGGGGGGGGGGGGAGTTACCACAGCATGCAGGGGCGTGCAGGCGTGGCAACTAGATACACACAGCGGATGTAGATGCAGTCTTATCTCCTCTTTTCGATTACAGATTCGGGTCTTATTTTCTTCCGAATTGGGCAAGGGAGGGAACTATAGGATGAAGGCAATTTTAACACGGGCTGGTGGGCCCACACACCGGAGTCCCTTCCCCTGCCCGATCGTGTGCTTTCCCCCGCGTCAGCGAAGGAGAGCACACAATAGGTTTAATGGCTTCTCGAGATTTCAAGGCTTCTGCCCCTGGCTAAGCTCTGCTGCAGTCTAAAGACGGCGAAATAATGCGCATCGGTAGGAGGCGCGCCCTCTGCTTCTCTTCCTAGAGTGCGCTATTTCGCAAGGCCTTGGGCAATTCGAGCTTAATATAGCGGGCTTATACGGCATTTCCGCAGAAAACGACTACGATATTTGTTCTTCTCATGGCAGTGTGTCCCTATGTCCCTTGACTTGCGGCAGGACCACCTCGTCTCCTGCACCGCACAGAAATCAACTCTTCTACGCTCCAGTGCTTCAACCAATTCGTACGAGCGGCCCGTCAACGTACCCACATTCAGCGTAGCCACGCGGGTCCTGCTTACGTTACGGGACTTTCGGACTAACTCAGTTGCCCCCGATGCCGTCCTCGCATCAAGGAACCATACTTTTCACACTCGCCGGGCTTTGCGAGTGCGCGTCGGCTCCCGCGGACGCCGTAGCACTATTTCGATAAACCTGAACGGTCATACACCATGTGATGTGACATGGGTCTTCGTAGGCCGGCCTGTCACAAGGGCCTGTCGCCTGCAATCGAACGTCCGTGATCGGGTTAGCTCGAAGAGCGAACAGTTTCCAGTGGCACCACGTGGAGGAACGGACATCGCCACCGTTAATTCGGTTAAGTCTACCGTTCAAAAAATTGCAGCATCAAAAAAGTTAGCGAAAAAACCCGTCACAGGAACTTGATATGGAAAGGCTGCATGTTAAAATGTTGAGAAGTAGTGAGATAGACCCTGAATTTGTTTTCTTTTATTGCTCTTTAGGTTATCATAACAATATTATGAATTTATGCTTCGTTATGTTATGTTAGGATGAGCATTAAACTGTGGAATATTCTACTGCCCGCAAAGTTCTGAGCAAGAAAAAATGCAATAGAAACTGCTTCTGACGCCGTTTCAGATTCAATTTTTGAAATAAATGGCGTCAACATGTGTCATTTCCGTTTTCGCGTTTCGTATTCCGGTTTCCGGCCATTTTTTAGCGTTTCCGTTCCGTCTTTCGTCTTCCGCTTTTTTCCAGAAAAATTTCCGCACATCCCTGGTGATCAAGATTACCAATGTCAGTACATAGAATCGCTTTCTTCACCTATGTGATCAGACCTGCTTTCCAATCTTGCACTTCGACATGGAAAGTTCGCACGCTCTTCTTGTAAGTTTTACTAATTCTACCATCCCTTATAAAATGTATCACTTTTGATCCACTCCGTGGCGTTGGTCTTAATGCAGCCTATTTTGTCTCGGCCACTCTTCGGTACTGATAGGGGGGAGGGCATTGGAAGCGTAGGTACTTGTAGTAAGTCTCACGACTTCGTGGGTCGCGAAGAAAGTTTCGTCCAAACTTTGCGAGGGTTAATTGGAGTGCTGACCACGAATCTGACAAACGTTTTCGGTGTTACGGTCGACCACAAAAAGTGACGATGAGTATGTGCAAGTAAGGAGGTGGAGACAGAATAACCGGCAGTGTTGTAATACTATCGTGAGTTCAAAAGTCGAAGAGAGTTTGAAAAAAAATCGCCCAAACATCGCCCAGTACTGTTATTTTAGATGTTGAGCACAAATATGGTATCCATTTTTGAAATTTCGGCCGACCACAGTAGGTTACGGTACTTATGAAGCAGAGGGTCCGTGGTGCCGTGGGACTGCCGGGAAACATGTTAACGGGGCAACGGCAACGGAAACGCGGCAACCCACGGCACTCGAGGACGGGTGCTTCATAAGTACCGGCCCCGTGGTGCCGTGGGGTTTGCCGCGTTAACATGTTTCCCGGCAACCCCACGGCACCACGGGCCCTTTGCTTCACAAGTACTTAGGTTACTGCGGGTGTTCGTAAGGAGTTCTTATCACTGATTTCGCCCTTTCCTCGCTTAGGCCTATGTTATACGTCGGCGATGCGTCGCCGACGCTGCGACCCGTCACCGACGTCGCCGACGCTGACGTCACCAAAGACGTCGCCTGCGTCGCCACAGGCGTCACCGACGTCGCCACAGACGCGTGGTCGACGTCGGGGACGTCGTCAACAAATTCTGTAGCGGCGTCGGGGACGTCGTTGACAGGAGAGCATCGGAGCACATTTTTAGCATCGGAGCGCGTTTTAATGTCATCATTTGGTAACCAGTAGCAACAAAATTGTAAGCATTCAGACCATGCACAACCAAGAAGTCTGAAATGCAAGGTTTCAGACGGGGCTATTTACACGTTACATAAATCTCGTTACCTGTGCTTTCATATGAGACTCAAACGTCTTCAAAGGTTTCACTAGCAGCAATGTTAGACCCATTCAAACAGTACCTGTATTTCTTAGGATACCCTGTATTTTTCGCAAGGCATAGTGTGTTCTTAGCTTTTATAGTTTAAAAGAAGCAAAAATCAATCGATAAAGTCACTTTGTAAAGAGATTATAAAAGTATTCATGCGAAACACAATCAATAGATTGTAAAATGCAAAATAACGGACGAGTGCATGGCGCAGTCTATCCCGATCATACGTCAAAAATGTTTTTATATGAGCCTTTAACTTTTGAGTACCATTTTTGTGACCAAAATTGTCACCTTTCTAACAGTGTTTACATTTCTTGAGACACCATTATTAGAATTAGGCAGTATAAAAAAAGACTCACGCCATCTATTAGGTAGAGATACGTATAGTTGTAGGCCTTTTTTCTGTTGAAACTCTGTTATCTGTCTCAATTTCGTTGTTTGTTGAAGAACACGATGAAGAAACTTTTTACATATTTTTCTGCAAACCTTGAAGAAAACAGTTCACTTTTTTGTTGGCATAGAGCTGCTACATACATATTAAAGACCACATGAATCCTGTGAAGCCCACATCTTACTAACCTTAAATGAATGATCATTAAATGTAGAAAAGGCACTATTTGTGCCCGCAAGACGGGCGTTTGTGCACCTTCGATTTCGTAATTCGAGGTCCGCCGAGAATATTGACAGTGCCGGGAACGAAGAACACAACCACATAAAAATACTCCCTCGGAGCGCATTTTCTCCCACCCTTGGATGAGGTCGGCGACGGCCCGTCGCCGTGCACAACACGGCGACCGACCCACGGACGACGTCGGCAACGCCCGTCGTCGACCCGTCACCGACGTCGAGAACGCGTCTGTGGCGATCAGCGTCGCCGACGTCGGCGGCGGAAGTATAACACCCCTGCTGAGCTCTCGACGACGCCGCCGGCGACGCATCGCCGAAGCATAACATAGGCCTTACGGAAACTATTTAAGCTGCTGACCACTAGTTTGTCAACCTCTTTTAAAATTATCTATTTGTCGCGAATCGATCGCGATCGCTCCTCTTTTGACTGGATTCCCAGGGTGTGTCGCTCCCGCGGTGAGCTGCAGATGAGGCGACCAATGCCGGCCTGGAAAAGCTCCACCCCCGAGGCCTATCGATCTGCGTCGGGCGCTCTCCCGCGCAGTATAGCCAGTTCATTCGTATCCTTTGCGCTGCCACGGGCAGCCAGCTGCTTCGGGCGACTCGCGAGCTGTCGCGGCTTGGTGCGCCGACCTTGTAGCGCTTACACCTAAATCCTCCTGCTCCGGAGCTCTCACCACGGGCCCTTGAGCCCCTTTCGGACGCTATACACGACGGCCAGCTAAAGGAGGGTCGCGGGCCCGGCAGCGTACACTGACGGACTTGCGACCCGACGAGATTTTATCATGGCCGGTCACGTCGGAGAGCCACTTCATATTATTGTCTGCCAGTTCAGTAGTCTATGTGGTATTCTATGCATTCCTGTAGTCTAATAAATATATATTACCTTGTCTTCGGCAGCCGAACAATCGGTGAGTAACCTTAGTTACTGTTAGGGGTCTTGGGGGCAATTCATATTGTGTATGTTGGGTTTCATTGCATCCGTTGTGCATTGCTTGTCAATTCCATGCTAGCGAAACCACTCGGGAACTAGGCTCCCCACGAACGTCCCCGCTAGGGACGTCCGTAGTCCCGTCTAGGCCCACAGAGAAGCGATGGAGGCAGGAGCTTCCTCGCCGGGTCCTTTCCCTTCTGATGGGCTCCCATCTTGGCAGTTGGGTTGAGCCATGGAGCGTTTCGGGGCCCTTTGGCATGTAAATCAGGACGGTCATCGGGGCATCGAGTCCGCGACATGGTGCATCGGGCGTTGGTAAGCGGACCTGTTGCCATTCGGCACGGTTGTCGTTTGGTCGTAAAAAGTGCCCTACCACGCCTGATGACCGGACTGCCATGCCGTCCCAGGGGTAAAGGGCTGTAGGGCATGGGGATTCTTTGGACGGGTTAGGATCAAAAAGTGGGTAGCACAGGCCGCGTGCCCGGTAGTATGCTCAGGCACTGAAGTCCGGCTTGCTGTGGCAACCAGCCAACTGATGTGCCTTAAGAGTTCCTGGGCGCGTTGGTCTCCGGCTGGCGCGGGACCACTACTGCTCTTTGGGGGTTGAGTGACGCAATGGGGCGTCTACGGCAGGTGCGCTTCGGAGCCCGAGTTCAGTTAGTACCAGGTGGTGGAGACCTGGTCGCACCTCGGGGAGGCCCCAGATCCCACTACTATACTATACGGACTGATCAACCGGTTGAGGTAGCTTGGGTGCGGTGCTATGGCGAGATCGCTGTCGTATAGTCCCCACAGTAGGGTATTTCCCTGGTCTTGCGCTGATCTCCGTTTCTTTACCCCCTTCCTTGGCGGTTCCCATGTTCCCGCAGAAAACCGGGGCACCTTCGTTGTGTTCCCTTGCGCGCCAACCCTTTCTTTTGTAAGTTCATATATTAGTCCTCGGATGGTAAAAATGACGGCAGTGCGGAACGGATACCTTCTGTCCTTTGCTTATTTCATTTGGCAGTCCAGGCTGGCCTGTCCTTTACTGTTTGCTGGCCCTGACAATACAGTTTTTTGTATTCCCTTCTTTGGTATATCCCCTTTTTTGTCCTCTTGTTTCTTTTTATCCCTTTCTCTCATAGCCTTTTCATCATTTTTGTTCTCATGTTCTCCCTTTCTCTCTGGTTGCTCTCCATTGCATGTCCGATTTGCCTTTCTATCATTAATTCGTCACGTGTTCAGCTCCATCGCGGAACGGTCCTATTGATACTATTCTTATTCGCGTTCCACAGCATGCAACATCTTGGTCGCCACCTTTAGGCTGTCCACTCGCAACCTTTCCGTAGCTCCAGGTTAAGCGCTTAGTCATGCTTCTTAATTCGTTGTCGGCGCAGTCACAGGGTCATCACCCTCGGCAGCCTAGATCTGCTGTCGTAGACGTCCTCACTCCGACCAGTTCCTGGTCGTCGAGTTGGAGTAGCGTTTGGAGCGGGCGCGTGAGTGCGTCTGGGAGTAGTGGTCTAGTCAGATAATCCCGACGTCCGTGAGGAATTCCGCGCTCATTGGGACGCCAATGGGTGTGTAGAGGTCCCCCAAAAGGTCGATCGGTTTGTCAGACGGATGCGAGTAACTCCAGTCAAGCTCGCAACGGCCGCTCTCCGAGATAGCGGTCATACAGATACGCTCCCTTGTTTTAGTTTTCTTTAGTTTTGGTTTCTTAGGCTAGCTTTTTAGCTAGTCGTTAGGGTCAGTTAGTCTAGTCATTCAGTCTATACTAGTCTCAATAGTGCTTTAGTTCAGTAGTTAGTTAGTCAGGTTAGCCCATTCTGAACGGTCCGTTTGAAGAGAGTGAGGTGTGGCCGCTCCATTCGTTGTTGTCAATATATGACAGTCTAAGTCATCGGAGAGAGACCCCCCGAGAGAGCGGACACTTCATTGTTCTGCTCAGGTAGGTTCGTTCTTCCAATACAGCCTTTGGTTGCCTCAGCAACCTACCGACTAAACATCGAAAGGATTCTACCTTGGCACCAAGGACATCAAAAGGTACGTCAAGCGCTATACCAAATCTTCGCATACTTATCGCAAGACGGCACGACAAAGCCACTGGATTAGGTCCTGAATTTCGACTCAATACACCCACATCGTTGTATTATATTTTCAGATATTCCACATGGGTTGACATCAGAGGTACGCAGTGCAAGCGGAGAAAATCCGCTTAGTTAACAACCTATTCTGCTTATCCGGACCACTACGACTTTATTTCTATGGCTTATTAGCCCGGTTTTCACTAAGTAGGCTGCTTAAGACCTTTGCACATCTCGTTCGTTTCGCTTACAATCACATAAATTCACCTTGAACGAGATGTCCGCCACAAAGCTCTTAAACCGTTTCCAGCATGTTAGCCAGTTCTCCATTAGTTAATTAGCTTCTTAATTAGTGTAGTTACTTCGTTAGTTTATTTGCTACCTTGCTTGTTCGTTCCATTCGAGCGAACTCCACTCTTATATGGATCTTGTATGAGTGCCAGTCTATGCTCTTAAATTCATCTTCAAATACATACATTTTGTTCAAAAGTCATAGCCAAGACTGTCATTCAAACAAGGTTTGCATGTATAATTATTTCAATACAACTATGACCATTTCCAAAACCGAATGGAAAGCTGTTTGAACGGTGAACCGTAAGTTCGGATCAGCCCCAACAGTGCGTTTGCCCTTGTCTCCGACACCACTCAAGTGGATACTAAATTTGCTATGACGTGACAAAGACGGGCAATGTAACATCGAAGCACACGGTTCTTGCCCTTACTTGAGCAATCTACTTTTGTTGACAAATTAAAGGCTGCTACTGGCAGCGATATGCAAGTACAATAGTTTTCATCTGAACCGAATTGTATCACAACGATTGTTTGATCACTCGAAGTTTGAAGTCGAAACGGCGGGAGCCCCTTCAACGCAATAGTTTCGGCAATCTGGAAAAGCCTCATTTTGGTGTGCCTTTTCTGCGAGAAATGCACGTGCCATTGATCATTATTATGTCTTTTCCTTTTTTCTCGACAATCTGCTTCTGCTTTCTTTTTTCGAGCATTTAGCGTCCTTCAAAATAGGAGCGAACCACAAAAAATCAGAAATTCAATTCCATGTGTATACAACTTGGTCATTCATTGAAAGTTGACTTTATAAACAGGGGTGATCGGAATTTTTAAATAAACTTATCTTTGCTAAATATGAATCCACCGCTTTTAAAATGGAGAGTTATTCCCAAATAGGGAAAGAGAAGATGAGGAGGGAAGATGAGGAGGTGCGGGAACGGTGGAAGCACTGATCATACTCGCGCATCGTACCGCAATCGCTCCAGCCAAGCGACCACCGACAAAACAACACCACCATTCTGTGGCACGGCCTGGGCTCAGGCGTACACACAGGGCGCATGAGGGTCAAGGCGTAAAGTCAGCTGTTAGTTGGAGAGGAGGTTAAAACATTTAAAACTTCGTCACGCAGTCCATGTAAGCTACAGGTATCAAAATTGCCCACAACCCCGAGTTGCCCAAATCCGTGCCTGTAGGATAGGACTGCGTCTACCTGGATAGTCCAACAAAGTCTACCATGGGATTCATCTTGCTAAAAGTGCCAAAATTGCACACAACCCGGAGTTCCTTGCATTGCCTACGAAGGGCACAGCTGCGTTTACCTGAGCTGGCCAACAAACTCCAACCTTTCGGATACAGCGATAGTTCAGGGCGTAGCTGTGCACTTGGACACCACCAACCTCGAAGGCAGTGGGGAGTGCCGTGCAAAGGGTGCGTTCGCCCGGTACCGTGATTGGCTGCGGCAAATACTGTAGAAACAACGGCGCGTTCGCCGCACCACCGCAGCAGTTCTTGCATCCCGCCGATACTTAGCTCCTCGACATGTATCCCAAACAAAGACAAGCTTGGTCGGTATGTGCTTGCGTCTTCACAAAACCTGCCTGGCTACTTTCACTCGTGCTAGTGAACTTTTGAAGATGATTGAAACTCATATAAAAGCGGAAGGTGACTAGATTTCTGTGAGAAATGTGCAGCGTAACTAGATTAAAGCGCAAGGAAACTATAATTTCTGTGATTGTGCGAGGGTACAATGCTTGATACAATCTTGTTATTAATTGGCCATACTGACCAGTGCTGTGATTTATTTAACGCTCAGAACTTGACAACCACGCGCAAAACACGTGACATGCGAGCTTAATAATTACGCAATTTAAATGTCAGCAGGATTCCCATTCTCCAGGACGGATTTAGTGAACTAATAAAGCAACACTCAAGCTGAATGGAAAGGTTAATTGGCATATCTGCAGCTACTGGACAGCGAAAAACTTTAAAAGAAGCTTAGCAATCTGGCCCAGCAGTAACAAGATTGTAACAAGCATTCAGCCTCCCTAAAATCAATCGAATATGAAATGCACGGTTTTTAGGCGGGAGCATAGCGCAACCTTTGTATTTACACGACGCGAAAATCTCGTTACCTTTGCTTTCATATGAGTCTCAAACGTCTTCGAAAGCTTCCTAAGCAGCAATGTTGGAACCTTTCAAATTGTACCTGCATTTTCTAAGATAGCCTACATTATTCAAAAGCTATAATGTGTTTTTAAGTTTTAAACTTTAAAAAAGGACAAATCAATCAATATGACCGTTTTGTGGAGAAATTATAACAAGTGCCCAAGCGAAACACAATAAAACGAGTGTAAAAGGAAATTTTTTAGATGAGTGCATGGCGCATTCCATATTGTTCATAAGATTTCACATGTGTTTTTAATTTTTTCAGTATACTTTAGGCAAAGTTATCACTTTTCAAACAGTGAATACATTTTCTAGACAATCTGTGCGTGTATATGGAGGCGATGTCCGTTCCGATTGGTGCCAGTGGAAACTGTTCGCTTTTGCGAGCCGAGCTGAACACGGACACTCGAATGCAGGCGACAGGCTCTACTGACAGGCCAGCCTACGAACAGCCATGTCACATCATATGGTTGGTGGTGCTAAATGTTTCACGTGAGAATGCTACGGCGTCTGCGGGAGCCGACGCGCACTCGCAAAACCCGGCGAGTGTGAGAAGTATGCGAGGGTCCTTGATGCGAGGAAGGCATTGTGGAAAATTGAGCTAGTCCAAAAGTTCCGCAACGTAAGCAAGAATCGCGTGCACGTGGGCACGTGTGTTGGGCCGCTCCTTTGAGTTGACAGAGGCACTGGAGCGAAGGAAGATTGACTTATGTGCGGTGCAGGAGACTGGTGGTCCTGTAGCAAGTCAAGGGACACAGGCCGAGGCTATAAAGCCGTTCTGTGTGGCAGTCCCGGGACCACAGCGGTATTGGCATAATCGTCTCCGAACGGTTCCGAGACGCAATTGCAAGCGTGGAACGCTTCATTGACCGCTTGATGAAGGTCGGTATCGCTTTAAAACGGCGGCGGTATCATATTTTCTCTGCATATGCTTCACAGACTGGCTGCCCTGAGTGAGCCAAGGATGTTTTTGGAGCCTACTTGATGAGATGACAGCAGAAGTGCAGTCATAAGACGTAATCATTGTCGCAGGTGACCTTAACGAGCACGTTGACGCTGCGAAAGACGGGTAGACTGCCATGTGGTCCCAGTTTTGGTACACGTAACGCTGACGGTGAGCATATCCTAGAGTACGCACGACCTGATCATCGTGAACATCAGATTCCGAAAACGTGAATCCTACCTTATCTCATTCTACAACGAGAATTCTAAAACGTAGATCGACTTTGTCCTTTGCGAAATCGAAATCGTGACAAGGGGCGTGTCGAGAACGCGAAGGTCGTGACGAACGGTCGCCACACAACACCGCCTCTGATCTGCGCAATGAAGATCACACCACCGATGTTTAGGGAGATCCAACGGATCTGTCCGTCAAAGATCAAGTGGTGGCGACTGAAAGAAAAGGAAGCAGCTGCGACTTCGTGCATTCGGTTGCCGACAGTCTCGACCATCGACGAGACAAAAAAAATGGTAAAATGCCATTGACGCGATTCTCACTATCGCGCGTTCCGAACTCGGCACTAGGAAACCGGGACGGGTAAGGTCGATAAGCGAACATAGCTGTGGAGTGACGAAGTTAAGGAAAAGTCCGAGAAAAGAAGGGATCATACCACGCATTTCTCGGTGATAAGATAGGCTATAAGTGGCGTCTGTATCAGGAAGCCAAGAAAGCCGCTAAGAAGGCTGCAGCCATCGCAAGAACCACTCATTACGATGATGTCAACGGGAAGCTTGAGTTGCACGATGGCGAGCGATTTCTCTATCGACTCGCGAAAGCCGGTTGTCGCAAGACCTTGGATGTTTAAAGATGTACAAAATATGACTACGCCCCTCGCCGGGGGGCATGCGATCTTTCCCTCATTCCCCTTGATCACCCACTCCAATCCCTTAGGCTTCACCGAGAGTTTAACGGCTACCTTACGAAACCTTTGAAGCGCAAAACAAAAGTTTTCGGTCCGCAAACAACGGCTGTACCTCCTCACGCCGCGCCGCCCAGTAGGAGGCGAATGTACCTCCTATCGCGCTTCCTTGAACCTCGTAGTGTTCAATACTTACATTAGAACATGATTTTAACCTGGAGGACAATACGATTTAAGAACATGCTGCATATTTCCCCACACTCTGGCTGCTGGAAGGGGTAACACTGATAGACTTGTACTCACACGACTTCGGAGATCGAAAGCTAGTTTCGCCCTAGTTCGTCTTGCGAGCTAATTGAGGCGCTGATCACAAATCTGGCAAACGTTTCCACGTGATCGCGTGATTCTGGATTTTCATTCGTGATCGAGATTATCAAGATCAGTACATAATATTATCAGTGCGTAGAATCGCTTTCTTCACCCATGTCGGATTTGCTTTCCATTCTTCTACTGTGAGATGGAGATTAGTATACGAAAAATAGGTATTTTAGAAAAGGAATGTCAGATTCGTGGTCAGCAGCTTAAATAGTTTCTGTAAGCGAGGAAAAGGCGAAATCAGTGATTATGACTCCTTACGCCATCCTTGCGAACACCCACAGTAACCTAGCGTGGTCGGCCGAATCAAAAAAGGGTACCATATTCGTGTTTAGCACCCCAAAATAACAGTACTGGGCGATGTATGGGCGAAATTTTTTTGACCTCTCCTCGACTTTTGGAGTCACGATAGTTCTAAGCAAACTGGTGATGGAGCGCATATTGAACCTGCACTTGTACAAGTGCGAGCGCCAAAGAAAAACATGTTTTGTGTATCTCGTTTGAAACGCGGAATAAGAAGAGGCACTGTGGCTATTGCCAGGATCGTGATAGAAGCACGTACACGTGCAAGATATGGAGAACAGCACAAAGAATTTCCATGTATACGAGCACCATGACATTTACCCTAAGTCATCATCACTATAGAACCTAAGTGCTTTGTCTTACTAAATCACAAGGCGTGCTCATTCAAAAAACAGCCTGCTATATTCATTTGAATACCGATTTAGCTCTTCGATGACTTGCTCATGCGGAGAGAACGGAATGATAGAAAGGACACGAAAGACAACACTGCAAATATGGGACTGGGCAGTGTATAGGACGGGGATAGCTGCTCTCGTGACGGTTCTATAGCTGCTCCAGGGCAATCGTCAGATAATGGAGGCGCATAATCGCTCGTGAAGAAAATGGCGATCCCAAAGAACTTGAAATTATACATACACAGTTACCCCATTGCAAAACATTAATTGGGGTTAGAAGTCGCTTTGAACGTGAGTTTTGAGCAGAGTTAATGAATACCTAAACCAAAACCTGTAAAAGGCCCCCAGAGTTCTGCGGCGTTGCCGCTGCCCTATCCTTCATCATAGGGCAGAGACGCAGAGCTCGCCGCCGGCGGCGTCCCTGCCCTATCCTTAACCATTGCGGCGAGCGGCGTTGCCGCAGAACTCTGTGGGGGCCTTAAGAATATAAAAAGCAGCCAGTCATTAATAATATAATTTATTGCACAGGCTTTGTTGCAATCGCACAACAACAATGGGAGTCCCTTCCGTAGATCTAAGATAACCCATTAAAGCATAGCGATCTCCAATTGCAGTATCGCGCATACGATTTGGTCAATTGCCGAAAAGAACGCCTTGGAACGTTCCAAAGCGGCTTTTTTAAACTTTTTTTTTTCAAATCAAGCACTTGTAAAAGGAAGCATATATTTGAGCTCAGCAGATCGAGCTCTATCTTCTGACATATAGATGAACCAGCGCTCCGATACCCCTAACGGCGTCCCTCGCACTTGGGCGCTTCGCGCGACCTTGCATTACCACTAACCTACGAAAAGGCCTTGGTATACTGCCGCGTCACGCAGACGACGGGTCGTGCTGTGAGTGCAAAACCAATTTTTGTGAAACTTATAATCCTGCTGTGTGTTTTCGCATGAATTCGTTCTTCACTTTCGTAAGTTTATCATAGGCGTTTTCACGTTGGGCAAAGTGTTCGGCACGTCTACAACGTCTAGGCACGTTGCAACATCCCCCTCCCCCACCCCCTCACTTTCTCTCAACACACTCCTCCAGGACTCCCATAATAACAAACAATTCAGGCATACGGAAAACGTCGGTTCTCGCTTAGGATAGGATCTACAATGTAAACTGTTTGCACCCCAGCCTACAAATTTGAACGAAAAAACAATAAGTAGACGGGGGGGGGGGGGGTTGTAGTTGTGTAACTTGCCTGGCGACTCAGTAGACGTTCAACTACGTGATCGGCATGTCTATTGAGTTGCCAGGCACGTTGAACAACTACAACCCCCCCCCCCCCCCGTCCCACGCTTTTCCCCAACACAACACCTCTTCCAGCGCCGCATCTCCACGCGCGTTTGGCGAGGTGTTCGAAACGTCTACTGAGTCGCCAGACACGTCGCAGGCCGCAGGCCCAAAACATTCCCCTAAAACACTCCTCCAACTAACGCACAAAGGCCTACCGGCCGCCAAATGTCTGGTTGGGGGCTTTGCCACCAAACCCAGACAATTGAACCGGTCCTCCTTTACTGAAACCCCTTTACAGGTCGCACCTTAAGTGGCTCCCCGTTCACTGTTCCTCTTTATGGAAACCCTCTTACTTAACTCTTACCCCCCCCCCATGGTCCCGCCCTACCTGTTCCCCCTTCACTGGACCCCTTCAATGATCACGCCTTTACTAGGAGAAACTCTATGCTGGAGAAAATATACTGGTCCGTTCTTACTGGTCCCCCTCACTGGACCCCCCCCCCCCGCCCATTCAATGATCCCCCTTCACTGGCCTCTTATTGCTGATCTCCCTTCACTGGACCACCCTCCTCCTCACAGGCCCACTATTACGGGTTATACTTATGCTCTCCCAAAAATTTCGAATACCGAAAATTTTCGAGCATTCGAAATCGAATATATTCGAAAAACGCGATTTTTTGAATATACGAATTCGAATACATTCGAAAAACGCGATTTTTTGAACTTTCGAATTCGAATACATTCGAAAAACGCGATTTTTTGAACATTCGAATTCGAATACATTCGAAAAATGCGATTTTTCGAATATTCGAATACGAATATTCGATTCGAATATTCGAATTCGAATGAAAAATCAGGCTCTATTATAGACATGGTAGAAGGCAACACAGAAGAGAAAAGGGAAGCAATACATAACGGATCCCTTCCTAGTTAAGCACGAGGTTTTTATCGACAGGCATCTCATAAACCCCTATGTGAGTCGTAAAAATGAGATAGAGAACTTACACGTAGAACGATAAAAGGGCTTATGGAAGCGTCTAATTTCCTTGCTTACTGGAATACGAATTTTTCTCAAAGGAATACTAGTGTTTTGTTAATTGCTGCTTATGAGGAACAAACGAAAGGCTTACAACATATTTGAAGGGAACATTATCTGGTTGAGCCAGTAAGCTTCTAGGTCACTTTAAAACAATCCTTTTTGAAATTGGTGGCAGACTGACTGTTAAAAACTTTCATGAAACAATGCTTTTGCCTAGCGGTAGCTAATGAAGGACTGACGACAACGTACTACATGTAAATCTGTAGCAAGTCTGTCCTGCTCATCTACAAATGTGAAATATCACACTGTCGATTTTGCGGCCACAAAATGTATTACAGGTAGCTAGGAATAGGCTACCCATGAGGGCCAGTCTCATTTCGTTCTGGTGATTCACCCAAGTAAGTGGTAGGAATAAATATTTCTTATTTGCGATGAACATGTGAATGTAATTATTCTCCAGCCAACATACTGATAAACTACGGTAGACTTCAGAAAAATATATCGATCGATAACATCCGGCCGCTTTCCGGGAAGTGACTAGTATCGATGAGGCGCTCAGTATCCGGGCACCGAGCCACCATCGTACCACAGCTTTGATTCACACACAGAACCGTTTTGGCGACCCAAATTACCCGAGAAACCCACCAAGCCTTTTCAAAATACGCCGATACACAAATTCTTGTTGGGCATTCGAATGATACTTTTCGAATACTTGAATAATTTTTGCTTTCTGGGAAATTGCGAATATTCGAATGGTTTCGAATACCGAAAATTTTCGAGCATTCGAAATCGAATATATTCGAAAAACGCGATTTTTTGAACATTCGAATTCGAATACATTCGAAAAACGCGATTTTTCGAATATTCGAATTCGAATATTCAAATTCGAATGAAAATCATTCGAATACCTATTCGAATGGGTCATTCGAGCATAAGTATATTACGGGTCCATCCCCTTTACTGGTCCCCTTAACTGATCCTCCATTACTGGTCCCCTTTACGGGTCCTCCTTCACTGCCACGACGTCTATGGCATGTCTTTTGCTTGCATACCGACAAACGTGGCACAAGCCCAACACATGTTGGATGATAATGAGAACTGACTTTACTGACCCGGATGACACCCCTTCTGAACCCTGACGCCCGCTGCAGGACCTGGGCGACACCTCTTCTGAACCCGCACCTCCTTAACGCGACATCAGTGACACCCCTCCTCAACCCGAACGTCCTTGGTGGGACATCGGTGACACGTCTTCTGAACACAGACACCTGTTGACCCACCTCGCTGACACCTCTTCTAAACCCGGGTGCACGTTGAAGGAGGTGGGGGACATCTCTTCCCAACCCGCACCTCCTTTACGCGACATCGGTGACATGTCGTCTGAACATAGACGCCTGTCGACAACTACAGCAGTTGACAACTGGTGACAACTACAACCCCGGTACCCCCCCCCCCCCTTCCCCATACTTCCAACGCACTCCTTCAGCACTTGTGTGCAAACAAACACACACACACCCACGCACTCACTCACCCACAGAAGACAAACGACCGTTTTCGCTTATATATAGTAGGATAGAGTTGAACAACGCATATAGGATCGAAAGTTGAACAACGCAAGGAGTTCCTTCCTTTGCCTAGTCGTGCCCGAAGGGTACGTCTGCCTCCATATGGGAAGTTCAACAAACTCGCCACGGATGTCACCCAACCTACACGTGCTGAAATGGCCCACAACCCGGAGTTCCTTCCCTTGCCAAAGCCGTGCCTGAAGGGCACGTCTGCGTTCATTTGGGAAGTTCAACAAACTCGCCACGGATGTCACCAAAGCTACTCGTGCTGAAATTGCCCCCAACCCGGAGTTCCTTCCCTTGCCTAGTCGTGCCCGAAGGGCACGTCTGCGTCCATTTGGGAAGTTCAACAAACTCGCCACGGATGTCACCCAACCTACTCGTTGTGAAATGGCCCACAACCCGGAGTTCCTTCCCTTGCCAAAGCAGTGCCTGAAGGGCACGTCTGCGTCCATTTGGGAAGTTTAACAAACTCGCCACGGATGTCACCCAACCTACTCGTGGTGAAATGGCCCACAACCCGGAGTTCCTTTCCTTGCCAAAGCCGTGCCCGAAGGGCACGTCTGCGTCCATCTGGGAAGTTCAACAAACTCGCCACGGATGTCACTCAACCACCTACACGTGCTGAAATTGCCCACAACCCGGAGTTCCTTCCTTTGCCTAGTCGTGCCCGAAGGGCACGTCTGCGTCCATCTGGGAAGTTCAACAAACTCGCCACGGATGTCACCCAACCTACACGTGCTGAAATGGCCCACAACCCGGAGTTCCTTCCCTTGCCAAAGCCGTGCCTGAAGGGCACGTCTGCGTTCATTTGGGAAGTTCAACAAACTCGCCACGGATGTCACCAAAGCTACTCGTGCTGAAATTGCCCCCAACCCGGAGTTCCTTCCCTTGCCAAAGCCGTGCCCGAAGGGCACGTCTGCGTCCATCTGGGAAGTTCAACAAACTCGCCACGGATGTCACTCAACCACCTACACGTGCTGAAATTGCCCACAACCCGGAGTTCCTTCCTTTGCCTAGTCGTGCCCGAAGGGTACGTCTGCCTCCATATGGGAAGTTCAACAAACTCGCCACGGATGTCACCCAACCTACTCGTGGTGAAATGGCCCACAACCCGGAGTTCCTTCCCTTGCCAAAGCAGTGCCTGAAGGGCACGTCTGCGTCCATTTGGGAAGTTTAACAAACTCGCCACGGATGTCACCCAACCTACTCGTGGTGAAATGGCCCACAACCCGGAGTTCCTTTCCTTGCCAAAGCCGTGCCCGAAGGGCACGTCTGCGTCCATCTGGGAAGTTCAACAAACTCGCCACGGATGTCACTCAACCACCTACACGTGCTGAAATTGCCCACAACCCGGAGTTCCTTCCTTTGCCTAGTCGTGCCCGAAGGGTACGTCTGCGTCCATCTGGGAAGTTCAACAAACTCGCCACGGATGTCACTCAACCACCTACACGTGCTGAAATTGCCCACAACCCGGAGTTCCTTCCCTTGCCAAAGCAGTGCCCGAAGGGCACGTCTGCGTCCATTTGGGAAGTTTAACAAACTCGCCACGGATGTCACTCAACCACCTACACGTGCTGAAATTGCCCACAACCCGGAGTTCCTTCCTTTGCCTAGTCGTGCCCGAAGGGTACGTCTGCCTCCATATGGGAAGTTCAACAAACTCGCCACGGATGTCACCCAACCTACACGTGCTGAAATGGCCCACAACCCGGAGTTCCTTCCCTTGCCAAAGCCGTGCCTGAAGGGCACGTCTGCGTTCATTTGGGAAGTTCAACAAACTCGCCACGGATGTCACCAAAGCTACTCGTGCTGAAATTGCCCCCAACCCGGAGTTCCTTCCCTTGCCAAAGCCGTGCCCGAAGGGCACGTCTGCGTCCATCTGGGAAGTTCAACAAACTCGCCACGGATGTCACTCAACCACCTACACGTGCTGAAATTGCCCACAACCCGGAGTTCCTTCCTTTGCCTAGTCGTGCCCGAAGGGTACGTCTGCCTCCATATGGGAAGTTCAACAAACTCGCCACGGATGTCACCCAACCTACTCGTGGTGAAATGGCCCACAACCCGGAGTTCCTTTCCTTGCCAAAGCCGTGCCCGAAGGGCACGTCTGCGTCCATCTGGGAAGTTCAACAAACTCGCCACGGATGTCACTCAACCACCTACACGTGCTGAAATTGCCCACAACCCGGAGTTCCTTCCTTTGCCTAGTCGTGCCCGAAGGGTACGTCTGCCTCCATATGGGAAGTTCAACAAACTCGCCACGGATGTCACCCAACCTACTCGTGGTGAAATGGCCCACAACCCGGAGTTCCTTCCCTTGCCTAGTCGTGCCCGAAGGGCACGTCTGCGTCCATTTGGGAAGTTCAACAAACTCGCCACGGATGTCACCCAACCTACTCGTTGTGAAATGGCCCACAACCCGGAGTTCCTTCCCTTGCCAAAGCAGTGCCCGAAGGGCACGTCTGCGTCCATTTGGGAAGTTTAACAAACTCGCCACGGATGTCACCCAACCTACTCGTGGTGAAATGGCCCACAACCCGGAGTTCCTTTCCTTGCCAAAGCCGTGCCCGAAGGGCACGTCTGCGTCCATCTGGGAAGTTCAACAAACTCGCCACGGATGTCACTCAACCACCTACACGTGCTGAAATTGCCCACAACCCGGAGTTCCTTCCTTTGCCTAGTCGTGCCCGAAGGGTACGTCTGCCTCCATATGGGAAGTTCAACAAACTCGCCACGGATGTCACCCAACCTACTCGTGGTGAAATGGCCCACAACCCGGAGTTCCTTTCCTTGCCAAAGCCGTGCCCGAAGGGCACGTCTGCGTCCATCTGGGAAGTTCAACAAACTCGCCACGGATGTCACTCAACCACCTACACGTGCTGAAATTGCCCACAACCCGGAGTTCCTTCCCTTGCCAAAGCAGTGCCCGAAGGGCACGTCTGCGTCTATTTGGGAAGTTTAACAAACTCGCCACGGATGTCACTCAACCACCTACACGTGCTGAAATTGCCCACAACCCGGAGTTCCTTCCTTTGCCTAGTCGTGCCCGAAGGGTACGTCTGCCTCCATATGGGAAGTTCAACAAACTCGCCACGGATGTCACCCAACCTACACGTGCTGAAATTGCCCACAACCCGGAGTTCCTTCCTTTGCCTAGTCGTGCCCGAAGGGTACGTCTGCCTCCATATGGGAAGTTCAACAAACTCGCCACGGATGTCACCCAACCTACACGTGCTGAAATGGCCCACAACCCGGAGTTCCTTCCCTTGCCAAAGCCGTGCCTGAAGGGCACGTCTGCGTTCATTTGGGAAGTTCAACAAACTCGCCACGGATGTCACCAAAGCTACTCGTGCTGAAATTGCCCCCAACCCGGAGTTCCTTCCCTTGCCAAAGCCGTGCCCGAAGGGCACGTCTGCGTCCATCTGGGAAGTTCAACAAACTCGCCACGAATGTCACTCAACCACCTACACGTGCTGAAATTGCCCACAACCCGGAGTTCCTTCCCTTGCCAAAGCAGTGCCCGAAGGGCACGTCTGCGTCTATTTGGGAAGTTTAACAAACTCGCCACGGATGTCACTCAACCACCTACACGGCTGAAATTGCCCACAACCCGGAGTTCCTTCCTTTGCCTAGTCGTGCCCGAAGGGTACGTCTGCCTCCATATGGGAAGTTCAACAAACTCGCCACGGATGTCACCCAACCTACTCGTGCTGAAATTGCCCACAACCCGGAGTTCCTTCCTTTGCCTAGTCGTGCCCGAAGGGTACGTCTGCCTCCATATGGGAAGTTCAACAAACTCGCCACGGATGTCACCCAACCTACACGTGCTGAAATGGCCCACAACCCGGAGTTCCTTCCCTTGCCAAAGCCGTGCCTGAAGGGCACGTCTGCGTTCATTTGGGAAGTTCAACAAACTCGCCACGGATGTCACCAAAGCTACTCGTGCTGAAATTGCCCCCAACCCGGAGTTCCTTCCCTTGCCAAAGCCGTGCCCGAAGGGCACGTCTGCGTCCATCTGGGAAGTTCAACAAACTCGCCACGGATGTCACTCAACCACCTACACGTGCTGAAATTGCCCACAACCCGGAGTTCCTTCCTTTGCCTAGTCGTGCCCGAAGGGTACGTCTGCCTCCATATGGGAAGTTCAACAAACTCGCCACGGATGTCACCCAACCTACTCGTGGTGAAATGGCCCACAACCCGGAGTTCCTTTCCTTGCCAAAGCCGTGCCCGAAGGGCACGTCTGCGTCCATCTGGGAAGTTCAACAAACTCGCCACGGATGTCACTCAACCACCTACACGTGCTGAAATTGCCCACAACCCGGAGTTCCTTCCTTTGCCTAGTCGTGCCCGAAGGGTACGTCTGCCTCCATATGGGAAGTTCAACAAACTCGCCACGGATGTCACCCAACCTACTCGTGGTGAAATGGCCCACAACCCGGAGTTCCTTCCCTTGCCTAGTCGTGCCCGAAGGGCACGTCTGCGTCCATTTGGGAAGTTCAACAAACTCGCCACGGATGTCACCCAACCTACTCGTTGTGAAATGGCCCACAACCCGGAGTTCCTTCCCTTGCCAAAGCAGTGCCCGAAGGGCACGTCTGCGTCCATTTGGGAAGTTTAACAAACTCGCCACGGATGTCACCCAACCTACTCGTGGTGAAATGGCCCACAACCCGGAGTTCCTTTCCTTGCCAAAGCCGTGCCCGAAGGGCACGTCTGCGTCCATCTGGGAAGTTCAACAAACTCGCCACGGATGTCACTCAACCACCTACACGTGCTGAAATTGCCCACAACCCGGAGTTCCTTCCTTTGCCTAGTCGTGCCCGAAGGGCACGTCTGCGTCCATCTGGGAAGTTCAACAAACTCGCCACGGATGTCACTCAACCACCTACACGTGCTGAAATTGCCCACAACCCGGAGTTCCTTCCCTTGCCAAAGCAGTGCCCGAAGGGCACGTCTGCGTCCATTTGGGAAGTTTAACAAACTCGCCACGGATGTCACTCAACCACCTACACGTGCTGAAATTGCCCACAACCCGGAGTTCCTTCCTTTGCCTAGTCGTGCCCGAAGGGTACGTCTGCCTCCATATGGGAAGTTCAACAAACTCGCCACGGATGTCACCCAACCTACACGTGCTGAAATGGCCCACAACCCGGAGTTCCTTCCCTTGCCAAAGCCGTGCCTGAAGGGCACGTCTGCGTTCATTTGGGAAGTTCAACAAACTCGCCACGGATGTCACCAAAGCTACTCGTGCTGAAATTGCCCCCAACCCGGAGTTCCTTCCCTTGCCAAAGCCGTGCCCGAAGGGCACGTCTGCGTCCATCTGGGAAGTTCAACAAACTCGCCACGGATGTCACTCAACCACCTACACGTGCTGAAATTGCCCACAACCCGGAGTTCCTTCCTTTGCCTAGTCGAGCCCGAAGGGTACGTCTGCCTCCATATGGGAAGTTCAACAAACTCGCCACGGATGTCACCCAACCTACTCGTGGTGAAATGGCCCACAACCCGGAGTTCCTTTCCTTGCCAAAGCCGTGCCCGAAGGGCACGTCTGCGTCCATCTGGGAAGTTCAACAAACTCGCCACGGATGTCACTCAACCACCTACACGTGCTGAAATTGCCCACAACCCGGAGTTCCTTCCTTTGCCTAGTCGTGCCCGAAGGGTACGTCTGCGTCCATCTGGGAAGTTCAACAAACTCGCCACGGATGTCACTCAACCACCTACACGTGCTGAAATTGCCCACAACCCGGAGTTCCTTCCCTTGCCAAAGCAGTGCCCGAAGGGCACGTCTGCGTCCATTTGGGAAGTTTAACAAACTCGCCACGGATGTCACTCAACCACCTACACGTGCTGAAATTGCCCACAACCCGGAGTTCCTTCCTTTGCCTAGTCGTGCCCGAAGGGTACGTCTGCCTCCATATGGGAAGTTCAACAAACTCGCCACGGATGTCACCCAACCTACACGTGCTGAAATGGCCCACAACCCGGAGTTCCTTCCCTTGCCAAAGCCGTGCATGAAGGGCACGTCTGCGTTCATTTGGGAAGTTCAACAAACTCGCCACGGATGTCACCAAAGCTACTCGTGCTGAAATTGCCCCCAACCCGGAGTTCCTTCCCTTGCCAAAGCCGTGCCCGAAGGGCACGTCTGCGTCCATCTGGGAAGTTCAACAAACTCGCCACGGATGTCACTCAACCACCTACACGTGCTGAAATTGCCCACAACCCGGAGTTCCTTCCTTTGCCTAGTCGTGCCCGAAGGGCACGTCTGCGTCCATTTGGGAAGTTCAACAAACTCGCCACGGATGTCACCCAACCTACTCGTGGTGAAATGGCCCACAACCCGGAGTTCCTTTCCTTGCCAAAGCCGTGCCCGAAGGGCACGTCTGCGTCCATCTGGGAAGTTCAACAAACTCGCCACGGATGTCACTCAACCACCTACACGTGCTGAAATTGCCCACAACCCGGAGTTCCTTCCTTTGCCTAGTCGTGCCCGAAGGGTACGTCTGCCTCCATATGGGAAGTTCAACAAACTCGCCACGGATGTCACCCAACCTACTCGTGGTGAAATGGCCCACAACCCGGAGTTCCTTCCCTTGCCTAGTCGTGCCCGAAGGGCACGTCTGCGTCCATTTGGGAAGTTCAACAAACTCGCCACGGATGTCACCCAACCTACTCGTTGTGAAATGGCCCACAACCCGGAGTTCCTTCCCTTGCCAAAGCAGTGCCCGAAGGGCACGTCTGCGTCCATTTGGGAAGTTTAACAAACTCGCCACGGATGTCACCCAACCTACTCGTGGTGAAATGGCCCACAACCCGGAGTTCCTTTCCTTGCCAAAGCCGTGCCCGAAGGGCACGTCTGCGTCCATCTGGGAAGTTCAACAAACTCGCCACGGATGTCACTCAACCACCTACACGTGCTGAAATTGCCCACAACCCGGAGTTCCTTCCTTTGCCTAGTCGTGCCCGAAGGGTACGTCTGCCTCCATATGGGAAGTTCAACAAACTCGCCACGGATGTCACCCAACCTACTCGTGGTGAAATGGCCCACAACCCGGAGTTCCTTTCCTTGCCAAAGTCGTGCCCGAAGGGCACGTCTGCGTCCATCTGGGAAGTTCAACAAACTCGCCACGGATGTCACTCAACCACCTACACGTGCTGAAATTGCCCACAACCCGGAGTTCCTTCCCTTGCCAAAGCAGTGCCCGAAGGGCACGTCTGCGTCTATTTGGGAAGTTTAACAAACTCGCCACGGATGTCACTCAACCACCTACACGTGCTGAAATTGCCCACAACCCGGAGTTCCTTCCTTTGCCTAGTCGTGCCCGAAGGGTACGTCTGCCTCCATATGGGAAGTTCAACAAACTCGCCACGGATGTCACCCAACCTACACGTGCTGAAATTGCCCACAACCCGGAGTTCCTTCCTTTGCCTAGTCGTGCCCGAAGGGTACGTCTGCCTCCATATGGGAAGTTCAACAAACTCGCCACGGATGTCACCCAACCTACACGTGCTGAAATGGCCCACAACCCGGAGTTCCTTCCCTTGCCAAAGCCGTGCCTGAAGGGCACGTCTGCGTTCATTTGGGAAGTTCAACAAACTCGCCACGGATGTCACCAAAGCTACTCGTGCTGAAATTGCCCCCAACCCGGAGTTCCTTCCCTTGCCAAAGCCGTGCCCGAAGGGCACGTCTGCGTCCATCTGGGAAGTTCAACAAACTCGCCACGGATGTCACCCAACCTACACGTGCTGAAATGGCCCACAACCCGGAGTTCCTTCCCTTGCCAAAGCCGTGCCTGAAGGGCACGTCTGCGTTCATTTGGGAAGTTCAACAAACTCGCCACGGATGTCACCAAAGCTACTCGTGCTGAAATTGCCCCCAACCCGGAGTTCCTTCCCTTGCCAAAGCCGTGCCCGAAGGGCACGTCTGCGTCCATCTGGGAAGTTCAACAAACTCGCCACGGATGTCACTCAACCACCTACACGTGCTGAAATTGCCCACAACCCGGAGTTCCTTCCTTTGCCTAGTCGTGCCCGAAGGGCACGTCTGCGTCCATTTGGGAAGTTCAACAAACTCGCCACGGATGTCACCCAACCTACTCGTGGTGAAATGGCCCACAACCCGGAGTTCCTTTCCTTGCCAAAGCCGTGCCCGAAGGGCACGTCTGCGTCCATCTGGGAAGTTCAACAAACTCGCCACGGATGTCACTCAACCACCTACACGTGCTGAAATTGCCCACAACCCGGAGTTCCTTCCTTTGCCTAGTCGTGCCCGAAGGGTACGTCTGCCTCCATATGGGAAGTTCAACAAACTCGCCACGGATGTCACCCAACCTACTCGTGGTGAAATGGCCCACAACCCGGAGTTCCTTCCCTTGCCTAGTCGTGCCCGAAGGGCACGTCTGCGTCCATTTGGGAAGTTCAACAAACTCGCCACGGATGTCACCCAACCTACTCGTTGTGAAATGGCCCACAACCCGGAGTTCCTTCCCTTGCCAAAGCCGTGCCCGAAGGGCACGTCTGCGTCCATCTGGGAAGTTCAACAAACTCGCCACGGATGTCACTCAACCACCTACACGTGCTGAAATTGCCCACAACCCGGAGTTCCTTCCCTTGCCAAAGCAGTGCCCGAAGGGCACGTCTGCGTCCATTTGGGAAGTTTAACAAACTCGCCACGGATGTCACTCAACCACCTACACGTGCTGAAATTGCCCACAACCCGGAGTTCCTTCCTTTGCCTAGTCGTGCCCGAAGGGTACGTCTGCCTCCATATGGGAAGTTCAACAAACTCGCCACGGATGTCACCCAACCTACACGTGCTGAAATGGCCCACAACCCGGAGTTCCTTCCCTTGCCAAAGCCGTGCCTGAAGGGCACGTCTGCGTTCATTTGGGAAGTTCAACAAACTCGCCACGGATGTCACCAAAGCTACTCGTGCTGAAATTGCCCCCAACCCGGAGTTCCTTCCCTTGCCAAAGCCGTGCCCGAAGGGCACGTCTGCGTCCATCTGGGAAGTTCAACAAACTCGCCACGGATGTCACTCAACCACCTACACGTGCTGAAATTGCCCACAACCCGGAGTTCCTTCCTTTGCCTAGTCGTGCCCGAAGGGTACGTCTGCCTCCATATGGGAAGTTCAACAAACTCGCCACGGATGTCACCCAACCTACTCGTGGTGAAATGGCCCACAACCCGGAGTTCCTTTCCTTGCCAAAGCCGTGCCCGAAGGGCACGTCTGCGTCCATCTGGGAAGTTCAACAAACTCGCCACGGATGTCACTCAACCACCTACACGTGCTGAAATTGCCCACAACCCGGAGTTCCTTCCTTTGCCTAGTCGTGCCCGAAGGGTACGTCTGCCTCCATATGGGAAGTTCAACAAACTCGCCACGGATGTCACCCAACCTACTCGTGGTGAAATGGCCCACAACCCGGAGTTCCTTCCCTTGCCTAGTCGTGCCCGAAGGGCACGTCTGCGTCCATTTGGGAAGTTCAACAAACTCGCCACGGATGTCACCCAACCTACTCGTTGTGAAATGGCCCACAACCCGGAGTTCCTTCCCTTGCCAAAGCAGTGCCCGAAGGGCACGTCTGCGTCCATTTGGGAAGTTTAACAAACTCGCCACGGATGTCACCCAACCTACTCGTGGTGAAATGGCCCACAACCCGGAGTTCCTTTCCTTGCCAAAGCCGTGCCCGAAGGGCACGTCTGCGTCCATCTGGGAAGTTCAACAAACTCGCCACGGATGTCACTCAACCACCTACACGTGCTGAAATTGCCCACAACCCGGAGTTCCTTCCTTTGCCTAGTCGTGCCCGAAGGGTACGTCTGCCTCCATATGGGAAGTTCAACAAACTCGCCACGGATGTCACCCAACCTACTCGTGGTGAAATGGCCCACAACCCGGAGTTCCTTTCCTTGCCAAAGCCGTGCCCGAAGGGCACGTCTGCGTCCATCTGGGAAGTTCAACAAACTCGCCACGGATGTCACTCAACCACCTACACGTGCTGAAATTGCCCACAACCCGGAGTTCCTTCCCTTGCCAAAGCAGTGCCCGAAGGGCACGTCTGCGTCTATTTGGGAAGTTTAACAAACTCGCCACGGATGTCACTCAACCACCTACACGTGCTGAAATTGCCCACAACCCGGAGTTCCTTCCTTTGCCTAGTCGTGCCCGAAGGGTACGTCTGCCTCCATATGGGAAGTTCAACAAACTCGCCACGGATGTCACCCAACCTACACGTGCTGAAATTGCCCACAACCCGGAGTTCCTTCCTTTGCCTAGTCGTGCCCGAAGGGTACGTCTGCCTCCATATGGGAAGTTCAACAAACTCGCCACGGATGTCACCCAACCTACACGTGCTGAAATGGCCCACAACCCGGAGTTCCTTCCCTTGCCAAAGCCGTGCCTGAAGGGCACGTCTGCGTTCATTTGGGAAGTTCAACAAACTCGCCACGGATGTCACCAAAGCTACTCGTGCTGAAATTGCCCCCAACCCGGAGTTCCTTCCCTTGCCAAAGCCGTGCCCGAAGGGCACGTCTGCGTCCATCTGGGAAGTTCAACAAACTCGCCACGAATGTCACTCAACCACCTACACGTGCTGAAATTGCCCACAACCCGGAGTTCCTTCCCTTGCCAAAGCAGTGCCCGAAGGGCACGTCTGCGTCTATTTGGGAAGTTTAACAAACTCGCCACGGATGTCACTCAACCACCTACACGTGCTGAAATTGCCCACAACCCGGAGTTCCTTCCTTTGCCTAGTCGTGCCCGAAGGGTACGTCTGCCTCCATATGGGAAGTTCAACAAACTCGCCACGGATGTCACCCAACCTACTCGTGCTGAAATTGCCCACAACCCGGAGTTCCTTCCTTTGCCTAGTCGTGCCCGAAGGGTACGTCTGCCTCCATATGGGAAGTTCAACAAACTCGCCACGGATGTCACCCAACCTACACGTGCTGAAATGGCCCACAACCCGGAGTTCCTTCCCTTGCCAAAGCCGTGCCTGAAGGGCACGTCTGCGTTCATTTGGGAAGTTCAACAAACTCGCCACGGATGTCACCAAAGCTACTCGTGCTGAAATTGCCCCCAACCCGGAGTTCCTTCCCTTGCCAAAGCCGTGCCCGAAGGGCACGTCTGCGTCCATCTGGGAAGTTCAACAAACTCGCCACGGATGTCACTCAACCACCTACACGTGCTGAAATTGCCCACAACCCGGAGTTCCTTCCTTTGCCTAGTCGTGCCCGAAGGGTACGTCTGCCTCCATATGGGAAGTTCAACAAACTCGCCACGGATGTCACCCAACCTACTCGTGGTGAAATGGCCCACAACCCGGAGTTCCTTTCCTTGCCAAAGCCGTGCCCGAAGGGCACGTCTGCGTCCATCTGGGAAGTTCAACAAACTCGCCACGGATGTCACTCAACCACCTACACGTGCTGAAATTGCCCACAACCCGGAGTTCCTTCCTTTGCCTAGTCGTGCCCGAAGGGTACGTCTGCCTCCATATGGGAAGTTCAACAAACTCGCCACGGATGTCACCCAACCTACTCGTGGTGAAATGGCCCACAACCCGGAGTTCCTTCCCTTGCCTAGTCGTGCCCGAAGGGCACGTCTGCGTCCATTCGGGAAGTTCAACAAACTCGCCACGGATGTCACCCAACCTACTCGTTGTGAAATGGCCCACAACCCGGAGTTCCTTCCCTTGCCAAAGCAGTGCCCGAAGGGCACGTCTGCGTCCATTTGGGAAGTTTAACAAACTCGCCACGGATGTCACCCAACCTACTCGTGGTGAAATGGCCCACAACCCGGAGTTCCTTTCCTTGCCAAAGCCGTGCCCGAAGGGCACGTCTGCGTCCATCTGGGAAGTTCAACAAACTCGCCACGGATGTCACTCAACCACCTACACGTGCTGAAATTGCCCACAACCCGGAGTTCCTTCCTTTGCCTAGTCGTGCCCGAAGGGCACGTCTGCGTCCATCTGGGAAGTTCAACAAACTCGCCACGGATGTCACTCAACCACCTACACGTGCTGAAATTGCCCACAACCCGGAGTTCCTTCCCTTGCCAAAGCAGTGCCCGAAGGGCACGTCTGCGTCCATTTGGGAAGTTTAACAAACTCGCCACGGATGTCACTCAACCACCTACACGTGCTGAAATTGCCCACAACCCGGAGTTCCTTCCTTTGCCTAGTCGTGCCCGAAGGGTACGTCTGCCTCCATATGGGAAGTTCAACAAACTCGCCACGGATGTCACCCAACCTACACGTGCTGAAATGGCCCACAACCCGGAGTTCCTTCCTTTGCCTAGTCGTGCCCGAAGGGTACGTCTGCCTCCATATGGGAAGTTCAACAAACTCGCCACGGATGTCACCCAACCTACTCGTGCTGAAATTGCCCACAACCCGGAGTTCCTTCCTTTGCCTAGTCGTGCCCGAAGGGTACGTCTGCCTCCATATGGGAAGTTCAACAAACTCGCCACGGATGTCACCCAACCTACTCGTGGTGAAATGGCCCACAACCCGGAGTTCCTTTCCTTGCCAAAGCCGTGCCCGAAGGGCACGTCTGCGTCCATCTGGGAAGTTCAACAAACTCGCCACGGATGTCACTCAACCACCTACACGTGCTGAAATTGCCCACAACCCGGAGTTCCTTCCTTTGCCTAGTCGTGCCCGAAGGGTACGTCTGCCTCCATATGGGAAGTTCAACAAACTCGCCACGGATGTCACCCAACCTACTCGTGGTGAAATGGCCCACAACCCGGAGTTCCTTCCCTTGCCTAGTCGTGCCCGAAGGGCACGTCTGCGTCCATTTGGGAAGTTCAACAAACTCGCCACGGATGTCACCCAACCTACTCGTTGTGAAATGGCCCACAACCCGGAGTTCCTTCCCTTGCCAAAGCAGTGCCCGAAGGGCACGTCTGCGTCCATTTGGGAAGTTTAACAAACTCGCCACGGATGTCACCCAACCTACTCGTGGTGAAATGGCCCACAACCCGGAGTTCCTTTCCTTGCCAAAGCCGTGCCCGAAGGGCACGTCTGCGTCCATCTGGGAAGTTCAACAAACTCGCCACGGATGTCACTCAACCACCTACACGTGCTGAAATTGCCCACAACCCGGAGTTCCTTCCTTTGCCTAGTCGTGCCCGAAGGGTACGTCTGCCTCCATATGGGAAGTTCAACAAACTCGCCACGGATGTCACCCAACCTACTCGTGGTGAAATGGCCCACAACCCGGAGTTCCTTTCCTTGCCAAAGCCGTGCCCGAAGGGCACGTCTGCGTCCATCTGGGAAGTTCAACAAACTCGCCACGGATGTCACTCAACCACCTACACGTGCTGAAATTGCCCACAACCCGGAGTTCCTTCCCTTGCCAAAGCAGTGCCCGAAGGGCACGTCTGCGTCTATTTGGGAAGTTTAACAAACTCGCCACGGATGTCACTCAACCACCTACACGTGCTGAAATTGCCCACAACCCGGAGTTCCTTCCTTTGCCTAGTCGTGCCCGAAGGGTACGTCTGCCTCCATATGGGAAGTTCAACAAACTCGCCACGGATGTCACCCAACCTACACGTGCTGAAATTGCCCACAACCCGGAGTTCCTTCCTTTGCCTAGTCGTGCCCGAAGGGTACGTCTGCCTCCATATGGGAAGTTCAACAAACTCGCCACGGATGTCACCCAACCTACACGTGCTGAAATGGCCCACAACCCGGAGTTCCTTCCCTTGCCAAAGCCGTGCCTGAAGGGCACGTCTGCGTTCATTTGGGAAGTTCAACAAACTCGCCACGGATGTCACCAAAGCTACTCGTGCTGAAATTGCCCCCAACCCGGAGTTCCTTCCCTTGCCAAAGCCGTGCCCGAAGGGCACGTCTGCGTCCATCTGGGAAGTTCAACAAACTCGCCACGAATGTCACTCAACCACCTACACGTGCTGAAATTGCCCACAACCCGGAGTTCCTTCCCTTGCCAAAGCAGTGCCCGAAGGGCACGTCTGCGTCTATTTGGGAAGTTTAACAAACTCGCCACGGATGTCACTCAACCACCTACACGTGCTGAAATTGCCCACAACCCGGAGTTCCTTCCTTTGCCTAGTCGTGCCCGAAGGGTACGTCTGCCTCCATATGGGAAGTTCAACAAACTCGCCACGGATGTCACCCAACCTACTCGTGCTGAAATTGCCCACAACCCGGAGTTCCTTCCTTTGCCTAGTCGTGCCCGAAGGGTACGTCTGCCTCCATATGGGAAGTTCAACAAACTCGCCACGGATGTCACCCAACCTACACGTGCTGAAATGGCCCACAACCCGGAGTTCCTTCCCTTGCCAAAGCCGTGCCTGAAGGGCACGTCTGCGTTCATTTGGGAAGTTCAACAAACTCGCCACGGATGTCACCAAAGCTACTCGTGCTGAAATTGCCCCCAACCCGGAGTTCCTTCCCTTGCCAAAGCCGTGCCCGAAGGGCACGTCTGCGTCCATCTGGGAAGTTCAACAAACTCGCCACGGATGTCACTCAACCACCTACACGTGCTGAAATTGCCCACAACCCGGAGTTCCTTCCTTTGCCTAGTCGTGCCCGAAGGGTACGTCTGCCTCCATATGGGAAGTTCAACAAACTCGCCACGGATGTCACCCAACCTACTCGTGGTGAAATGGCCCACAACCCGGAGTTCCTTTCCTTGCCAAAGCCGTGCCCGAAGGGCACGTCTGCGTCCATCTGGGAAGTTCAACAAACTCGCCACGGATGTCACTCAACCACCTACACGTGCTGAAATTGCCCACAACCCGGAGTTCCTTCCTTTGCCTAGTCGTGCCCGAAGGGTACGTCTGCCTCCATATGGGAAGTTCAACAAACTCGCCACGGATGTCACCCAACCTACTCGTGGTGAAATGGCCCACAACCCGGAGTTCCTTCCCTTGCCTAGTCGTGCCCGAAGGGCACGTCTGCGTCCATTCGGGAAGTTCAACAAACTCGCCACGGATGTCACCCAACCTACTCGTTGTGAAATGGCCCACAACCCGGAGTTCCTTCCCTTGCCAAAGCAGTGCCCGAAGGGCACGTCTGCGTCCATTTGGGAAGTTTAACAAACTCGCCACGGATGTCACCCAACCTACTCGTGGTGAAATGGCCCACAACCCGGAGTTCCTTTCCTTGCCAAAGCCGTGCCCGAAGGGCACGTCTGCGTCCATCTGGGAAGTTCAACAAACTCGCCACGGATGTCACTCAACCACCTACACGTGCTGAAATTGCCCACAACCCGGAGTTCCTTCCTTTGCCTAGTCGTGCCCGAAGGGCACGTCTGCGTCCATCTGGGAAGTTCAACAAACTCGCCACGGATGTCACTCAACCACCTACACGTGCTGAAATTGCCCACAACCCGGAGTTCCTTCCCTTGCCAAAGCAGTGCCCGAAGGGCACGTCTGCGTCCATTTGGGAAGTTTAACAAACTCGCCACGGATGTCACTCAACCACCTACACGTGCTGAAATTGCCCACAACCCGGAGTTCCTTCCTTTGCCTAGTCGTGCCCGAAGGGTACGTCTGCCTCCATATGGGAAGTTCAACAAACTCGCCACGGATGTCACCCAACCTACACGTGCTGAAATGGCCCACAACCCGGAGTTCCTTCCTTTGCCTAGTCGTGCCCGAAGGGTACGTCTGCCTCCATATGGGAAGTTCAACAAACTCGCCACGGATGTCACCCAACCTACTCGTGCTGAAATTGCCCACAACCCGGAGTTCCTTCCTTTGCCTAGTCGTGCCCGAAGGGTACGTCTGCCTCCATATGGGAAGTTCAACAAACTCGCCACGGATGTCACCCAACCTACACGTGCTGAAATGGCCCACAACCCGGAGTTCCTTCCCTTGCCAAAGCCGTGCCTGAAGGGCACGTCTGCGTTCATTTGGGAAGTTCAACAAACTCGCCACGGATGTCACCAAAGCTACTCGTGCTGAAATTGCCCCCAACCCGGAGTTCCTTCCCTTGCCAAAGCCGTGCCCGAAGGGCACGTCTGCGTCCATCTGGGAAGTTCAACAAACTCGCCACGGATGTCACTCAACCACCTACACGTGCTGAAATTGCCCACAACCCGGAGTTCCTTCCTTTGCCTAGTCGTGCCCGAAGGGTACGTCTGCCTCCATATGGGAAGTTCAACAAACTCGCCACGGATGTCACCCAACCTACTCGTGGTGAAATGGCCCACAACCCGGAGTTCCTTTCCTTGCCAAAGCCGTGCCCGAAGGGCACGTCTGCGTCCATCTGGGAAGTTCAACAAACTCGCCACGGATGTCACTCAACCACCTACACGTGCTGAAATTGCCCACAACCCGGAGTTCCTTCCTTTGCCTAGTCGTGCCCGAAGGGTACGTCTGCCTCCATATGGGAAGTTCAACAAACTCGCCACGGATGTCACCCAACCTACTCGTGGTGAAATGGCCCACAACCCGGAGTTCCTTCCCTTGCCTAGTCGTGCCCGAAGGGCACGTCTGCGTCCATTTGGGAAGTTCAACAAACTCGCCACGGATGTCACCCAACCTACTCGTTGTGAAATGGCCCACAACCCGGAGTTCCTTCCCTTGCCAAAGCAGTGCCCGAAGGGCACGTCTGCGTCCATTTGGGAAGTTTAACAAACTCGCCACGGATGTCACCCAACCTACTCGTGGTGAAATGGCCCACAACCCGGAGTTCCTTTCCTTGCCAAAGCCGTGCCCGAAGGGCACGTCTGCGTCCATCTGGGAAGTTCAACAAACTCGCCACGGATGTCACTCAACCACCTACACGTGCTGAAATTGCCCACAACCCGGAGTTCCTTCCTTTGCCTAGTCGTGCCCGAAGGGCACGTCTGCGTCCATCTGGGAAGTTCAACAAACTCGCCACGGATGTCACTCAACCACCTACACGTGCTGAAATTGCCCACAACCCGGAGTTCCTTCCCTTGCCAAAGCAGTGCCCGAAGGGCACGTCTGCGTCCATTTGGGAAGTTTAACAAACTCGCCACGGATGTCACTCAACCACCTACACGTGCTGAAATTGCCCACAACCCGGAGTTCCTTCCTTTGCCTAGTCGTGCCCGAAGGGTACGTCTGCCTCCATATGGGAAGTTCAACAAACTCGCCACGGATGTCACCCAACCTACACGTGCTGAAATGGCCCACAACCCGGAGTTCCTTCCCTTGCCAAAGCCGTGCCTGAAGGGCACGTCTGCGTTCATTTGGGAAGTTCAACAAACTCGCCACGGATGTCACCAAAGCTACTCGTGCTGAAATTGCCCCCAACCCGGAGTTCCTTCCCTTGCCAAAGCCGTGCCCGAAGGGCACGTCTGCGTCCATCTGGGAAGTTCAACAAACTCGCCACGGATGTCACTCAACCACCTACACGTGCTGAAATTGCCCACAACCCGGAGTTCCTTCCTTTGCCTAGTCGAGCCCGAAGGGTACGTCTGCCTCCATATGGGAAGTTCAACAAACTCGCCACGGATGTCACCCAACCTACTCGTGGTGAAATGGCCCACAACCCGGAGTTCCTTTCCTTGCCAAAGCCGTGCCCGAAGGGCACGTCTGCGTCCATCTGGGAAGTTCAACAAACTCGCCACGGATGTCACTCAACCACCTACACGTGCTGAAATTGCCCACAACCCGGAGTTCCTTCCTTTGCCTAGTCGTGCCCGAAGGGTACGTCTGCGTCCATCTGGGAAGTTCAACAAACTCGCCACGGATGTCACTCAACCACCTACACGTGCTGAAATTGCCCACAACCCGGAGTTCCTTCCTTTGCCTAGTCGTGCCCGAAGGGTACGTCTGCCTCCATATGGGAAGTTCAACAAACTCGCCACGGATGTCACCCAACCTACTCGTGGTGAAATGGCCCACAACCCGGAGTTCCTTCCCTTGCCTAGTCGTGCCCGAAGGGCACGTCTGCGTTCATTTGGGAAGTTCAACAAACTCGCCACGGATGTCACCCAACCTACTCGTTGTGAAATGGCCCACAACCCGGAGTTCCTTCCCTTGCCAAAGCAGTGCCCGAAGGGCACGTCTGCGTCCATTTGGGAAGTTTAACAAACTCGCCACGGATGTCACCCAACCTACTCGTGGTGAAATGGCCCACAACCCGGAGTTCCTTTCCTTGCCAAAGCCGTGCCCGAAGGGCACGTCTGCGTCCATCTGGGAAGTTCAACAAACTCGCCACGGATGTCACTCAACCACCTACACGTGCTGAAATTGCCCACAACCCGGAGTTCCTTCCTTTGCCTAGTCGTGCCCGAAGGGCACGTCTGCGTCCATCTGGGAAGTTCAACAAACTCGCCACGGATGTCACTCAACCACCTACACGTGCTGAAATTGCCCACAACCCGGAGTTCCTTCCCTTGCCAAAGCAGTGCCCGAAGGGCACGTCTGCGTCCATTTGGGAAGTTTAACAAACTCGCCACGGATGTCACTCAACCACCTACACGTGCTGAAATTGCCCACAACCCGGAGTTCCTTCCTTTGCCTAGTCGTGCCCGAAGGGTACGTCTGCCTCCATATGGGAAGTTCAACAAACTCGCCACGGATGTCACCCAACCTACACGTGCTGAAATGGCCCACAACCCGGAGTTCCTTCCCTTGCCAAAGCCGTGCCTGAAGGGCACGTCTGCGTTCATTTGGGAAGTTCAACAAACTCGCCACGGATGTCACCAAAGCTACTCGTGCTGAAATTGCCCCCAACCCGGAGTTCCTTCCCTTGCCAAAGCCGTGCCCGAAGGGCACGTCTGCGTCCATCTGGGAAGTTCAACAAACTCGCCACGGATGTCACTCAACCACCTACACGTGCTGAAATTGCCCACAACCCGGAGTTCCTTCCTTTGCCTAGTCGAGCCCGAAGGGTACGTCTGCCTCCATATGGGAAGTTCAACAAACTCGCCACGGATGTCACCAAAGCTACTCGTGCTGAAATTGCCCCCAACCCGGAGTTCCTTCCCTTGCCAAAGCCGTGCCCGAAGGGCACGTCTGCGTCCATCTGGGAAGTTCAACAAACTCGCCACGGATGTCACTCAACCACCTACACGTGCTGAAATTGCCCACAACCCGGAGTTCCTTCCTTTGCCTAGTCGAGCCCGAAGGGTACGTCTGCCTCCATATGGGAAGTTCAACAAACTCGCCACGGATGTCACCCAACCTACTCGTGGTGAAATGGCCCACAACCCGGAGTTCCTTTCCTTGCCAAAGCCGTGCCCGAAGGGCACGTCTGCGTCCATCTGGGAAGTTCAACAAACTCGCCACGGATGTCACTCAACCACCTACACGTGCTGAAATTGCCCACAACCCGGAGTTCCTTCCTTTGCCTAGTCGTGCCCGAAGGGTACGTCTGCGTCCATCTGGGAAGTTCAACAAACTCGCCACGGATGTCACTCAACCACCTACACGTGCTGAAATTGCCCACAACCCGGAGTTCCTTCCTTTGCCTAGTCGTGCCCGAAGGGTACGTCTGCCTCCATATGGGAAGTTCAACAAACTCGCCACGGATGTCACCCAACCTACTCGTGGTGAAATGGCCCACAACCCGGAGTTCCTTCCCTTGCCTAGTCGTGCCCGAAGGGCACGTCTGCGTTCATTTGGGAAGTTCAACAAACTCGCCACGGATGTCACCCAACCTACTCGTTGTGAAATGGCCCACAACCCGGAGTTCCTTCCCTTGCCAAAGCAGTGCCCGAAGGGCACGTCTGCGTCCATTTGGGAAGTTTAACAAACTCGCCACGGATGTCACCCAACCTACTCGTGGTGAAATGGCCCACAACCCGGAGTTCCTTTCCTTGCCAAAGCCGTGCCCGAAGGGCACGTCTGCGTCCATCTGGGAAGTTCAACAAACTCGCCACGGATGTCACTCAACCACCTACACGTGCTGAAATTGCCCACAACCCGGAGTTCCTTCCTTTGCCTAGTCGTGCCCGAAGGGCACGTCTGCGTCCATCTGGGAAGTTCAACAAACTCGCCACGGATGTCACTCAACCACCTACACGTGCTGAAATTGCCCACAACCCGGAGTTCCTTCCCTTGCCAAAGCAGTGCCCGAAGGGCACGTCTGCGTCCATTTGGGAAGTTTAACAAACTCGCCACGGATGTCACTCAACCACCTACACGTGCTGAAATTGCCCACAACCCGGAGTTCCTTCCTTTGCCTAGTCGTGCCCGAAGGGTACGTCTGCCTCCATATGGGAAGTTCAACAAACTCGCCACGGATGTCACCCAACCTACACGTGCTGAAATGGCCCACAACCCGGAGTTCCTTCCCTTGCCAAAGCCGTGCCTGAAGGGCACGTCTGCGTTCATTTGGGAAGTTCAACAAACTCGCCACGGATGTCACCAAAGCTACTCGTGCTGAAATTGCCCCCAACCCGGAGTTCCTTCCCTTGCCAAAGCCGTGCCCGAAGGGCACGTCTGCGTCCATCTGGGAAGTTCAACAAACTCGCCACGGATGTCACTCAACCACCTACACGTGCTGAAATTGCCCACAACCCGGAGTTCCTTCCTTTGCCTAGTCGAGCCCGAAGGGTACGTCTGCCTCCATATGGGAAGTTCAACAAACTCGCCACGGATGTCACCCAACCTACTCGTGGTGAAATGGCCCACAACCCGGAGTTCCTTTCCTTGCCAAAGCCGTGCCCGAAGGGCACGTCTGCGTCCATCTGGGAAGTTCAACAAACTCGCCACGGATGTCACTCAACCACCTACACGTGCTGAAATTGCCCACAACCCGGAGTTCCTTCCTTTGCCTAGTCGTGCCCGAAGGGTACGTCTGCGTCCATCTGGGAAGTTCAACAAACTCGCCACGGATGTCACTCAACCACCTACACGTGCTGAAATTGCCCACAACCCGGAGTTCCTTCCCTTGCCAAAGCAGTGCCCGAAGGGCACGTCTGCGTCCATTTGGGAAGTTCAACAAACTCGCCACGGATGTCACCCAACCTACACGTGCTGAAATTGCCCACAACCCGGAGTTCCTTCCCTTGCCAAAGCCGTGCCCGAAGGGCACGTCTGCGTCCATCTGGGAAGTTCAACAAACTCGCCACGAATGTCACTCAACCACCTACACGTTCTGAAATTGCCCACAACCCGGAGTTCCTTCCCTTGCCAAAGCAGTGCCCGAAGGGCACGTCTGCGTCTATTTGGGAAGTTTAACAAACTCGCCACGGATGTCACTCAACCACCTACACGTGCTGAAATTGCCCACAACCCGGAGTTCCTTCCTTTGCCTAGTCGTGCCCGAAGGGTACGTCTGCCTCCATATGGGAAGTTCAACAAACTCGCCACGGATGTCACCCAACCTACTCGTGCTGAAATTGCCCACAACCCGGAGTTCCTTCCTTTGCCTAGTCGTGCCCGAAGGGTACGTCTGCCTCCATATGGGAAGTTCAACAAACTCGCCACGGATGTCACCCAACCTACACGTGCTGAAATGGCCCACAACCCGGAGTTCCTTCCCTTGCCAAAGCCGTGCCTGAAGGGCACGTCTGCGTTCATTTGGGAAGTTCAACAAACTCGCCACGGATGTCACCAAAGCTACTCGTGCTGAAATTGCCCCCAACCCGGAGTTCCTTCCCTTGCCAAAGCCGTGCCCGAAGGGCACGTCTGCGTCCATCTGGGAAGTTCAACAAACTCGCCACGGATGTCACTCAACCACCTACACGTGCTGAAATTGCCCACAACCCGGAGTTCCTTCCTTTGCCTAGTCGTGCCCGAAGGGTACGTCTGCCTCCATATGGGAAGTTCAACAAACTCGCCACGGATGTCACCCAACCTACTCGTGGTGAAATGGCCCACAACCCGGAGTTCCTTTCCTTGCCAAAGCCGTGCCCGAAGGGCACGTCTGCGTCCATCTGGGAAGTTCAACAAACTCGCCACGGATGTCACTCAACCACCTACACGTGCTGAAATTGCCCACAACCCGGAGTTCCTTCCTTTGCCTAGTCGTGCCCGAAGGGTACGTCTGCCTCCATATGGGAAGTTCAACAAACTCGCCACGGATGTCACCCAACCTACTCGTGGTGAAATGGCCCACAACCCGGAGTTCCTTCCCTTGCCTAGTCGTGCCCGAAGGGCACGTCTGCGTCCATTTGGGAAGTTCAACAAACTCGCCACGGATGTCACCCAACCTACTCGTTGTGAAATGGCCCACAACCCGGAGTTCCTTCCCTTGCCAAAGCAGTGCCCGAAGGGCACGTCTGCGTCCATTTGGGAAGTTTAACAAACTCGCCACGGATGTCACCCAACCTACTCGTGGTGAAATGGCCCACAACCCGGAGTTCCTTTCCTTGCCAAAGCCGTGCCCGAAGGGCACGTCTGCGTCCATCTGGGAAGTTCAACAAACTCGCCACGGATGTCACTCAACCACCTACACGTGCTGAAATTGCCCACAACCCGGAGTTCCTTCCTTTGCCTAGTCGTGCCCGAAGGGCACGTCTGCGTCCATCTGGGAAGTTCAACAAACTCGCCACGGATGTCACTCAACCACCTACACGTGCTGAAATTGCCCACAACCCGGAGTTCCTTCCCTTGCCAAAGCAGTGCCCGAAGGGCACGTCTGCGTCCATTTGGGAAGTTTAACAAACTCGCCACGGATGTCACTCAACCACCTACACGTGCTGAAATTGCCCACAACCCGGAGTTCCTTCCTTTGCCTAGTCGTGCCCGAAGGGTACGTCTGCCTCCATATGGGAAGTTCAACAAACTCGCCACGGATGTCACCCAACCTACACGTGCTGAAATGGCCCACAACCCGGAGTTCCTTCCCTTGCCAAAGCCGTGCCTGAAGGGCACGTCTGCGTTCATTTGGGAAGTTCAACAAACTCGCCACGGATGTCACCAAAGCTACTCGTGCTGAAATTGCCCCCAACCCGGAGTTCCTTCCCTTGCCAAAGCCGTGCCCGAAGGGCACGTCTGCGTCCATCTGGGAAGTTCAACAAACTCGCCACGGATGTCACTCAACCACCTACACGTGCTGAAATTGCCCACAACCCGGAGTTCCTTCCTTTGCCTAGTCGAGCCCGAAGGGTACGTCTGCCTCCATATGGGAAGTTCAACAAACTCGCCACGGATGTCACCCAACCTACTCGTGGTGAAATGGCCCACAACCCGGAGTTCCTTTCCTTGCCAAAGCCGTGCCCGAAGGGCACGTCTGCGTCCATCTGGGAAGTTCAACAAACTCGCCACGGATGTCACTCAACCACCTACACGTGCTGAAATTGCCCACAACCCGGAGTTCCTTCCTTTGCCTAGTCGTGCCCGAAGGGTACGTCTGCGTCCATCTGGGAAGTTCAACAAACTCGCCACGGATGTCACTCAACCACCTACACGTGCTGAAATTGCCCACAACCCGGAGTTCCTTCCTTTGCCTAGTCGTGCCCGAAGGGTACGTCTGCCTCCATATGGGAAGTTCAACAAACTCGCCACGGATGTCACCCAACCTACTCGTTGTGAAATGGCCCACAACCCGGAGTTCCTTTCCTTGCCAAAGCCGTGCCCGAAGGGCACGTCTGCGTCCATCTGGGAAGTTCAACAAACTCGCCACGGATGTCACTCAACCACCTACACGTGCTGAAATTGCCCACAACCCGGAGTTCCTTCCTTTGCCTAGTCGTGCCCGAAGGGCACGTCTGCGTCCATCTGGGAAGTTCAACAAACTCGCCACGGATGTCA
The DNA here is from genome assembly GCA_947396885.1 of Heligmosomoides polygyrus polygyrus. Lineage (NCBI taxonomy): Eukaryota > Metazoa > Nematoda > Chromadorea > Rhabditida > Heligmosomidae > Heligmosomoides > Heligmosomoides polygyrus. Next base: position 57,008,116 of record OX377204.1, on the reverse strand, counting down.
CTCAACCACCTACACGTGCTGAAATTGCCCACAACCCGGAGTTCCTTCCTTTGCCTAGTCGTGCCCGAAGGGTACGTCTGCCTCCATATGGGAAGTTCAACAAACTCGCCACGGATGTCACCCAACCTACTCGTGGTGAAATGGCCCACAACCCGGAGTTCCTTTCCTTGCCAAAGCCGTGCCCGAAGGGCACGTCTGCGTCCATCTGGGAAGTTCAACAAACTCGCCACGGATGTCACTCAACCACCTACACGTGCTGAAATTGCCCACAACCCGGAGTTCCTTCCTTTGCCTAGTCGTGCCCGAAGGGTACGTCTGCGTCCATCTGGGAAGTTCAACAAACTCGCCACGGATGTCACTCAACCACCTACACGTGCTGAAATTGCCCACAACCCGGAGTTCCTTCCCTTGCCAAAGCAGTGCCCGAAGGGCACGTCTGCGTCCATTTGGGAAGTTTAACAAACTCGCCACGGATGTCACTCAACCACCTACACGTGCTGAAATTGCCCACAACCCGGAGTTCCTTCCTTTGCCTAGTCGTGCCCGAAGGGTACGTCTGCCTCCATATGGGAAGTTCAACAAACTCGCCACGGATGTCACCCAACCTACACGTGCTGAAATGGCCCACAACCCGGAGTTCCTTCCCTTGCCAAAGCCGTGCCTGAAGGGCACGTCTGCGTTCATTTGGGAAGTTCAACAAACTCGCCACGGATGTCACCAAAGCTACTCGTGCTGAAATTGCCCCCAACCCGGAGTTCCTTCCCTTGCCAAAGCCGTGCCCGAAGGGCACGTCTGCGTCCATCTGGGAAGTTCAACAAACTCGCCACGGATGTCACTCAACCACCTACACGTGCTGAAATTGCCCACAACCCGGAGTTCCTTCCTTTGCCTAGTCGAGCCCGAAGGGTACGTCTGCCTCCATATGGGAAGTTCAACAAACTCGCCACGGATGTCACCCAACCTACTCGTGGTGAAATGGCCCACAACCCGGAGTTCCTTTCCTTGCCAAAGCCGTGCCCGAAGGGCACGTCTGCGTCCATCTGGGAAGTTCAACAAACTCGCCACGGATGTCACTCAACCACCTACACGTGCTGAAATTGCCCACAACCCGGAGTTCCTTCCTTTGCCTAGTCGTGCCCGAAGGGTACGTCTGCGTCCATCTGGGAAGTTCAACAAACTCGCCACGGATGTCACTCAACCACCTACACGTGCTGAAATTGCCCACAACCCGGAGTTCCTTCCTTTGCCTAGTCGTGCCCGAAGGGTACGTCTGCCTCCATATGGGAAGTTCAACAAACTCGCCACGGATGTCACCCAACCTACTCGTTGTGAAATGGCCCACAACCCGGAGTTCCTTTCCTTGCCAAAGCCGTGCCCGAAGGGCACGTCTGCGTCCATCTGGGAAGTTCAACAAACTCGCCACGGATGTCACTCAACCACCTACACGTGCTGAAATTGCCCACAACCCGGAGTTCCTTCCTTTGCCTAGTCGTGCCCGAAGGGCACGTCTGCGTCCATCTGGGAAGTTCAACAAACTCGCCACGGATGTCACTCAACCACCTACACGTGCTGAAATTGCCCACAACCCGGAGTTCCTTCCTTTGCCTAGTCGTGCCCGAAGGGTACGTCTGCCTCCATATGGGAAGTTCAACAAACTCGCCACGGATGTCACCCAACCTACTCGTGGTGAAATGGCCCACAACCCGGAGTTCCTTTCCTTGCCAAAGCCGTGCCCGAAGGGCACGTCTGCGTCCATCTGGGAAGTTCAACAAACTCGCCACGGATGTCACTCAACCACCTACACGTGCTGAAATTGCCCACAACCCGGAGTTCCTTCCTTTGCCTAGTCGTGCCCGAAGGGTACGTCTGCGTCCATCTGGGAAGTTCAACAAACTCGCCACGGATGTCACTCAACCACCTACACGTGCTGAAATTGCCCACAACCCGGAGTTCCTTCCCTTGCCAAAGCAGTGCCCGAAGGGCACGTCTGCGTCCATTTGGGAAGTTTAACAAACTCGCCACGGATGTCACTCAACCACCTACACGTGCTGAAATTGCCCACAACCCGGAGTTCCTTCCTTTGCCTAGTCGTGCCCGAAGGGTACGTCTGCCTCCATATGGGAAGTTCAACAAACTCGCCACGGATGTCACCCAACCTACACGTGCTGAAATGGCCCACAACCCGGAGTTCCTTCCCTTGCCAAAGCCGTGCCTGAAGGGCACGTCTGCGTTCATTTGGGAAGTTCAACAAACTCGCCACGGATGTCACCAAAGCTACTCGTGCTGAAATTGCCCCCAACCCGGAGTTCCTTCCCTTGCCAAAGCCGTGCCCGAAGGGCACGTCTGCGTCCATCTGGGAAGTTCAACAAACTCGCCACGGATGTCACTCAACCACCTACACGTGCTGAAATTGCCCACAACCCGGAGTTCCTTCCTTTGCCTAGTCGTGCCCGAAGGGCACGTCTGCGTCCATTTGGGAAGTTCAACAAACTCGCCACGGATGTCACCCAACCTACTCGTGGTGAAATGGCCCACAACCCGGAGTTCCTTTCCTTGCCAAAGCCGTGCCCGAAGGGCACGTCTGCGTCCATCTGGGAAGTTCAACAAACTCGCCACGGATGTCACTCAACCACCTACACGTGCTGAAATTGCCCACAACCCGGAGTTCCTTCCTTTGCCTAGTCGTGCCCGAAGGGTACGTCTGCCTCCATATGGGAAGTTCAACAAACTCGCCACGGATGTCACCCAACCTACTCGTGGTGAAATGGCCCACAACCCGGAGTTCCTTCCCTTGCCTAGTCGTGCCCGAAGGGCACGTCTGCGTCCATTTGGGAAGTTCAACAAACTCGCCACGGATGTCACCCAACCTACTCGTTGTGAAATGGCCCACAACCCGGAGTTCCTTCCCTTGCCAAAGCAGTGCCCGAAGGGCACGTCTGCGTCCATTTGGGAAGTTTAACAAACTCGCCACGGATGTCACCCAACCTACTCGTGGTGAAATGGCCCACAACCCGGAGTTCCTTTCCTTGCCAAAGCCGTGCCCGAAGGGCACGTCTGCGTCCATCTGGGAAGTTCAACAAACTCGCCACGGATGTCACTCAACCACCTACACGTGCTGAAATTGCCCACAACCCGGAGTTCCTTCCTTTGCCTAGTCGTGCCCGAAGGGTACGTCTGCCTCCATATGGGAAGTTCAACAAACTCGCCACGGATGTCACCCAACCTACTCGTGGTGAAATGGCCCACAACCCGGAGTTCCTTTCCTTGCCAAAGCCGTGCCCGAAGGGCACGTCTGCGTCCATCTGGGAAGTTCAACAAACTCGCCACGGATGTCACTCAACCACCTACACGTGCTGAAATTGCCCACAACCCGGAGTTCCTTCCCTTGCCAAAGCAGTGCCCGAAGGGCACGTCTGCATCTATTTGGGAAGTTTAACAAACTCGCCACGGATGTCACTCAACCACCTACACGTGCTGAAATTGCCCACAACCCGGAGTTCCTTCCTTTGCCTAGTCGTGCCCGAAGGGTACGTCTGCCTCCATATGGGAAGTTCAACAAACTCGCCACGGATGTCACCCAACCTACACGTGCTGAAATTGCCCACAACCCGGAGTTCCTTCCTTTGCCTAGTCGTGCCCGAAGGGTACGTCTGCCTCCATATGGGAAGTTCAACAAACTCGCCACGGATGTCACCCAACCTACACGTGCTGAAATGGCCCACAACCCGGAGTTCCTTCCCTTGCCAAAGCCGTGCCTGAAGGGCACGTCTGCGTTCATTTGGGAAGTTCAACAAACTCGCCACGGATGTCACCAAAGCTACTCGTGCTGAAATTGCCCCCAACCCGGAGTTCCTTCCCTTGCCAAAGCCGTGCCCGAAGGGCACGTCTGCGTCCATCTGGGAAGTTCAACAAACTCGCCACGGATGTCACCCAACCTACACGTGCTGAAATGGCCCACAACCCGGAGTTCCTTCCCTTGCCAAAGCCGTGCCTGAAGGGCACGTCTGCGTTCATTTGGGAAGTTCAACAAACTCGCCACGGATGTCACCAAAGCTACTCGTGCTGAAATTGCCCCCAACCCGGAGTTCCTTCCCTTGCCAAAGCCGTGCCCGAAGGGCACGTCTGCGTCCATCTGGGAAGTTCAACAAACTCGCCACGGATGTCACTCAACCACCTACACGTGCTGAAATTGCCCACAACCCGGAGTTCCTTCCTTTGCCTAGTCGTGCCCGAAGGGCACGTCTGCGTCCATTTGGGAAGTTCAACAAACTCGCCACGGATGTCACCCAACCTACTCGTGGTGAAATGGCCCACAACCCGGAGTTCCTTTCCTTGCCAAAGCCGTGCCCGAAGGGCACGTCTGCGTCCATCTGGGAAGTTCAACAAACTCGCCACGGATGTCACTCAACCACCTACACGTGCTGAAATTGCCCACAACCCGGAGTTCCTTCCTTTGCCTAGTCGTGCCCGAAGGGTACGTCTGCCTCCATATGGGAAGTTCAACAAACTCGCCACGGATGTCACCCAACCTACTCGTGGTGAAATGGCCCACAACCCGGAGTTCCTTCCCTTGCCTAGTCGTGCCCGAAGGGCACGTCTGCGTCCATTTGGGAAGTTCAACAAACTCGCCACGGATGTCACCCAACCTACTCGTTGTGAAATGGCCCACAACCCGGAGTTCCTTCCCTTGCCAAAGCAGTGCCCGAAGGGCACGTCTGCGTCCATTTGGGAAGTTTAACAAACTCGCCACGGATGTCACCCAACCTACTCGTGGTGAAATGGCCCACAACCCGGAGTTCCTTTCCTTGCCAAAGCCGTGCCCGAAGGGCACGTCTGCGTCCATCTGGGAAGTTCAACAAACTCGCCACGGATGTCACTCAACCACCTACACGTGCTGAAATTGCCCACAACCCGGAGTTCCTTCCTTTGCCTAGTCGTGCCCGAAGGGTACGTCTGCCTCCATATGGGAAGTTCAACAAACTCGCCACGGATGTCACCCAACCTACTCGTGGTGAAATGGCCCACAACCCGGAGTTCCTTTCCTTGCCAAAGCCGTGCCCGAAGGGCACGTCTGCGTCCATCTGGGAAGTTCAACAAACTCGCCACGGATGTCACTCAACCACCTACACGTGCTGAAATTGCCCACAACCCGGAGTTCCTTCCCTTGCCAAAGCAGTGCCCGAAGGGCACGTCTGCGTCTATTTGGGAAGTTTAACAAACTCGCCACGGATGTCACTCAACCACCTACACGTGCTGAAATTGCCCACAACCCGGAGTTCCTTCCTTTGCCTAGTCGTGCCCGAAGGGTACGTCTGCCTCCATATGGGAAGTTCAACAAACTCGCCACGGATGTCACCCAACCTACACGTGCTGAAATTGCCCACAACCCGGAGTTCCTTCCTTTGCCTAGTCGTGCCCGAAGGGTACGTATGCCTCCATATGGGAAGTTCAACAAACTCGCCACGGATGTCACCCAACCTACACGTGCTGAAATGGCCCACAACCCGGAGTTCCTTCCCTTGCCAAAGCCGTGCCTGAAGGGCACGTCTGCGTTCATTTGGGAAGTTCAACAAACTCGCCACGGATGTCACTCAACCACCTACACGTGCTGAAATTGCCCACAACCCGGAGTTCCTTCCTTTGCCTAGTCGTGCCCGAAGGGTACGTCTGCCTCCATATGGGAAGTTCAACAAACTCGCCACGGATGTCACCCAACCTACACGTGCTGAAATTGCCCACAACCCGGAGTTCCTTCCTTTGCCTAGTCGTGCCCGAAGGGTACGTCTGCCTCCATATGGGAAGTTCAACAAACTCGCCACGGATGTCACCCAACCTACACGTGCTGAAATTGCCCACAACCCGGAGTTCCTTCCTTTGCCTAGTCGTGCCCGAAGGGTACGTCTGCCTCCATATGGGAAGTTCAACAAACTCGCCACGGATGTCACCAAAGCTACTCGTGCTGAAATTGCCCCCAACCCGGAGTTCCTTCCCTTGCCAAAGCCGTGCCCGAAGGGCACGTCTGCGTCCATCTGGGAAGTTCAACAAACTCGCCACGGATGTCACTCAACCACCTACACGTGCTGAAATTGCCCACAACCCGGAGTTCCTTCCTTTGCCTAGTCGTGCCCGAAGGGTACGTCTGCCTCCATATGGGAAGTTCAACAAACTCGCCACGGATGTCACCCAACCTACTCGTGGTGAAATGGCCCACAACCCGGAGTTCCTTTCCTTGCCAAAGCCGTGCCCGAAGGGCACGTCTGCGTCCATCTGGGAAGTTCAACAAACTCGCCACGGATGTCACTCAACCACCTACACGTGCTGAAATTGCCCACAACCCGGAGTTCCTTCCTTTGCCTAGTCGTGCCCGAAGGGTACGTCTGCCTCCATATGGGAAGTTCAACAAACTCGCCACGGATGTCACCCAACCTACTCGTGGTGAAATGGCCCACAACCCGGAGTTCCTTCCCTTGCCTAGTCGTGCCCGAAGGGCACGTCTGCGTCCATTTGGGAAGTTCAACAAACTCGCCACGGATGTCACCCAACCTACTCGTTGTGAAATGGCCCACAACCCGGAGTTCCTTCCCTTGCCAAAGCAGTGCCCGAAGGGCACGTCTGCGTCCATTTGGGAAGTTTAACAAACTCGCCACGGATGTCACCCAACCTACTCGTGGTGAAATGGCCCACAACCCGGAGTTCCTTTCCTTGCCAAAGCCGTGCCCGAAGGGCACGTCTGCGTCCATCTGGGAAGTTCAACAAACTCGCCACGGATGTCACTCAACCACCTACACGTGCTGAAATTGCCCACAACCCGGAGTTCCTTCCTTTGCCTAGTCGTGCCCGAAGGGTACGTCTGCCTCCATATGGGAAGTTCAACAAACTCGCCACGGATGTCACCCAACCTACTCGTGGTGAAATGGCCCACAACCCGGAGTTCCTTTCCTTGCCAAAGCCGTGCCCGAAGGGCACGTCTGCGTCCATCTGGGAAGTTCAACAAACTCGCCACGGATGTCACTCAACCACCTACACGTGCTGAAATTGCCCACAACCCGGAGTTCCTTCCTTTGCCTAGTCGTGCCCGAAGGGTACGTCTGCCTCCATATGGGAAGTTCATCAAACTCGCCACGGATGTCACCCAACCTACTCGTGGTGAAATGGCCCACAACCCGGAGTTCCTTCCCTTGCCTAGTCGTGCCCGAAGGGCACGTCTGCGTCCATTTGGGAAGTTCAACAAACTCGCCACGGATGTCACCCAACCTACTCGTTGTGAAATGGCCCACAACCCGGAGTTCCTTCCCTTGCCAAAGCAGTGCCCGAAGGGCACGTCTGCGTCCATTTGGGAAGTTTAACAAACTCGCCACGGATGTCACCCAACCTACTCGTGGTGAAATGGCCCACAACCCGGAGTTCCTTTCCTTGCCAAAGCCGTGCCCGAAGGGCACGTCTGCGTCCATCTGGGAAGTTCAACAAACTCGCCACGGATGTCACTCAACCACCTACACGTGCTGAAATTGCCCACAACCCGGAGTTCCTTCCTTTGCCTAGTCGTGCCCGAAGGGTACGTCTGCCTCCATATGGGAAGTTCAACAAACTCGCCACGGATGTCACCCAACCTACTCGTGGTGAAATGGCCCACAACCCGGAGTTCCTTTCCTTGCCAAAGCCGTGCCCGAAGGGCACGTCTGCGTCCATCTGGGAAGTTCAACAAACTCGCCACGGATGTCACTCAACCACCTACACGTGCTGAAATTGCCCACAACCCGGAGTTCCTTCCCTTGCCAAAGCAGTGCCCGAAGGGCACGTCTGCGTCTATTTGGGAAGTTTAACAAACTCGCCACGGATGTCACTCAACCACCTACACGTGCTGAAATTGCCCACAACCCGGAGTTCCTTCCTTTGCCTAGTCGTGCCCGAAGGGTACGTCTGCCTCCATATGGGAAGTTCAACAAACTCGCCACGGATGTCACCCAACCTACACGTGCTGAAATTGCCCACAACCCGGAGTTCCTTCCTTTGCCTAGTCGTGCCCGAAGGGTACGTCTGCCTCCATATGGGAAGTTCAACAAACTCGCCACGGATGTCACCAAAGCTACTCGTGCTGAAATTGCCCCCAACCCGGAGTTCCTTCCCTTGCCAAAGCCGTGCCCGAAGGGCACGTCTGCGTCCATCTGGGAAGTTCAACAAACTCGCCACGGATGTCACTCAACCACCTACACGTGCTGAAATTGCCCACAACCCGGAGTTCCTTCCTTTGCCTAGTCGTGCCCGAAGGGTACGTCTGCCTCCATATGGGAAGTTCAACAAACTCGCCACGGATGTCACCCAACCTACTCGTGGTGAAATGGCCCACAACCCGGAGTTCCTTTCCTTGCCAAAGCCGTGCCCGAAGGGCACGTCGGCGTCCATCTGGGAAGTTCAACAAACTCGCCACGGATGTCACTCAACCACCTACACGTGCTGAAATTGCCCACAACCCGGAGTTCCTTCCTTTGCCTAGTCGTGCCCGAAGGGTACGTCTGCCTCCATATGGGAAGTTCAACAAACTCGCCACGGATGTCACCCAACCTACTCGTGGTGAAATGGCCCACAACCCGGAGTTCCTTCCCTTGCCTAGTCGTGCCCGAAGGGCACGTCTGCGTCCATTTGGGAAGTTCAACAAACTCGCCACGGATGTCACCCAACCTACTCGTTGTGAAATGGCCCACAACCCGGAGTTCCTTCCCTTGCCAAAGCAGTGCCCGAAGGGCACGTCTGCGTCCATTTGGGAAGTTTAACAAACTCGCCACGGATGTCACCCAACCTACTCGTGGTGAAATGGCCCACAACCCGGAGTTCCTTTCCTTGCCAAAGCCGTGCCCGAAGGGCACGTCTGCGTCCATCTGGGAAGTTCAACAAACTCGCCACGGATGTCACTCAACCACCTACACGTGCTGAAATTGCCCACAACCCGGAGTTCCTTCCCTTGCCAAAGCAGTGCCCGAAGGGCACGTCTGCGTCCATTTGGGAAGTTTAACAAACTCGCCACGGATGTCACCCAACCTACTCGTGGTGAAATGGCCCACAACCCGGAGTTCCTTTCCTTGCCAAAGCCGTGCCCGAAGGGCACGTCTGCGTTCATTTGGGAAGTTCAACAAACTCGCCACGGATGTCACCAAAGCTACTCGTGCTGAAATTGCCCCCAACCCGGAGTTCCTTCCCTTGCCTAGTCGTGCCCGAAGGGCACGTCTGCGTCCATTTGGGAAGTTCAACAAACTCGCCACGGATGTCACCCAACCTACTCGTTGTGAAATGGCCCACAACCCGGAGTTCCTTTCTTTGCCAAAGCCGTGCCCGAAGGGCACGTCTGCGTCCATCTGGGAAGTTCAACAAACTCGCCACGGATGTCACCAAAGCTACTCGTGCTGAAATTGCCCCCAACCCGGAGTTCCTTCCCTTGCCTAGTCGTGCCCGAAGGGCACGTCTGCGTCCATTTGGGAAGTTCAACAAACTCGCCACGGATGTCACCCAACCTACTCGTTGTGAAATGGCCCACAACCCGGAGTTCCTTTCTTTGCCAAAGCCGTGCCCGAAGGGCACGTCTGCGTCCATCTGGGAAGTTCAACAAACTCGCCACGGATGTCACCAAAGCTACTCGTGCTGAAATTGCCCCCAACCCGGAGTTCCTTCCCTTGCCTAGTCGTGCCCGAAGGGCACGTCTGCGTCCATTTGGGAAGTTCAACAAACTCGCCACGGATGTCACCCAACCTACTCGTTGTGAAATGGCCCACAACCCGGAGTTCCTTTCTTTGCCAAAGCCGTGCCCGAAGGGCACGTCTGCGTCCATTTGGGAAGTTTAACAAACTCGCCACGGATGTCACCCAACCTACTCGTGGTGAAATGGCCCACAACCCGGAGTTCCTTCCTTTGCCTAGTCGTGCCCGAAGGGTACGTCTGCCTCCATATGGGAAGTTCAACAAACTCGCCACGGATGTCACTCAACCACCTACACGTGCTGAAATTGCCCACAACCCGGAGTTCCTTCCTTTGCCTAGTCGTGCCCGAAGGGTACGTCTGCCTCCATATGGGAAGTTCAACAAACTCGCCACGGATGTCACCCAACCTACACGTGCTGAAATGGCCCACAACCCGGAGTTCCTTCCCTTGCCAAAGCCGTGCCTGAAGGGCACGTCTGCGTTCATTTGGGAAGTTCAACAAACTCGCCACGGATGTCACCAAAGCTACTCGTGCTGAAATTGCCCCCAACCCGGAGTTCCTTCCCTTGCCTAGTCGTGCCCGAAGGGCACGTCTGCGTCCATTTGGGAAGTTCAACAAACTCGCCACGGATGTCACCCAACCTACTCGTTGTGAAATGGCCCACAACCCGGAGTTCCTTCCCTTGCCAAAGCAGTGCCCGAAGGGCACGTCTGCGTCCATTTGGGAAGTTTAACAAACTCGCCACGGATGTCACCCAACCTACTCGTGGTGAAATGGCTCACAACCCGGAGTTCCTTTCCTTGCCAAAGCCGTGCCCGAAGGGCACGTCTGCGTCCATCTGGGAAGTTCAACAAACTCGCCACGGATGTCACTCAACCACCTACACGTGCTGAAATTGCCCACAACCCGGAGTTCCTTCCTTTGCCTAGTCGTGCCCGAAGGGTACGTCTGCCTCCATATGGGAAGTTCAACAAACTCGCCACGGATGTCACCCAACCTACTCGTGGTGAAATGGCCCACAACCCGGAGTTCCTTTCCTTGCCAAAGCCGTGCCCGAAGGGCACGTCTGCGTCCATCTGGGAAGTTCAACAAACTCGCCACGGATGTCACTCAACCACCTACACGTGCTGAAATTGCCCACAACCCGGAGTTCCTTCCCTTGCCAAAGCAGTGCCCGAAGGGCACGTCTGCGTCCATTTGGGAAGTTTAACAAACTCGCCACGGATGTCACTCAACCACCTACACGTGCTGAAATTGCCCACAACCCGGAGTTCCTTCCTTTGCCTAGTCGTGCCCGAAGGGTACGTCTGCCTCCATATGGGAAGTTCAACAAACTCGCCACGGATGTCACCCAACCTACACGTGCTGAAATGGCCCACAACCCGGAGTTCCTTCCCTTGCCAAAGCCGTGCCTGAAGGGCACGTCTGCGTTCATTTGGGAAGTTCAACAAACTCGCCACGGATGTCACCAAAGCTACTCGTGCTGAAATTGCCCCCAACCCGGAGTTCCTTCCCTTGCCTAGTCGTGCCCGAAGGGCACGTCTGCGTCCATTTGGGAAGTTCAACAAACTCGCCACGGATGTCACCCAACCTACTCGTTGTGAAATGGCCCACAACCCGGAGTTCCTTCCCTTGCCAAAGCAGTGCCCGAAGGGCACGTCTGCGTCCATTTGGGAAGTTTAACAAACTCGCCACGGATGTCACCCAACCTACTCGTGGTGAAATGGCCCACAACCCGGAGTTCCTTTCCTTGCCAAAGCCGTGCCCGAAGGGCACGTCTGCGTTCATTTGGGAAGTTCAACAAACTCGCCACGGATGTCACCAAAGCTACTCGTGCTGAAATTGCCCCCAACCCGGAGTTCCTTCCCTTGCCTAGTCGTGCCCGAAGGGCACGTCTGCGTCCATTTGGGAAGTTCAACAAACTCGCCACGGATGTCACCCAACCTACTCGTTGTGAAATGGCCCACAACCCGGAGTTCCTTCCCTTGCCAAAGCAGTGCCCGAAGGGCACGTCTGCGTCCATTTGGGAAGTTTAACAAACTCGCCACGGATGTCACCCAACCTACTCGTGGTGAAATGGCCCACAACCCGGAGTTCCTTTCCTTGCGAAAGCCGTGCCCGAAGGGCACGTCTGCGTCCATCTGGGAAGTTCAACAAACTCGCCACGGATGTCACTCAACCACCTACACGTGCTGAAATTGCCCACAACCCGGAGTTCCTTCCTTTGCCTAGTCGTGCCCGAAGGGTACGTCTGCCTCCATATGGGAAGTTCAACAAACTCGCCACGGATGTCACCCAACCTACTCGTGGTGAAATGGCCCACAACCCGGAGTTCCTTTCTTTGCCAAAGCCGTGCCCGAAGGGCACGTCTGCGTCCATCTGGGAAGTTCAACAAACTCGCCACGGATGTCACTCAACCACCTACACGTGCTGAAATTGCCCACAACCCGGAGTTCCTTCCCTTGCCAAAGCAGTGCCCGAAGGGCACGTCTGCGTTCATTTGGGAAGTTTAACAAACTCGCCACGGATGTCACTCAACCACCTACACGTGCTGAAATTGCCCACAACCCGGAGTTCCTTCCTTTGCCTAGTCGTGCCCGAAGGGTACGTCTGCCTCCATATGGGAAGTTCAACAAACTCGCCACGGATGTCACCCAACCTACACGTGCTGAAATGGCCCACAACCCGGAGTTCCTTCCCTTGCCAAAGCCGTGCCTGAAGGGCACGTCTGCGTTCATTTGGGAAGTTCAACAAACTCGCCACGGATGTCACCAAAGCTACTCGTGCTGAAATTGCCCCCAACCCGGAGTTCCTTCCCTTGCCTAGTCGTGCCCGAAGGGCACGTCTGCGTCCATTTGGGAAGTTCAACAAACTCGCCACGGATGTCACCCAACCTACTCGTTGTGAAATGGCCCACAACCCGGAGTTCCTTTCCTTGCCAAAGCCGTGCCCGAAGGGCACGTCTGCGTCCATCTGGGAAGTTCAACAAACTCGCCACGGATGTCACTCAACCACCTACACGTGCTGAAATTGCCCACAACCCGGAGTTCCTTCCCTTGCCAAAGCAGTGCCCGAAGGGCACGTCTGCGTCCATTTGGGAAGTTTAACAAACTCGCCACGGATGTCACCCAACCTACTCGTGGTAAAATGGCCCACAACCCGGAGTTCCTTTCCTTGCCAAAGCCGTGCCCGAAGGGCACGTCTGCGTCCATCTGGGAAGTTTAACAAACTCGCCACGGATGTCACTCAACCACCTACACGTGCTGAAATTGCCCACAACCCGGAGTTCCTTCCTTTGCCTAGTCGTGCCCGAAGGGTACGTCTGCCTCCATATGGGAAGTTCAACAAACTCGCCACGGATGTCACCCAACCTACACGTGCTGAAATGGCCCACAACCCGGAGTTCCTTCCCTTGCCAAAGCCGTGCCTGAAGGGCACGTCTGCGTTCATTTGGGAAGTTCAACAAACTCGCCACGGATGTCACCAAAGCTACTCGTGCTGAAATTGCCCCCAACCCGGAGTTCCTTCCCTTGCCTAGTCGTGCCCGAAGGGCACGTCTGCGTCCATTTGGGAAGTTCAACAAACTCGCCACGGATGTCACCCAACCTACTCGTTGTGAAATGGCCCACAACCCGGAGTTCCTTCCCTTGCCAAAGCAGTGCCCGAAGGGCACGTCTGCGTCCATTTGGGAAGTTTAACAAACTCGCCACGGATGTCACCCAACCTACTCGTGGTGAAATGGCCCACAACCCGGAGTTCCTTTCCTTGCCAAAGCCGTGCCCGAAGGGCACGTCTGCGTCCATCTGGGAAGTTCAACAAACTCGCCACGGATGTCACCCAACCTACTCGTGGTGAAATGGCCCACAACCCGGAGTTCCTTTCTTTGCCAAAGCCGTGCCCGAAGGGCACGTCTGCGTCCATCTGGGAAGTTCAACAAACTCGCCACGGATTTCACTCAACCACCTACACGTGCTGAAATTGCCCACAACCCGGAGTTCCTTCCCTTGCCAAAGCAGTGCCCGAAGGGCACGTCTGCGTTCATTTGGGAAGTTTAACAAACTCGCCACGGATGTCACTCAACCACCTACACGTGCTGAAATTGCCCACAACCCGGAGTTCCTTCCTTTGCCTAGTCGTGCCCGAAGGGTACGTCTGCCTCCATATGGGAAGTTCAACAAACTCGCCACGGATGTCACCCAACCTACACGTGCTGAAATGGCCCACAACCCGGAGTTCCTTCCCTTGCCAAAGCAGTGCCCGAAGGGCACGTCTGCGTCCATTTGGGAAGTTTAACAAACTCGCCACGGATGTCACCCAACCTACTCGTGGTGAAATGGCCCACAACCCGGAGTTCCTTTCCTTGCCAAAGCCGTGCCCGAAGGGCACGTCTGCGTCCATCTGGGAAGTTCAACAAACTCGCCACGGATGTCACTCAACCACCTACACGTGCTGAAATTGCCCACAACCCGGAGTTCCTTCCTTTGCCTAGTCGTGCCCGAAGGGTACGTCTGCCTCCATATGGGAAGTTCAACAAACTCGCCACGGATGTCACCCAACCTACTCGTGGTGAAATGGCCCACAACCCGGAGTTCCTTTCCTTGCCAAAGCCGTGCCCGAAGGGCACGTCTGCGTCCATCTGGGAAGTTCAACAAACTCGCCACGGATGTCACTCAACCACCTACACGTGCTGAAATTGCCCACAACCCGGAGTTCCTTCCCTTGCCAAAGCAGTGCCCGAAGGGCACGTCTGCGTCCATTTGGGAAGTTTAACAAACTCGCCACGGATGTCACTCAACCACCTACACGTGCTGAAATTGCCCACAACCCGGAGTTCCTTCCTTTGCCTAGTCGTGCCCGAAGGGTACGTCTGCCTCCATATGGGAAGTTCAACAAACTCGCCACGGATGTCACCCAACCTACACGTGCTGAAATGGCCCACAACCCGGAGTTCCTTCCCTTGCCAAAGCCGTGCCTGAAGGGCACGTCTGCGTTCATTTGGGAAGTTCAACAAACTCGCCACGGATGTCACCAAAGCTACTCGTGCTGAAATTGCCCCCAACCCGGAGTTCCTTCCCTTGCCTAGTCGTGCCCGAAGGGCACGTCTGCGTCCATTTGGGAAGTTCAACAAACTCGCCACGGATGTCACCCAACCTACTCGTTGTGAAATGGCCCACAACCCGGAGTTCCTTCCCTTGCCAAAGCAGTGCCCGAAGGGCACGTCTGCGTCCATTTGGGAAGTTTAACAAACTCGCCACGGATGTCACCCAACCTACTCGTGGTGAAATGGCCCACAACCCGGAGTTCCTTTCCTTGCCAAAGCCGTGCCCGAAGGGCACGTCTGCGTCCATCTGGGAAGTTCAACAAACTCGCCACGGATGTCACTCAACCACCTACACGTGCTGAAATTGCCCACAACCCGGAGTTCCTTCCTTTGCCTAGTCGTGCCCGAAGGGTACGTCTGCCTCCATATGGGAAGTTCAACAAACTCGCCACGGATGTCACCCAACCTACTCGTGGTGAAATGGCCCACAACCCGGAGTTCCTTTCCTTGCCAAAGCCGTGCCCGAAGGGCACGTCTGCGTCCATCTGGGAAGTTCAACAAACTCGCCACGGATGTCACTCAACCACCTACACGTGCTGAAATTGCCCACAACCCGGAGTTCCTTCCCTTGCCAAAGCAGTGCCCGAAGGGCACGTCTGCGTCCATTTGGGAAGTTTAACAAACTCGCCACGGATGTCACTCAACCACCTACACGTGCTGAAATTGCCCACAACCCGGAGTTCCTTCCTTTGCCTAGTCGTGCCCGAAGGGTACGTCTGCCTCCATATGGGAAGTTCAACAAACTCGCCACGGATGTCACCCAACCTACACGTGCTGAAATGGCCCACAACCCGGAGTTCCTTCCCTTGCCAAAGCCGTGCCTGAAGGGCACGTCTGCGTTCATTTGGGAAGTTCAACAAACTCGCCACGGATGTCACCAAAGCTACTCGTGCTGAAATTGCCCCCAACCCGGAGTTCCTTCCCTTGCCTAGTCGTGCCCGAAGGGCACGTCTGCGTCCATTTGGGAAGTTCAACAAACTCGCCACGGATGTCACCCAACCTACTCGTTGTGAAATGGCCCACAACCCGGAGTTCCTTCCCTTGCCAAAGCAGTGCCCGAAGGGCACGTCTGCGTCCATTTGGGAAGTTTAACAAACTCGCCACGGATGTCACCCAACCTACTCGTGGTGAAATGGCCCACAACCCGGAGTTCCTTTCCTTGCCAAAGCCGTGCCCGAAGGGCACGTCTGCGTTCATTTGGGAAGTTCAACAAACTCGCCACGGATGTCACCAAAGCTACTCGTGCTGAAATTGCCCCCAACCCGGAGTTCCTTCCCTTGCCTAGTCGTGCCCGAAGGGCACGTCTGCGTCCATTTGGGAAGTTCAACAAACTCGCCACGGATGTCACCCAACCTACTCGTTGTGAAATGGCCCACAACCCGGAGTTCCTTCCCTTGCCAAAGCAGTGCCCGAAGGGCACGTCTGCGTCCATTTGGGAAGTTTAACAAACTCGCCACGGATGTCACCCAACCTACTCGTGGTGAAATGGCCCACAACCCGGAGTTCCTTTCCTTGCGAAAGCCGTGCCCGAAGGGCACGTCTGCGTCCATCTGGGAAGTTCAACAAACTCGCCACGGATGTCACTCAACCACCTACACGTGCTGAAATTGCCCACAACCCGGAGTTCCTTCCCTTGCCTAGTCGTGCCCGAAGGGCACGTCTGCGTCCATTTGGGAAGTTTAACAAACTCGCCACGGATGTCACTCAACCACCTACACGTGCTGAAATTGCCCACAACCCGGAGTTCCTTCCTTTGCCTAGTCGTGCCCGAAGGGTACGTCTGCCTCCATATGGGAAGTTCAACAAACTCGCCACGGATGTCACCCAACCTACACGTGCTGAAATGGCCCACAACCCGGAGTTCCTTCCCTTGCCAAAGCCGTGCCTGAAGGGCACGTCTGCGTTCATTTGGGAAGTTCAACAAACTCGCCACGGATGTCACCAAAGCTACTCGTGCTGAAATTGCCCCCAACCCGGAGTTCCTTCCCTTGCCTAGTCGTGCCCGAAGGGCACGTCTGCGTCCATTTGGGAAGTTCAACAAACTCGCCACGGATGTCACCCAACCTACTCGTTGTGAAATGGCCCACAACCCGGAGTTCCTTTCCTTGCCAAAGCCGTGCCCGAAGGGCACGTCTGCGTTCATTTGGGAAGTTCAACAAACTCGCCACGGATGTCACCAAAGCTACTCGTGCTGAAATTGCCCCCAACCCGGAGTTCCTTCCCTTGCCTAGTCGTGCCCGAAGGGCACGTCTGCGTTCATTTGGGAAGTTCAACAAACTCGCCACGGATGTCACCAAAGCTACTCGTGCTGAAATTGCCCCCAACCCGGAGTTCCTTCCCTTGCCTAGTCGTGCCCGAAGGGCACGTCTGCGTCCATTTGGGAAGTTTAACAAACTCGCCACGGATGTCACTCAACCACCTACACGTGCTGAAATTGCCCACAACCCGGAGTTCCTTCCTTTGCCTAGTCGTGCCCGAAGGGTACGTCTGCCTCCATATGGGAAGTTCAACAAACTCGCCACGGATGTCACCCAACCTACACGTGCTGAAATGGCCCACAACCCGGAGTTCCTTCCCTTGCCAAAGCCGTGCCTGAAGGGCACGTCTGCGTTCATTTGGGAAGTTCAACAAACTCGCCACGGATGTCACCAAAGCTACTCGTGCTGAAATTGCCCCCAACCCGGAGTTCCTTCCCTTGCCTAGTCGTGCCCGAAGGGCACGTCTGCGTCCATTTGGGAAGTTCAACAAACTCGCCACGGATGTCACCCAACCTACTCGTGGTGAAATGGCCCACAACCCGGAGTTCCTTTCTTTGCCAAAGCCGTGCCCGAAGGGCACGTCTGCGTCCATCTGGGAAGTTCAACAAACTCGCCACGGATGTCACTCAACCACCTACACGTGCTGAAATTGCCCACAACCCGGAGTTCCTTCCTTTGCCTAGTCGTGCCCGAAGGGTACGTCTGCCTCCATATGGGAAGTTCAACAAACTCGCCACGGATGTCACCCAACCTACACGTGCTGAAATGGCCCACAACCCGGAGTTCCTTCCCTTGCCAAAGCCGTGCCTGAAGGGCACGTCTGCGTTCATTTGGGAAGTTTAACAAACTCGCCACGGATGTCACCCAACCTACTCGTGGTGAAATGGCCCACAACCCGGAGTTCCTTCCCTTGCCAAAGCAGTGCCCGAAGGGCACGTCTGCGTTCATTTGGGAAGTTTAACAAACTCGCCACGGATGTCACTCAACCACCTACACGTGCTGAAATTGCCCACAACCCGGAGTTCCTTCCTTTGCCTAGTCGTGCCCGAAGGGTACGTCTGCCTCCATATGGGAAGTTCAACAAACTCGCCACGGATGTCACCCAACCTACACGTGCTGAAATGGCCCACAACCCGGAGTTCCTTCCCTTGCCAAAGCCGTGCCTGAAGGGCACGTCTGCGTTCATTTGGGAAGTTCAACAAACTCGCCACGGATGTCACCAAAGCTACTCGTGCTGAAATTGCCCCCAAACCGGAGTTCCTTCCCTTGCCTAGTCGTGCCCGAAGGGCACGTCTGCGTCCATTTGGGAAGTTCAACAAACTCGCCACGGATGTCACCCAACCTACTCGTTGTGAAATGGCCCACAACCCGGAGTTCCTTTCCTTGCCAAAGCCGTGCCCGAAGGGCACGTCTGCGTCCATCTGGGAAGTTCAACAAACTCGCCACGGATGTCACTCAACCACCTACACGTGCTGAAATTGCCCACAACCCGGAGTTCCTTCTTTGCCTAGTCGTGCCCGAAGGGTACGTCTGCCTCCATATGGGAAGTTCAACAAACTCGCCACGGATGTCACCCAACCTACACGTGCTGAAATGGCCCACAACCCGGAGTTCCTTCCCTTGCCAAAGCCGTGCCTGAAGGGCACGTCTGCGTTCATTTGGGAAGTTCAACAAACTCGCCACGGATGTCACCAAAGCTACTCGTGCTGAAATTGCCCCCAACCCGGAGTTCCTTCCCTTGCCTAGTCGTGCCCGAAGGGCACGTCTGCGTCCATTTGGGAAGTTCAACAAACTCGCCACGGATGTCACCCAACCTACTCGTTGTGAAATGGCCCACAACCCGGAGTTCCTTCCCTTGCCAAAGCAGTGCCCGAAGGGCACGTCTGCGTCCATTTGGGAAGTTTAACAAACTCGCCACGGATGTCACCCAACCTACTCGTGGTGAAATGGCCCACAACCCGGAGTTCCTTTCCTTGCCAAAGCCGTGCCCGAAGGGCACGTCTGCGTCCATCTGGGAAGTTCAACAAACTCGCCACGGATGTCACTCAACCACCTACACGTGCTGAAATTGCCCACAACCCGGAGTTCCTTCCTTTGCCTAGTCGTGCCCGAAGGGTACGTCTGCCTCCATATGGGAAGTTCAACAAACTCGCCACGGATGTCACCCAACCTACTCGTGGTGAAATGGCCCACAACCCGGAGTTCCTTTCCTTGCCAAAGCCGTGCCCGAAGGGCACGTCTGCGTCCATCTGGGAAGTTCAACAAACTCGCCACGGATGTCACTCAACCACCTACACGTGCTGAAATTGCCCACAACCCGGAGTTCCTTCCCTTGCCAAAGCAGTGCCCGAAGGGCACGTCTGCGTCCATTTGGGAAGTTTAACAAACTCGCCACGGATGTCACTCAACCACCTACACGTGCTGAAATTGCCCACAACCCGGAGTTCCTTCCTTTGCCTAGTCGTGCCCGAAGGGTACGTCTGCCTCCATATGGGAAGTTCAACAAACTCGCCACGGATGTCACCCAACCTACACGTGCTGAAATGGCCCACAACCCGGAGTTCCTTCCCTTGCCAAAGCCGTGCCTGAAGGGCACGTCTGCGTTCATTTGGGAAGTTCAACAAACTCGCCACGGATGTCACCAAAGCTACTCGTGCTGAAATTGCCCCCAACCCGGAGTTCCTTCCCTTGCCTAGTCGTGCCCGAAGGGCACGTCTGCGTCCATTTGGGAAGTTCAACAAACTCGCCACGGATGTCACCCAACCTACTCGTTGTGAAATGGCCCACAACCCGGAGTTCCTTCCCTTGCCAAAGCAGTGCCCGAAGGGCACGTCTGCGTCCATTTGGGAAGTTTAACAAACTCGCCACGGATGTCACCCAACCTACTCGTGGTGAAATGGCCCACAACCCGGAGTTCCTTTCCTTGCCAAAGCCGTGCCCGAAGGGCACGTCTGCGTCCATCTGGGAAGTTTAACAAACTCGCCACGGATGTCACTCAACCACCTACACGTGCTGAAATTGCCCACAACCCGGAGTTCCTTCCTTTGCCTAGTCGTGCCCGAAGGGTACGTCTGCCTCCATATGGGAAGTTCAACAAACTCGCCACGGATGTCACCCAACCTACACGTGCTGAAATGGCCCACAACCCGGAGTTCCTTCCCTTGCCAAAGCCGTGCCTGAAGGGCACGTCTGCGTTCATTTGGGAAGTTCAACAAACTCGCCACGGATGTCACCAAAGCTACTCGTGCTGAAATTGCCCCCAACCCGGAGTTCCTTCCCTTGCCTAGTCGTGCCCGAAGGGCACGTCTGCGTCCATTTGGGAAGTTCAACAAACTCGCCACGGATGTCACCCAACCTACTCGTTGTGAAATGGCCCACAACCCGGAGTTCCTTCCCTTGCCAAAGCAGTGCCCGAAGGGCACGTCTGCGTCCATTTGGGAAGTTTAACAAACTCGCCACGGATGTCACCCAACCTACTCGTGGTGAAATGGCCCACAACCCGGAGTTCCTTTCCTTGCCAAAGCCGTGCCCGAAGGGCACGTCTGCGTCCATCTGGGAAGTTCAACAAACTCGCCACGGATGTCACCCAACCTACTCGTTGTGAAATGGCCCACAACCCGGAGTTCCTTCCCTTGCCAAAGCAGTGCCCGAAGGGCACGTCTGCGTCCATTTGGGAAGTTTAACAAACTCGCCACGGATGTCACCCAACCTACTCGTGGTGAAATGGCCCACAACCCGGAGTTCCTTCCTTTGCCTAGTCGTGCCCGAAGGGTACGTCTGCCTCCATATGGGAAGTTCAACAAACTCGCCACGGATGTCACCCAACCTACTCGTTGTGAAATGGCCCACAACCCGGAGTTCCTTCCCTTGCCAAAGCAGTGCCCGAAGGGCACGTCTGCGTCCATTTGGGAAGTTTAACAAACTCGCCACGGATGTCACCCAACCTACTCGTTGTGAAATGGCCCACAACCCGGAGTTCCTTCCCTTGCCAAAGCAGTGCCCGAAGGGCACGTCTGCGTCCATTTGGGAAGTTTAACAAACTCGCCACGGATGTCACCCAACCTACTCGTGGTGAAATGGCCCACAACCCGGAGTTCCTTTCCTTGCCAAAGCCGTGCCCGAAGGGCACGTCTGCGTCCATCTGGGAAGTTCAACAAACTCGCCACGGTTGTCACCCAACCTACTCATTGTGAAATGGCCCACAACCCGGAGTTCCTTCCCTTGCCAAAGCAGTGCCCGAAGGGCACGTCTGCGTCCATTTGGGAAGTTTAACAAACTCGCCACGGATGTCACCCAACCTACTCGTGGTGAAATGGCCCACAACCCGGAGTTCCTTTCCTTGCCAAAGCCGTGCCCGAAGGGCACGTCTGCGTCCATCTGGGAAGTTCAACAAACTCGCCACGGATGTCACTCAACCACCTACACGTGCTGAAATTGCCCACAACCCGGAGTTCCTTCCTTTGCCTAGTCGTGCCCGAAGGGTACGTCTGCCTCCATATGGGAAGTTCAACAAACTCGCCACGGATGTCACCCAACCTACTCGTTGTGAAATGGCCCACAACCCGGAGTTCCTTCCCTTGCCAAAGCAGTGCCCGAAGGGCACGTCTGCGTCCATTTGGGAAGTTTAACAAACTCGCCACGGATGTCACCCAACCTACTCGTTGTGAAATGGCCCACAACCCGGAGTTCCTTCCCTTGCCAAAGCAGTGCCCGAAGGGCACGTCTGCGTCCATTTGGGAAGTTTAACAAACTCGCCACGGATGTCACCCAACCTACTCGTGGTGAAATGGCCCACAACCCGGAGTTCCTTTCCTTGCCAAAGCCGTGCCCGAAGGGCACGTCTGCGTCCATCTGGGAAGTTCAACAAACTCGCCACGGATGTCACTCAACCACCTACACGTGCTGAAATTGCCCACAACCCGGAGTTCCTTCCTTTGCCTAGTCGTGCCCGAAGGGTACGTCTGCCTCCATATGGGAAGTTCAACAAACTCGCCACGGATGTCACCCAACCTACTCGTGGTGAAATGGCCCACAACCCGGAGTTCCTTTCCTTGCCAAAGCCGTGCCCGAAGGGCACGTCTGCGTCCATCTGGGAAGTTCAACAAACTCGCCACGGATGTCACTCAACCACCTACACGTGCTGAAATTGCCCACAACCCGGAGTTCCTTCCCTTGCCAAAGCAGTGCCCGAAGGGCACGTCTGCGTCCATTTGGGAAGTTTAACAAACTCGCCACGGATGTCACTCAACCACCTACACGTGCTGAAATTGCCCACAACCCGGAGTTCCTTCCTTTGCCTAGTCGTGCCCGAAGGGTACGTCTGCCTCCATATGGGAAGTTCAACAAACTCGCCACGGATGTCACCCAACCTACACGTGCTGAAATGGCCCACAACCCGGAGTTCCTTCCCTTGCCAAAGCCGTGCCTGAAGGGCACGTCTGCGTTCATTTGGGAAGTTCAACAAACTCGCCACGGATGTCACCAAAGCTACTCGTGCTGAAATTGCCCCCAACCCGGAGTTCCTTCCCTTGCCTAGTCGTGCCCGAAGGGCACGTCTGCGTCCATTTGGGAAGTTCAACAAACTCGCCACGGATGTCACCCAACCTACTCGTTGTGAAATGGCCCACAACCCGGAGTTCCTTCCCTTGCCAAAGCAGTGCCCGAAGGGCACGTCTGCGTCCATTTGGGAAGTTTAACAAACTCGCCACGGATGTCACCCAACCTACTCGTGGTGAAATGGCCCACAACCCGGAGTTCCTTTCCTTGCCAAAGCCGTGCCCGAAGGGCACGTCTGCGTCCA
Organism: Heligmosomoides polygyrus polygyrus; assembly: GCA_947396885.1. NCBI lineage: Eukaryota > Metazoa > Nematoda > Chromadorea > Rhabditida > Heligmosomidae > Heligmosomoides > Heligmosomoides polygyrus. Next base: position 56,985,267 of record OX377204.1, on the reverse strand, counting down.
TCTGGGAAGTTCAACAAACTCGCCACGGATGTCACTCAACCACCTACACGTGCTGAAATTGCCCACAACCCGGAGTTCCTTCCCTTGCCAAAGCAGTGCCCGAAGGGCACGTCTGCGTTCATTTGGGAAGTTTAACAAACTCGCCACGGATGTCACTCAACCACCTACACGTGCTGAAATTGCCCACAACCCGGAGTTCCTTCCTTTGCCTAGTCGTGCCCGAAGGGTACGTCTGCCTCCATATGGGAAGTTCAACAAACTCGCCACGGATGTCACCCAACCTACTCGTGCTGAAATGGCCCACAACCCGGAGTTCCTTCCCTTGCCAAAGCCGTGCCTGAAGGGCACGTCTGCGTTCATTTGGGAAGTTCAACAAACTCGCCACGGATGTCACCAAAGCTACTCGTGCTGAAATTGCCCCCAACCCGGAGTTCCTTCCCTTGCCAAAGCCGTGCCTGAAGGGCACGTCTGCGTTCATTTGGGAAGTTCAACAAACTCGCCACGGATGTCACCAAAGCTACTCGTGCTGAAATTGCCCCCAACCCGGAGTTCCTTCCCTTGCCTAGTCGTGCCCGAAGGGCACGTCTGCGTCCATTTGGGAAGTTTAACAAACTCGCCACGGATGTCACCCAACCTACTCGTGGTGAAATGGCCCACAACCCGGAGTTCCTTTCCTTGCCAAAGCCGTGCCCGAAGGGCACGTCTGCGTCCATCTGGGAAGTTCAACAAACTCGCCACGGATGTCACCCAACCTACTCGTTGTGAAATGGCCCACAACCCGGAGTTCCTTCCCTTGCCAAAGCAGTGCCCGAAGGGCACGTCTGCGTCCATCTGGGAAGTTCAACAAACTCGCCACGGATGTCACCCAACCTACTCGTTGTGAAATGGCCCACAACCCGGAGTTCCTTCCCTTGCCAAAGCAGTGCCCGAAGGGCACGTCTGCCTCCATATGGGAAGTTCAACAAACTCGCCACGGATGTCACCCAACCTACACGTGCTGAAATGGCCCACAACCCGGAGTTCCTTCCCTTGCCAAAGCCGTGCCTGAAGGGCACGTCTGCGTTCATTTGGGAAGTTCAACAAACTCGCCACGGATGTCACCAAAGCTACTCGTGCTGAAATTGCCCCCAACCCGGAGTTCCTTCCCTTGCCTAGTCGTGCCCGAAGGGCACGTCTGCGTCCATTTGGGAAGTTCAACAAACTCGCCACGGATGTCACCCAACCTACTCGTTGTGAAATGGCCCACAACCCGGAGTTCCTTCCCTTGCCAAAGCAGTGCCCGAAGGGCACGTCTGCGTCCATTTGGGAAGTTTAACAAACTCGCCACGGATGTCACCCAACCTACTCGTGGTGAAATGGCCCACAACCCGGAGTTCCTTTCCTTGCCAAAGCCGTGCCCGAAGGGCACGTCTGCGTCCATCTGGGAAGTTCAACAAACTCGCCACGGATGTCACCCAACCTACTCGTTGTGAAATGGCCCACAACCCGGAGTTCCTTCCCTTGCCAAAGCAGTGCCCGAAGGGCACGTCTGCGTCCATTTGGGAAGTTTAACAAACTCGCCACGGATGTCACCCAACCTACTCGTGGTGAAATGGCCCACAACCCGGAGTTCCTTTCCTTGCCAAAGCCGTGCCCGAAGGGCACGTCTGCGTCCATCTGGGAAGTTCAACAAACTCGCCACGGATGTCACTCAACCACCTACACGTGCTGAAATTGCCCACAACCCGGAGTTCCTTCCTTTGCCTAGTCGTGCCCGAAGGGTACGTCTGCCTCCATATGGGAAGTTCAACAAACTCGCCACGGATGTCACCCAACCTACTCGTTGTGAAATGGCCCACAACCCGGAGTTCCTTCCCTTGCCAAAGCAGTGCCCGAAGGGCACGTCTGCGTCCATTTGGGAAGTTTAACAAACTCGCCACGGATGTCACCCAACCTACTCGTTGTGAAATGGCCCACAACCCGGAGTTCCTTCCCTTGCCAAAGCAGTGCCCGAAGGGCACGTCTGCGTCCATTTGGGAAGTTTAACAAACTCGCCACGGATGTCACCCAACCTACTCGTGGTGAAATGGCCCACAACCCGGAGTTCCTTTCCTTGCCAAAGCCGTGCCCGAAGGGCACGTCTGCGTCCATCTGGGAAGTTCAACAAACTCGCCACGGATGTCACCCAACCTACTCATTGTGAAATGGCCCACAACCCGGAGTTCCTTCCCTTGCCAAAGCAGTGCCCGAAGGGCACGTCTGCGTCCATTTGGGAAGTTTAACAAACTCGCCACGGATGTCACCCAACCTACTCGTGGTGAAATGGCCCACAACCCGGAGTTCCTTTCCTTGCCAAAGCCGTGCCCGAAGGGCACGTCTGCGTCCATCTGGGAAGTTCAACAAACTCGCCACGGATGTCACTCAACCACCTACACGTGCTGAAATTGCCCACAACCCGGAGTTCCTTCCTTTGCCTAGTCGTGCCCGAAGGGTACGTCTGCCTCCATATGGGAAGTTCAACAAACTCGCCACGGATGTCACCCAACCTACTCGTTGTGAAATGGCCCACAACCCGGAGTTCCTTCCCTTGCCAAAGCAGTGCCCGAAGGGCACGTCTGCGTCCATTTGGGAAGTTTAACAAACTCGCCACGGATGTCACCCAACCTACTCGTTGTGAAATGGCCCACAACCCGGAGTTCCTTCCCTTGCCAAAGCAGTGCCCGAAGGGCACGTCTGCGTCCATTTGGGAAGTTTAACAAACTCGCCACGGATGTCACCCAACCTACTCGTGGTGAAATGGCCCACAACCCGGAGTTCCTTTCCTTGCCAAAGCCGTGCCCGAAGGGCACGTCTGCGTCCATCTGGGAAGTTCAACAAACTCGCCACGGATGTCACTCAACCACCTACACGTGCTGAAATTGCCCACAACCCGGAGTTCCTTCCTTTGCCTAGTCGTGCCCGAAGGGTACGTCTGCCTCCATATGGGAAGTTCAACAAACTCGCCACGGATGTCACCCAACCTACTCGTGGTGAAATGGCCCACAACCCGGAGTTCCTTTCCTTGCCAAAGCCGTGCCCGAAGGGCACGTCTGCGTCCATCTGGGAAGTTCAACAAACTCGCCACGGATGTCACTCAACCACCTACACGTGCTGAAATTGCCCACAACCCGGAGTTCCTTCCCTTGCCAAAGCAGTGCCCGAAGGGCACGTCTGCGTCCATTTGGGAAGTTTAACAAACTCGCCACGGATGTCACTCAACCACCTACACGTGCTGAAATTGCCCACAACCCGGAGTTCCTTCCTTTGCCTAGTCGTGCCCGAAGGGTACGTCTGCCTCCATATGGGAAGTTCAACAAACTCGCCACGGATGTCACCCAACCTACACGTGCTGAAATGACCCACAACCCGGAGTTCCTTCCCTTGCCAAAGCCGTGCCTGAAGGGCACGTCTGCGTTCATTTGGGAAGTTCAACAAACTCGCCACGGATGTCACCAAAGCTACTCGTGCTGAAATTGCCCCCAACCCGGAGTTCCTTCCCTTGCCTAGTCGTGCCCGAAGGGCACGTCTGCGTCCATTTGGGAAGTTCAACAAACTCGCCACGGATGTCACCCAACCTACTCGTTGTGAAATGGCCCACAACCCGGAGTTCCTTCCCTTGCCAAAGCAGTGCCCGAAGGGCACGTCTGCGTCCATTTGGGAAGTTTAACAAACTCGCCACGGATGTCACCCAACCTACTCGTGGTGAAATGGCCCACAACCCGGAGTTCCTTTCCTTGCCAAAGCCGTGCCCGAAGGGCACGTCTGCGTCCATCTGGGAAGTTCAACAAACTCGCCACGGATGTCACTCAACCACCTACACGTGCTGAAATTGCCCACAACCCGGAGTTCCTTCCCTTGCCAAAGCAGTGCCCGAAGGGCACGTCTGCGTTCATTTGGGAAGTTTAACAAACTCGCCACGGATGTCACTCAACCACCTACACGTGCTGAAATTGCCCACAACCCGGAGTTCCTTCCTTTGCCTAGTCGTGCCCGAAGGGTACGTCTGCCTCCATATGGGAAGTTCAACAAACTCGCCACGGATGTCACCCAACCTACTCGTGCTGAAATGGCCCACAACCCGGAGTTCCTTCCCTTGCCAAAGCCGTGCCTGAAGGGCACGTCTGCGTTCATTTGGGAAGTTCAACAAACTCGCCACGGATGTCACCAAAGCTACTCGTGCTGAAATTGCCCCCAACCCGGAGTTCCTTCCCTTGCCAAAGCCGTGCCTGAAGGGCACGTCTGCGTTCATTTGGGAAGTTCAACAAACTCGCCACGGATGTCACCAAAGCTACTCGTGCTGAAATTGCCCCCAACCCGGAGTTCCTTCCCTTGCCTAGTCGTGCCCGAAGGGCACGTCTGCGTCCATTTGGGAAGTTTAACAAACTCGCCACGGATGTCACCCAACCTACTCGTGGTGAAATGGCCCACAACCCGGAGTTCCTTTCCTTGCCAAAGCCGTGCCCGAAGGGCACGTCTGCATCCATCTGGGAAGTTCAACAAACTCGCCACGGATGCCACCCAACCTACTCGTTGTGAAATGGCCCACAACCCGGAGTTCCTTCCCTTGCCAAAGCAGTGCCCGAAGGGCACGTCTGCGTCCATTTGGGAAGTTTAACAAACTCGCCACGGATGTCACCCAACCTACTCGTGGTGAAATGGCCCACAACCCGGAGTTCCTTTCCTTGCCAAAGCCGTGCCCGAAGGGCACGTCTGCGTCCATCTGGGAAGTTCAACAAACTCGCCACGGATGTCACTCAACCACCTACACGTGCTGAAATTGCCCACAACCCGGAGTTCCTTCCTTTGCCTAGTCGTGCCCGAAGGGTACGTCTGCCTCCATATGGGAAGTTCAACAAACTCGCCACGGATGTCACCCAACCTACTCGTGGTGAAATGGCCCACAACCCGGAGTTCCTTTCCTTGCCAAAGCCGTGCCCGAAGGGCACGTCTGCGTCCATCTGGGAAGTTCAACAAACTCGCCACGGATGTCACTCAACCACCTACACGTGCTGAAATTGCCCACAACCCGGAGTTCCTTCCCTTGCCAAAGCAGTGCCCGAAGGGCACGTCTGCGTCCATTTGGGAAGTTTAACAAACTCGCCACGGATGTCACTCAACCACCTACACGTGCTGAAATTGCCCACAACCCGGAGTTCCTTCCTTTGCCTAGTCGTGCCCGAAGGGTACGTCTGCCTCCATATGGGAAGTTCAACAAACTCGCCACGGATGTCACCCAACCTACACGTGCTGAAATGGCCCACAACCCGGAGTTCCTTCCCTTGCCAAAGCCGTGCCTGAAGGGCACGTCTGCGTTCATTTGGGAAGTTCAACAAACTCGCCACGGATGTCACCAAAGCTACTCGTGCTGAAATTGCCCCCAACCCGGAGTTCCTTCCCTTGCCTAGTCGTGCCCGAAGGGCACGTCTGCGTCCATTTGGGAAGTTCAACAAACTCGCCACGGATGTCACCCAACCTACTCGTTGTGAAATGGCCCACAACCCGGAGTTCCTTCCCTTGCCAAAGCAGTGCCCGAAGGGCACGTCTGCGTCCATTTGGGAAGTTTAACAAACTCGCCACGGATGTCACCCAACCTACTCGTGGTGAAATGGCCCACAACCCGGAGTTCCTTTCCTTGCCAAAGCCGTGCCCGAAGGGCACGTCTGCGTCCATCTGGGAAGTTCAACAAACTCGCCACGGATGTCACTCAACCACCTACACGTGCTGAAATTGCCCACAACCCGGAGTTCCTTCCTTTGCCTAGTCGTGCCCGAAGGGTACGTCTGCCTCCATATGGGAAGTTCAACAAACTCGCCACGGATGTCACCCAACCTACTCGTGGTGAAATGGCCCACAACCCGGAGTTCCTTTCCTTGCCAAAGCCGTGCCCGAAGGGCACGTCTGCGTCCATCTGGGAAGTTCAACAAACTCGCCACGGATGTCACTCAACCACCTACACGTGCTGAAATTGCCCACAACCCGGAGTTCCTTCCCTTGCCAAAGCAGTGCCCGAAGGGCACGTCTGCGTCCATTTGGGAAGTTTAACAAACTCGCCACGGATGTCACTCAACCACCTACACGTGCTGAAATTGCCCACAACCCGGAGTTCCTTCCTTTGCCTAGTCGTGCCCGAAGGGTACGTCTGCCTCCATATGGGAAGTTCAACAAACTCGCCACGGATGTCACCCAACCTACTCGTGCTGAAATGGCCCACAACCCGGAGTTCCTTCCCTTGCCAAAGCCGTGCCTGAAGGGCACGTCTGCGTTCATTTGGGAAGTTCAACAAACTCGCCACGGATGTCACCAAAGCTACTCGTGCTGAAATTGCCCCCAACCCGGAGTTCCTTCCCTTGCCTAGTCGTGCCCGAAGGGCACGTCTGCGTCCATTTGGGAAGTTTAACAAACTCGCCACGGATGTCACCCAACCTACTCGTGGTGAAATGGCCCACAACCCGGAGTTCCTTCCTTGCCAAAGCAGTGCCCGAAGGGCACGTCTGCGTCCATTTGGGAAGTTCAACAAACTCGCCACGGATGTCACTCAACCACCTACACGTGCTGAAATTGCCCACAACCCGGAGTTCCTTCCTTTGCCTAGTCGTGCCCGAAGGGCACGTCTGCGTCTATTTGGGAAGTTCAACAAACTCGCCACGGATGTCACTCAACCTCCTACACGTGCTGAAATTGCCTACAACCCGGAGTTCCTTCCTTTGCCTAGTCGTGCCCGAAGGGCACGTCTGCGTCTATTTGGGAAGTTCAACAAACTCGCCACGGATGTCACCCAACCTACACGTGCTGAAATGGCCCACAACCCGGAGTTCCTTCCCTTGCCAAAGCCGTGCCCGAAGGGCACGTCTGCGTTCACCTGGGAAGTTCAACCAGCCCGCCACGGGGACTACTTAAACTACATGTGTTAAAATGGCCTACCTGGTCACTACCAACCTCGAAGGCAGTACCTCGCAGAGGGGGCGCATTCGATCGATGCTGTGGCTGCCGCGATTACGGTGGAAGTAACGACGAGTTCGCCGCACCCTCGCGGCCGCTACCGCACCCCGCCGCCGTCACCGCACCCTCCGCTGCTTACCTCCGCGACATGTACCAAAATTTTTGTCACCTAAACCGCATCCTCATTTCCTACCTGTAATAATTTAACGACGTCAGTTTGGAACGCGGCAATATGACTAGAAAAGATAGAACATCTCAGGTAATTGCACCAGGAAGTATTTGGATTCACTCGAGCTACTGTTGAAGGGTATCCGACAGGATATGTGGGAAAATGAAGTCTAGGCATAGAATACTGGTGGGTATGAAATCAGATGAGAAACCATATTCGTCTACGTAACAATAGTGGAACAAAGGTGTAACTGCTCTTTTAAGCGGTCATTTAGTGGGTTCAAAGTTTACAGGAGCTTTGTCAAAGGAGTGATAAAAATCGATCGAGAGATATTGAGTACCTAGTTAACACTCTTCATGGCTTAGTATGAGCTGTCAGAGCTATATCAGCGATTCCACCTCATATGACTGACACATCAAGACCATCGACGACATTTGATCTGAAATTTGATTGTCTGTGCGATGTTCCCACCTAAGCAATAAAAATAAAGAGCGATGGGGGCGGGGGGAGTAGCGTTCTTCTCTGACACGTCTATCCACCATCCCAACCAGGGGTTTGCGTTTAACGATTAATGGTTCACCGGATTCACCGGCATTTATCGGTAAGTTTTTAACGACATTCAACGGCGAAAAATTCCGTTAGATTGCATTAACGACATTTTACGCGCCAGTTTTGAAATTTTACTTCCCTTTATGTAAATGCATTTTGGACGAGTTTTTTGGATGAGCTTTCGCAGCATCGTTGCGATACAGAGGAAGCCTTCCACTTAGAGATAGGCAGTCGATATTGCCCTCATATTTCGGGAATTACTGACACTCTTCTTGCTCCTTTACCAATTTATTTGCGTGCGTCCCTGTCTTTCACAGGCGAAACTTCGCGTTTTTGACTTCTTAGGCCGCTTCTCGCGTTAGAGTGCCACATAATAATTCTCCATGCTTAACAATCAGTCAGTTTTTTACAGCTTTTGTAATATTTGTTCTACAGGTAGGAATGAAAAGGTAAAGAAGACGCAACGAAACACGAACAAACTGTTAGATCGTGGCTACTGGTACTGTCACTGCTTCGTTTTTATTGAATTTCATACTGAACTTGTCAACGATTCTGCTTATCTTTTTCGTTTTCTTCGTTGACTCGTTGGCAGTTGCTTTTTGGAGAAGCACAGTCAGCATACACGTGCTCGTGCCCCTTACGAATTTCCCTGGAATACAGAGAAAGAGGTTATTATTATTTAAATCTACGATGCCTGGGTGGCGAAGGCAAAAGGACACAATGCGGAAAAACTTGTTTCTATAAAAAATTTGTAAAAAAAAATAAAAACAGTCTGTGGTTTTTTGATACTCTGCTTCTGACAAAAGGAACCATTCTGAGATCACAGACAAATCCGTGAACTTCTAACATATCTTCCAAGACGAACTGTGCCAAGGAAATGATGATCACTGCCTGACCTGAATTCTTCATTAAAACATTCTGCAATTTCTAAAACAATTATGGCGGTATAAAAGAATCTTTGGCTGCAAAAGTCGAGTTAGCGAGCGCAAGTTCTGTAAAAAAAACTTGTCGGGACAAATGAAAAACGATCAGCTTTGTTACGGTGCATACCATTTTGAATCGTCGCAGAAACGAACGACTTTCCGCAAGCTAAACGACTTACATATAGTAAGAAATTTGTCACTCTAGAAGTCTTTTTGCTACTGCTGGTTTTAGAATGGACGATTTTTCTCGTTTAACAATTTTGTTGATGATAGATGGACTGTTGTTATTTGTTGTTAAGACAAAGGCATGCGTACAATTGCCGGAGTCGAAAAAATGAATAAAGAAAAAGACCCGACTTTTTACATACTAAAAAACCGCCAGACTGCCTGCAGCTAAGGGAAATTTGAGGATCCATCCTAGTCGGGAGGGGGCCCACATAACTAAACGCAACAAACTGAACTGAGACTTACCGAGCGACTGCTAGAAAACGATATGGAACCCAAAAGAAACAGAAAACGAACGAACAAACAAAAAAAAATAAAAAGAAGCTGAACACTCCCTGACCTGTTATAACCGGGATCTTGCATGGTGAGGAGGGCGCATAAAGCCGCATACCGCGTGCTGACCATCGCCTGACAATAATAACGAGGATCCCACATGATGAGGAGGGCACATAATTTTGCCTGCTTACAACCGCGGCGAAAACAAATGCAATTTTTTCGACTTTTTCTTCGTGAATTTTTCTAGTTTAGTCCTTATCTTGTTCTGCAGGAGCCGCTCGGTAAGCCTCAAGTCGATTTGTTAAATACTTTTTACATATGTGCCCCCCGTCTAGGATAGATCCAAATTTCTATTTAACGAATTCACCAATTTTAACTCAAAATTGTTTCGTTGGAAAATCGTCGTTAAAAATTTACCGAGAAACATTTAACGCACACCCCTGATCTCATCGTCAGTGCACAAAAGTGTAGCGGCTGCTACACAATGGAGTCGATGTCGATTCTTCATATAGTTGGATCGCTTCAGAGCTTTCCCAGGGTTTTTCATTGTTTCCTGGATTTTCGGTTGAGTCAGATTGCTGATTTTTCTTCGGATCGGATATCGAGATGCGATTCTGGTTTCGCCAAATAGTGTAATACATAACTTGATGTTGGAGGCGGAAAACCTCTTCAAACAGAAATGCATCAGTAGATCAGTTACTGATTGCACTACTTATTAGAGTATCGGCTTAGAGGACTTCGCTAACAAAAATTTTTCTTCAAAACATAGATAATCATCAGGAACGAACTTACAGAACAAAACGAGAGACGACGCCTAGTGGCTGCAGAGTGGGGTGGGGGCGTGACTAGGCAATGCTGTCACATGTGGCATCCACGCAAATAGTTAGGCATCTTTTGTAAGACACGCAGCACCATTGCTAGGACCGTGCTAGGGAAATCCTGGAGAAGGAAGGTGAACGTTCGTCTTCTTCCTAATATACCCAGATGAACTTAACCTTGCAGTCTTTGCCCCCTTCCCCTTCCCACTTCTCAGGCCATCAATGTATGTTACAGAACTCTGGTTGAAATACACAGTTGCGAAAATTGCTCCGTAAATGTTCGGTTGCTCATCAGGTGTGCGTAACTAGAGTTTAGGCACTATGGGTCGTAAATCGCAAATCGTGAATCCTGATGCACAAGCACTGATATCGTTCTCAACTTCAGTCTGTGTACCACATTTGTAATTCAGTACCGAAACTTCAAACCCTTGGTGTCTATATGTGGTATGTGAATCGATCTGTCGGCCGATCGGGCGTCGGTGATTATACCTGGGTTGAACGATCGTCCTTCTGGGAGCTCTATTGAAGAGCCACTACTCGCGGAGAAGGCACAGCACGAATGACACTACGACCAGCAAGAACGTGCCGTTCTAGACGTAGGATTACTGTGGAGCGCAAACCTCATAACTACTGAAGGAACAATTCCATATGGGACCAACACACAGTATGAACAAATCACAAGCAGCAGGCTGCAACCGCGGACTTTTGACGTATTGGAGACCAATCTTTTATTTGTTTCGTCGGTGAAGAGTCGTCTCGAGTGTTGTGATCATCACTCCACGGCATTACCTGCTGTCCAAAAAGAATCATTCTGGCTCCTACGAAATGGCGTCTCTTGACGGTGGGAATTGCGATCCTCTCGACAATGTAGACTCTTATTTTGATAACATTGATGACTGGCGACAGAACAGCTTTCCGCACTCAATGATGATCTAGGCGGCAGCTTCTTATCCACACGTTCTTGTGGGCAGCTCGGCTCGTCCTTTACGTTGTCGCACTCGTGGCCGTGGCAGTTATCAGTACAGCTACTCGCATTCACCGAAGGTTCAATTTAAGACTCTTTGCCCATGTAGTTTCGATGGAACCTTCGCTCGCGATCGTGACGGTGACGGCTGGGGCCATCCATCATCTGTCACATTCTCCTCTTTGCCACATGCTGCTCGCGACTGCGATCTTTCAGTCTAGTTAGAGTCACGCTAGACCCATATCTATCCGAATGAGCTTGTCCTAGCCGTTCTTCAATCCTTAAGTAGCCATCGTTTCCGTCGCGCTATAGAGAGCGTTTCTGCACGAGTCCGAGACCGACACTTAATCCACATGTAATAGCTTCTCGCGGCGCAACATTACATCCTCTTCAAGTCTGATTGTATGCTTAGCGCGTTCGTTTCCCAGTTTCCCTCCGGAAGCAGTAGCTTGTTGCACTGTGATTTCAGTGCTGGCGTACGATCATGTTCAGCGCCTCCCAAAACAGACTATTGGAGAGTTGCTCCACTAAGTCTATGGCTTAAAATCCTAGCTGGAAGAGCTGAAAGAGCGTTCAAGACTGCTTTGCGCCTCTGCCGAAGGCGGCACAACCTTGCTATGGGTACCGTTTTGCACCACCATAAGCCCTCTTCTGTCTGTTGGGAAATCAGCAACATAGAACCTTCAAGTTACCTCCGTGAAAACGACATCACTGTTCGCATTCCTTCCAATTAGGGGAGCTGATCACCCTGCAGTTGAACGGACCTTTCAGCAACTCTTCTGTCCGTTCTGGTTTTGAGCCTCAGTTCCCATTAGGAGCAGATTTGGTGTGGACTGTTCACAGCTGCTTTTCCATTACAAGGCGTTGATCTTCGACTAACAGCACTTGCTACTCTGGCGACTAACAGCACTTGTTATTCTGTTCACCACCCTATCGTCCACACGACATATGTTTGCTTCTGCTAAGGAGTTCGTAAAGAGCACCAGTTACCAAGCCTAGGAGTAGTCATAGATCATATCAGGCACAGAATCACTTAATTGCATCGGAGGAGAAATACGAAGACTCAACCATGCTCAACGAGAACTATGCCGTCAACGTCAGTACGCCGCAGCGGGAAAGAGCGAGACACGATACCAACGTCTGTCACTTCTGCGATTCATCGGAGCATGAAACACCACAGTGCTATGTCAAGATTCCACTTAAAGGAGAGGTCGCGCTATTCTCTTGACTAGATAATCACAATTTTTATTTGATTGATAAGGTAAATGCTGTGGCGGTGATATCCGTTCCTCCACGTGGTGCCACTGGAAACTGCTCGCTTTGTGAGCTAAGCCAAATCGGACCCTCGGTTGCAGGCGATAGGCTTTGTGACAGGGTGGCCTACAGAGACTCATGTCACATCACATGGTGTTGATGAGTCATATTTGTCGAGATTGTGCTACGGCGTCCGCGGGAACCAACGCGAATATGCGGGGGTCTCTGATGCGACGACGACGTCGAGGGTAACTGAGCTAGTCCGAAAGTTCCGTAACGTTAGCAGGATCTGCGTAGCAACGCCGAATGTGGGTACGTTAAAGGGCCGCTCGTGCAAGTTGGTTGAAGCGCTGGAGTGTAGAAGAGTTGATTTCTGTGCGGTGCAAGAGACGAGGTGGTAATACAGCAAGTCAAGAGACATAGGACGTAGCTTCAAGGCCGTTCTATGTGGAAGTGCCAGGACTACCAGTGGTGTCGGAGTAATCGTTTCCGAACGATTTCGTGACTCGATTGTAAGTGTGAACTCTGTAACGATCGACTGATGAAGTCAAGGATGAGTTTTGGAGCCTGGATGAAGAAGACAGCAGAAGTAGCGACGAAAGATGTCATCATTCTTGTGTATGTGGAATCGCATATCCTCACCATTGTGAACACCGTCTTCTGAAAACGCGACTCACACCTCATCTCGTATTACATATAGAGGGACTCCAAGCCTCAGATAGACTTGACATGGCACCAAGCACGAAACTGGCATTACGAGGCCTGGACGACGCAAAGCCGACAAGAAGACATCGTTGTGGACAGACGATGTGAAAGCGAAGGTTTGAGAGAAGAAGTTATGATGTGCCTTGTCGGCTACAAAGCAGCCGACAACTGGCAGAAGTGTGACAAGGCGAAGAAGACTGTAAAGAAAGCTGTGGCTCTGCGACAGCCACTCATTTCGGTGATCGTATACGACCATGCGGCAAACGACTTGTGCGCCCAAACAGCGCGGTGCGATAGCCAACGGGTCATTTTGAACGGATCATTGTCTGCAACCTACCCTGCTACCAGCGGTTTTCCTCAAGGCACTTGCCTTGGCCCACTTATGTTCCTGCTCTACATAAACGATATGCCTATGTCATCCCTTGAAAGTTAACTGTTTCATTTATGCAGACGACTCTGAGATTTAGTCAATAAATAATTGTGGTGTTCTTCAAAAGGCGATAGATGCCCTGCTAAAGTGGTCCGAAAAATTGAAGGTCGACATTTCCTTTGAAAAGCATCGATAATGTGAATTGGGAGCAAGCATCCTCCTAACTGCTCTTTTTACATCAGGCACTATCGTTTAGTCATCGAGTTAAGTCAGTACGAGATCTCGGTGTTACGTACAACTAAAGGCTCTCGTACGATGAGTATATTGAGAAGATTGTGTTGGTAGCATATGCAAAGTCAAACTTTATCCTGCGAGCTTTCAAAACACGAAATAAGGAAACGCCTTTCAAACTCTTCGTGACTTGTGTAAGGCCAATCCTAGAACACCGTACGCCGCTGTGGTTTCCTCCTCGAGTTCAGTACATTAGTAAAATTGAAGACGTTCGAATAAGATTCACGAAAGAGATATTCGCAAGAAACGGTCAATTTCTCCTTAGTCATTGTGAGCGTCTAACTCGACTCGGTGGTAGTTAACTGAAATTGAGAAGAATGTTATACGACCAAAGGTTTCTATTTGAGTTGCTTATGGGATGCGCTAACTTTAGCTATGAGTCCCCATTGATAATGCGCAGTCCGTCATTAGAACGGACATCGAATGGACGAAGATCGACACATTATATATATATATATATATATATATATATATATGTATATATATAAGGTGTCGATCTCCGTCAATTCAAAGATGGAGATGAAGCAAATCTACATATTTCTTTTTTTTACGCTGCAAACGGATGCCGCTGCCGCTTGCTAGCCTTCCATTTTTGACGGTTTGTTAAGTTTATCTTTTTTCTACCATTGTTGTTGCTGTTTCTTTCCTATTGACCACATGCTATGTACGACGTTAATAAATAAATAAATAAATAAATAAATAAATAAATAAATAAATATATTGTTGGATGTCTTATCACAATCCAATAACTATTCACTATATCTCATCACCAACTAGGTTATATTGTATGGATTTCTTACCACAAGCCAGGAACTATGCGTCATATCCCCTCAACAACTATGGTTATATTGTGTGGATCTCTTATCGCAAGCCAAGAACTACGCCTAACTTCGTCACCATCTCTACCGTCAAATGTAACTGGCGCAATAAATGAAATGAAAGTGATGGCGAGTACAAGACATGAGACAGAGTTTATCGAGAGACCAACTGGTCGGTGTACAGGTGGAGCGAGAACTGCCGTGGGTTCACTGTATGGCAGCGTCAACCTCCTGACCTATCAGAGCTTGAGCATCGTCGGAGAAGATGATAATAATATTCCCAGCGAGGGCAGAACGAAGTCGTTGAATTACATAAACAATGTAATTCACGCATGACATGATATGCACTAAAAGTATGACATCATGATGTCGGCTGCGTTCGGTTTGGTTAATGGGTTATTGCAGACCATGTGAACAGGACATGTAGGTGACCCCAGAAAAGTGACTGTTGATTGGTTGAAGTCGATGGCCGCAGGCTGCTTGTTGGATGATGACGACAGCATATCGGGCAAGTTGAGCAGCTAGTTGAGTATTGTAGACGGCAAGAACGGTATGAGAGAAATAGAAAAAAACTAAAAATTAAACTTCAGTCAGTACAGTACACATTTTTGAAGAGTCATGATTCACTAAACATGCGTAATTCCGAAAATCTTACGAGGGTTTTCCAGGTTAGGTTTTTCAACGTAGATCCAGGAGTTCCGCGAGCCCAACCCGTCACTTCTTTTTTTGATATTGATTTTTTACGGCACTGTTTATTGGACAATAGAGGGTTTATAGTTGTTGACACAGCCGGTTCGGCTAATAAAGTGCGTGTGACCTGGCCTACGTTCGCGACAAGACAAGCCCCAGGGCAGGCGCGGTTGCTTGATAGACACAACGCCCTTCTCACGTTTTGATGTGGGTGGTCTTTGCCTCAGTGACTGGTTCTGTCATCTGCTATTGTTCGTTTGAGCCCTTTCTTGTTTGCAACAGTTACTTGTTGGTTGGTAAAAGTAGTGGTGTTTCTTGTAAAGATTGCCATGACCTTGGTGCTGCCATAGGCCCGAAAAAGGTTTTTACCTCTTCCTTTCTGCAATTCCATATACTTCCCTTGGCTAACATATAAACTACATGCGAATTGGTGGCTGAAAAATGATTAAGGGCTTGGCTTTTAGCGAAAACAGTGCTTAAATTTGCTAAATTTCTGATACGATAAGGATTGCTTTCTAAATGTCAATTACCAGTTCTTGCCTGATAATGGTAGTTTTTATGGTTACTTGGCAGAGAACTTTATCGAGTATCTTTAGTGCGCTTCTTGGGATCGTTTCTAAAGCACACTGATGCGTGATTCATTTTTCTACATCCCTACTGTTCGGATTTTAGCCTTTGAAGCTTTCATGCTGTGAGGAGCACCATATCCGGCATCTATTCTGCTCCTTCAAAATCCTTCTGCGAATTAATTTATCGATAACGGTTTTGCATGCCCAAGATGCATGACTACTAGTGCTGCAAAAGATACATCCCTATTTGGATGAGGTTGCGGAACGTCATACCTCCGTTTGAGATGACCTCACTCTCGATTGCATTGCTGAGCCTGTTCTCAATGTAGACACCAATGGCAACCTCCTTTTATAGGTCACTCATAACTTCAACGATTGATTGATTGTACACTGCTCTGCTAGCTCCGAAAACAGGTTTTACCATATCGGCAGGAAACTTAGATAGTGTGATTTCGGTTTAAATTGGATCACATGTAAACCTAACCTAATATCCTACGGATACCTCCTGGTGAATTAAAACCCGAATTTTTCATGGACTAAGAAACAGCTGTTGGCAAAATTGCTAGCGGGTAAATTTAGCAGCTCTCGGACGATTTGTAACCTATTCACTGAATAGTCGCAGTATTGGTCCTCCAGTGTTTGCACCATCCATTCCTAGTTACGCTGCAATGGCAGGATGTCTTGTACGGCTAACTTTGCCCTACCCTTTAAACCTTCCTTCAAAAGAATAATCTTTTCAATGACGTGAAGTTCAGTAATTTTATGAACCAGCTTCTCAAAAACTGCTCAAAGCTTCGAAAACTCTTCTCGATTTTCAAAAAATTCGGAAGGGACACTTTCGGAGCCTTCATGGAGCGACGTACTCCTTGACCTGATTGATTTTGTTTTAGATCCTATGCTATGGGAATGACATTGGCTTCATGCTGATCGTATTTCAAATGGCTATCTCGAAACTCTGAAAGCACCGCGGTACTGACTCTAGTGTTGTTCTGAGAGTAGTGCCCAAGCTGGACTCCCTCCCTTCTCCTTTACACCTTAATTGGGCAAAATGCGCGCTTATAGTAGATATAAGGTCGATAGCTTCTGAACTAGCTTCATACAATTGAGATTCTCGCTCAATCTAATTCAACCATTAACTCTTTTTCTCTGCTTAATCATTGCAATTCATGTACTTATCCCTTATCTTGGCAAGAGGTTTTTAAAGCCTTTTTAATTCTCTCATGCACTCTCCAAAGCGAGGTGTGATAGACTTGCAACTCTCATAGTTAAAGACACTTTGAATTGCGCCGTTTAGGCTAACTGCATGCTACTTTTAGCGTTACTAAATGATGAGGCGCGGTTGAGCTTAATATGATTGCTAATTTCCTTGCGCCACATGTCATTTTTTTAAAACTCTCCTTAAATGTTATTAGCGACGAGGAGAAGAGGCTGCTCCAGGTACATTAAGCGTACGGGAGACTTAACATTCTTATTTAGAAAGCGCGACCATTAATAGAATCGACTCTGTGGTCCAGGTATTTAAGGGGAGAGTATTCTTTTGGATTCAGAGAATGCGATCTTATATTCGCCCGACTTTATGCTCCAGATCCCAAAGCTGTTACACTTTGTCACGGAAGGCTTGTTAAGCCGATGCACCAAATGTATAGAACGATACGGAAAGGGCTTGTACATTCAAGAAGAGCGGTTGTTCACTGGATGTGGTGGCGAGTACAATAAATGAGACAGAGTTTATCGAGAGGCCAACTGGTCTATGTACAGGTGGTGCGAAAAGTGCCGTGGGTTCGCTGTATGGCTGCGTCACGCCTCCGGATCGTCGCAGACGATTATGATGTGTACCGAGAGCTCGACTATTTGTACTGACTTCTAAGACCAGCCTTCGCCAAACCGAGGATATTGAAAAGCTCTTTGGCATAAATGATTAGAGCGGCCATCTTCTGACAGTCCGCAAAAAGGCACTGAAGCGATGACTTGATTAGTTTGAGGAATTTTCCACTATGGAGTTTCCTCATCCGGCCATCTCTTCTGCTGATTCTGTCCACGGTGCCGTTCACAAAATCACCGCGGAGGAAACAGAAGCAGCTCTGACTAGATGAAGCCCTGCAAGGCGACAAAGCCGGATAATCTGGCAGTCGATGTTTGGAAGTCGACGGTATCTTGCTGAATGGTAGGTGTGTTCTTTAAAAAGGGCCGGATTCATCAAGAACTTTCAGCAATTTAACAGGGAAAATTACAGTCGAAATCCCTGATATCGCGGCTTATCAAGCGATATGGTAAGCGATAAGTGGCGTTATCTTAATTCTCCGCTGTGAACTCTCTGTGTTAAAGTTATGTAAGTCGTTGATGAATTCGACCCCAGGTAGTAAAGGAGAAGAAAGTACCGAGTGTTGGCACAACAGTACGAGGTTGGAAGAAGAAGGGTAGTCCTGCAGACTACTCCAAATATCTTACGATTCGCTTGCTTTCGCACAGCATGAAGATCTTCGAATGAATCCTCGATGGCCGAGTTCGTGAAAGCGTCAAGCTCTCCGACAACCAGTGCGATTTTCTGTCTGGTTGTGGGACCACTGATGCCATACACGCGGCCCGCCTCCTGGGAAGCGCGAGAAGCTGAAGCCTTTGCATATGACCTTTCTCGACTGGGAGAAGGCCTTCGATCGCGTTCCGTTTGAGGTTACATGGTACGCCTTGCGACAACACAACGTACCTGGGGAAATCATAGAGTGGGTGCGGATGCCTTACTCTTGCTCAAAGAGTAGAGTACAAGCTGCAGCTGGTACCTCAATGGAGTTTTCCATCTCTGTTGGGGTGCCCCGTGGTTCTGCGCTTTCTCAACTCCTCTTTGTTGTCGTCATGGATGCAATTACGAGAGATCTTCAGAAGCCTGTCCCATGGACATTGCTCTATGCTGATGACGTGATGCTCCCTTTCGAAGATAAAGATGATCTCGAGCCACAGGTGCAAGCTTGGTGCGACTGCCTGGCCATATTCGGACTCGAATTAAACATTAAGAAGACCGAGTACCTAACGATTGACGTAAACGGTAGGTGATTTAAAAAAT
Source organism: Heligmosomoides polygyrus polygyrus (assembly GCA_947396885.1). Taxonomy (NCBI): domain Eukaryota; kingdom Metazoa; phylum Nematoda; class Chromadorea; order Rhabditida; family Heligmosomidae; genus Heligmosomoides; species Heligmosomoides polygyrus. The sequence continues at coordinate 56,966,631 of OX377204.1, read as the reverse complement.
TTCTAAGAAATTTATAATATTTTTTTTCAAAAACCAGTTATACCAACCGTGTTAAAGGGTTTCTAGTTAAAGTGAAAACTGGTATTTATTTCGAAGTTATTCAGTTTGATTTTAGAAGCGTCAAGTTTGCATAGAAGAGTGTCCAAATACAGTACCGCCGCTAAACATTCAACCAAACGACGATTGCGACGCAAAAACGCGTTTTTTGCGTCGCATCATGATAACTTTGTTTAAAGTAAAGCCTTTCTCGCCAAAATTTACAAGCGCTCCTAGCATCATCTTACCTACTAATGGGCATGCAACCGCCATTAAAAAGTGGATGGAAGCCTGAAAACCAGTGCCGCAATTAAGGAGGATCCTAAATACTGTGACCCGACCCAACACCGTCGCCGAGTCTCGCTTAATTATGTCCCCAGGCGCAAATAGTGCTGCCCAGTTGAATTTTAAAATTCTTTGGCCTAATTAAATTTTATTTTCCTGTTGTTTGTGACCTTCTCCTGGCTGCGAAAATTCATTTGATACCAAATTTAGCAGGAAAATATGCATGAGTGTGCAGCTGCTTCAACCGATTTTGTTTATTTCAGCGGAAGCATCCTTAGTATAAACCTGCAATCTACTCATCTTTAAGGAGGGAAAATGACCTAGAAAATTTACGTTCACTTTGGTCATTTGTGTGCTGGTTGCAATTCGTCAGAACTGCGAGTGAACCTTGGTAAAGAGCACTCCCTGTCGCCAATTTTGGCTACAAATATCTACGTCCTAAGCAAACGAGTTAGTCCAAAAATATGTTGGCTAACATTACGCGATGTAGAGACTCCAAGTACCAAATATCGAGAAGCCGGAAGATCAGATGGCCGAATTTCAGCTGGTTAAAGTGAAGAATTCTTTTAAAAGTGCGACTGAGCTTCTACAGCGTTTCATGCACAGTCCTTGCAGAATGAATGCTGGGAAGCCCAGCATTCATATTAAATAATTTTGCGCTTAAAATTTTCAATCAGTCCTGATGCCAATATTTTGACGCACCAGATGGAGCGTCGATGTAGAGGTCTTCTTCGATCATAATTGCACTGACGTGACATGCCCTACAGAGACATTGCACTCGGCTGCTTGATCAACGAATCTCTCACTTTTCTTTCTCGTAATTACGGGCCTGTTCGGTTTTATGCAGCTTACCAATATCGATCCATGCTGCCAAATCTCGATGAGTTTTTGGGTCTTCCGGATATCATAGATTACACACATTCTATAATTCTCAAAATTCTGACCCGCAATGTAAAATATGCATTTACCATTTTCACGTTGAGTTGGACACTTTTCGAATTAAATTGGAATTAAACATCTTCCAAATTGAAACGAGCTTTTCACAGGTTAAAATGCGAACACTTCAAGAAGGATAAAATAATTTTTTGTCCAAGAAAAATTTGGTATAACTTTCTTGAATTTTTTAAAGTTATCCTGCCCGAACGAGTGTAATAATTTTACACAAGTTTGTTTATTTTGAAAAAAATAATAAACTGACTTTTGTCTTAAGTCTCTTGCAAGCTACAATAACAGATTTAGACTGAGGATGCTTCCGCTGAAATAAACAAAATCGGTTGAAGCAGCTGCACACTCATGCATATTTTCCTGCCAAATTTGGTATCAAATGAATTGTCGCAGCCAGGAGGAGAAGGTCACAAACAACAGGAAAATAAAATAAATTTAGGTTTAAGAATTTTAAAATTTAACTGGGCAGCACTATTTGCGCCTGGGGACATAATTAAGCGAGACTCAGCGACGGTGTTGGGTAGGGTCACAGCAATTAGGACCCTCCTTAATTGCGGCACTGGTTTTTAGGCTTCGATCCATTTTTTAATGGCGGTTGCATGCCCATTGATAGGTAGGATGATGCTAGGAGAGCTTGTAAATTTTGGTGAGAAAGGCCTTACCTTAAGCAAAGTCATCATGATGCGACGCAAAAAACGCGTTTGTGCGTCGCAGACGTCGTTTGGTTGAATGTTTAGCGGCGGTACTGTAGGTAGGAAAGGGTTCGCGATTAAATTTGAAAAGTGGCACTCCGATCTGAGTGGCGCACAATTTAATTTGAAAAGTGTCCAGTTTAATGCGAAATGGATAATATATTCAGTTAGCGGCGAAACTAGCATGCATTTACCATATATTGAATTCACCAAGTTTAAAAGATAGACGGTTACTACGCACTCCTTACAATTCACATGAATTAAATGTCTACTTTCGTTCGCTTTCATATGTTATCACATTTCTTCATAGTTCTCACTACCGTCAATGTTATTCCTCTTTGAACAATGCCTAGATTTTGCATTTCGATTTTAACAGGCAAAGACCAATGAGTGCATTTCAGAGCAAAATGAACAATCCACTGATCAACAAAATACCCATGTGTTGAAATGAAGGTTTTTTCTTCTTCAGAGTTTGTGAAAGAACGTGGTGCAAAACCATATAAGTTCATTATCGTCCTGCAAAACAACAAGCGAAATTACTAACAAAATGCCAGAAACGGAACGCATACACTCAGAGAACGTTCGGATGACAAACAAACCTACTATATAACCTGTATTTTCCAACAAGGAAATGGAAGAAAATTTATATCTCTGTTAAGAAAAATTTGTTAAAATTTTCGTTAAATACCTGAAAACTCTCGTTAATTCGTTAGCCGCGTTGGCTTCCGTAGGTTGGATACTCGACCTCGTACTCACGAGGGAGGTCAAAGAGGTCACCGTGGAGTTTCTCAAAGCGACCTGTATAGGGTTGTAGGGCGCTGTCTGGGAAGCACCATAGTGGTTCCCAAATTTCCTGCGGACCACTGGGTAGGTCAAAAATGGCAAAAAACTGTACCGCTTCAATGCTGGCCGATAACGCAAAACTGACGCCTGGAATACCCTTGTCGTGCCCACAAATAGTCCTGCAAAAGGTTGGATGGCCGAGTGGTTAGCGTGGCTGACTTGCGGAAGAGAAGTCGAGGGTTCGTTTCCGGCGGTGTGGTTTCTGCACTGCTGGGCGCACGTCTTGCGTTTTTGCCATCGTAAAGTGCTTTTCTGTCACGACTAGGTGTTATATTCGATTTCCAACCCTGATTTCAACCTTCTGTGATACGATTTTATTTCAAAACACAAGTCACGCTAATGAATACGCAATGAAGTGTTTAACAGTTGTGGTAACGTTCTATAAAACACACGAAGCAAAGCAGCTTCTGACACCAGCAGGAGCGGATAAATGCCAAGGAAGAGCAGCTGCCACCCACGCGTACGCAAAGCACCTTCGGAATACCGGAGCACAGAATTGCCTATACGTCTGACTGACCACCTGCAAGGACGAGAGCCTTAAAAATTGTCTTAAAAATTTAAACATCGAGTGAGCTGGTCCGAAACGACTCATGATTACCTTCAAAGTATTGTCTCTTGAGAAGCAGTTGAAACCCGGACAGAAGTGGAGCACATGTTCATGAATTCGCCGGATGAACCGTTCGAAAAGTCGGAAGAAGTATGCATCGAGAGGCTGGCAGAGGCTCGTCGCTCCTGGCGGTATTGTCATGAGCTTAAACTCTTTTCCAGCAGGCACCTCGGAAACGAGATCTTGTGATCCCTGAACCCATGCCAGCTGCCAAGGAGGACAATGGTTAGGGGTGCTGCCGAAGAGCCAACCACGCATTCTCGAAAGAGACGCGGGACTTGTTGCTTCGTCATGATGTGGCTCGTTCCTGCCACTATAAGAAGGTTTGGTGCCGACCAGTGACCGCATTGAGGAAACGATCCACTAGCCTCCTGCAAAATCAAAAAGAGCTTGTCTCCAAGTAGGCCGTCGGAGTATAGCACTGGAACAGCAGTGTACGAATGGGTTAGTGACGACAGGGATTGCACAACACGAGACACTTGCTTCATTCCAATAGGTGCCAGCGTCCTGAAGAGAGCGATATGTGGACACGCATCCAGGGCACTTCTCAACACCGGCGGACTACGTACGATGGCAAAAACGCAAGATGTGCGACCAGCAATGCAGAAACCTCACCGCAGGGATCGAACCCTCGACCTCTCTCCCACAACTCCGCCACGCTAACGACCCAGCCATCCAACCGCTGGCGCCCCAGAGGCGCGCGCCTCCCGTGAATGCGCCGTCTCGCTTCAACTAGGAATTAATCAATTCCTAGGTTCTAGCAGTGATTGAAACTCCAAACCTTTTGCAGGACTATTTGTGGGCACGACAAGGGTATTCCAGGCGTCAGTTTTGCGTTATCGGCCCGCATTGAAGCGGTACAGTTTTTTGCCATTTTTGACCTACCCAGAGGTCCGCAGGAAATTTGGAAACCACAATGGTGCTTCCCAGACAACGCCCGACAACCCTATATAGGTCGCTTTGAGAAACTCCACGGTGACCTCTTTGACTTCCTCGTCAGTATGTGTTCGAGAAGAACAGTTGTTGTGTGCGCGAAATGTGAGGGTCGTAATAACGCCACTTAAGGGATTGACGGATTAACTTAACTTGACGGATTTAAACGATTAACTTCTAATTTGCAGAAAGCACTTAAGGTTATTTTACAAAAAATGAACTAAAAGTGGTGACGGTGAAAAGGTTGTGATGTGGGCAATAAATGAATGGAAATGTGAGCGGACCAGTGAGTGGCAAATTATGAAGCGCTCATAGAGCGGAATAAGACCGGGAGTTGGATCGACCTTGTGCCTGTTTTTTAGATACACATACATAAAGAATCATATAAGTAGCGATAAACTTGGGCCGTCGGTGATTTCCTGCTCGAGTGGGCCTCACATACGCAGGTAGGAAACGCAATACTATAGGTCAACCACGAAGTCACGCAGCAGCCTCCAAGGAATGGCTGATGGGAGGAAGCACCTTTCTGAACAACAAATGACTTGGAAGCGATGAGGATTATGTTCAGAGATCCCGCAATTAGTACGAGAGAAGAGTGGGTGTCTGTAACCCAAAAAACCCAACCCAAAAACTGGCTCCATTTTTCCAGCGGGGCTGGCTTCCGTGTGGGCTTAAGCGTTGAAGGCGCAGGTCAGAAGGTGTATGTACGCTGAGGCGAGCCAAGGGAGATTCGCCTGCCTTATCCGAGAGCGACTTACACCGCGAGGCACCTTGCTTGCCTTTCCTCTTCACTTCCTCAATTTTTATGATAACTTGAAGTAATCCTTAAACGAGTAATTTCTTGAGCTCCGCTTGATATTTTCCGGTTTCTGAGGAGGATGGTTGCGCAGAAACCCGGCCGAGTGAGCTTATCAATCCTGGCTTTTTTCTTTTTTTTGATGTCTTTGTATTGTGCCACATGGGTGGTACGCACTCTGCCCCTTAGGGCTATACGAAGGAGTTGAAAAGTGTGCTTTGCGAAATATTCCACAAGCGATGGAGATGTCACATAGAGTTCCACTTTGGTCATTGTTGAATCGAGTGGGAGATACCGTAAGATGGACTAGGGAAGGGAACAATCATTGATGAAGTTTGTTTTTTCGCAAGCAATGATCGCGAAAGAGGGTACATCTCCGCAATGGAAGGCGGTTCCTCCTGCAAACGTATATTTAGAAAAGCTTTAGCCCGCAGACTTTCATCCTCAAAGGAAATTGGACGACTACAACGAGTATCTAAGGTAGGAAGAAGTTTGCGGAAGTGCAGGAAGTCGAACCTATTTATTACAAAAATCATGGAAGGAAGGCAAGAGAGTGTTAATAAACTTCGATAGGAGGCAATGTACGGAGCATTCTCATTAAATTTCAAAAACAAATTATGAACAAGCTTAAAGACTACCTGAATCATATCTGTTTTCTGACTAATCGTAAGCAAGCAACATCAGGCAGCGAAAGAACAGAACAGTGACGGATAGCATGAGACGAGTAGCGGAAATTTTCTTCTAGATTTCAAATCAATACACATGTTCCTGCTTTTTTAAAGATTTTAAATCAATACTTTTTCTGAATTTAAATCAATAGTATTTTTTCTAGATTTCAGATCAATACACATATTCCTGTGTTAAGTTCAGTGTTTTGCGCTTAGATAGCGTTGCGGCGTGGGAGTGTAGTGAAGAAGGGTTACTAAACAAGGCCGAGAACAGGCAGTGTTTCACGCCATAGTTGGAGGAGTAGCGAAATATAGGGCTATTGTGGTGGAGCTAGTTGGATAAAGGAGGAATTTAGTTTTCGAGAGTACCAGAACCAATCGCTGTCGTCAGAATCTCACTGTCCGCTTTCGCTTCAATAAATGTTCGCTGGAGTTCCTAAAAATAGGTTCTCCGTAGCTACACAGTGATGGAAGGGACCTTGACGTGGAAGCCGAATTTGAATTCTCCGCGAGAAGCCGCTTCATCCGACTTTGCGGAGGAGTACTGCTGCGACACAAGAAATTTACTAGGACTAACATAAGGCAGTTGGACGATGCTGCACTAACCATGTATAATTGCGAGCAGAGGAGGAACGTGACTTGAATTGGCCACCATGCCGCCGGCATTCAACATCAGTGTCGTGGCTAATAACCAATCAGTGCTTGTTCGCCTTCAGCACTCCCTATTCTTTAGATTTTGGATAACCACACCTCACTGGACGGCAGGAAAAAACATTCGTCGGCTGCGAGGAGCTCTATGGACCGTTTCTTCCATGTCTGCTGTTCAGAAATCCGAGTCAGCACTCGTGAATCTGTTTCGGCGTAGTCGACTTCTTCAGAGCTCTTCCCAGCTCTACAGAAGTCGGTAACGTCAGCTGAATAAAGTATAGATGGCAAATTTGCTTCATCGGCTCGGACGATCCTGGCTGCAGCAAGGTCATGTCAAGATTTAACGACAGTCGATCATGGAATAGACCGGAAGTCATTATTATTTGCTTCCGCCCATGGCTCTGTTTAGGGGTTATCTCAACCGAAAAGTCGAGGGGCACACGATCTGGTTTTTTATTTTACAAATCTTTTTACCTCTGCAAGCAGCAATTAATCTACAACATGATGCGCGAATGACTCTCGTTCACTTCAGTGCCAACTCGAAGGTTTCTTATGCTAGACACCGGCGCAGCGCCTTGAATAGGTCAGCAAGCGCAGCAGTAATGTCGCCCAGTCCGCAGAGAATTTTCTACTACGCATGATTTTTGTAGGATAGGAAGAGGAAGAGATCGGGATGAGAAAAGCTGGAAGGGGTATTTCGGAAGAAGCCCAGTGGTGCTTGCCTATAACGTAGCCTGTGGCGAAAGCATGAAGCAAAACGGGGTCGAGTATCCTTGGGTAGGAGTAAGCCGCGCATTTGCTGGTCTTTTTCTATACTACAGTGTCGCCGGAATTGCATTTTACTCGTTGGCCAAAGAGAACATGCAGCTTTACCACTTGCGCCACTTTTCAGCGTTCCAAAGCGCGGTCTTTCTGATAGCTTTTTCAAAAGTCAAAAGTGAAAAGAAGCGCATATTTGGGCTCAGCAACTCGAGTTCTATCGTATAGTACATGAACTGTCCATATTTGACTGACCATTTTTCTCGTCGATTTTCTTGCCACTCCCTCTAATCGCAGCTGGTCCCTCGACCTTTGCACCCACTCAAGCCCGGGTGGTGATCAAATTCGTCAGGATCTGGGTGCAAAGGTTTTTGGGGTGCTAATCACGAATTTGATTTCCGTTTTCGAAATTTTTACCGATAACTGTGCTTAGTGGTAGATCTGCACATGTGGGGGCCGGTTCAGAAACGTCGATTTCGCCCAAAATCTGCGTACAAGGATTCTATTCTCTATTCAATTATATATATTTGCATACTGCATTGCGTACAAGAGGGTAGTATGACTGGTAAGTTATACGATCGAACTTTCAACTACACTCGAGCATATCACTAACCTAGGTTAGCGGTAAAATTGTCGTGAAACTTCATATCTGCCTGGCGGTCAGTTCGTGGGGGATCCATTTGTCTAATTTCATTACTCTTCCGATCGAATACAAGTGGCGATTGATAGGGCTGTCGTCCACGTCGAGATTCTGTGTTAGCTTCCATCTTGGGTTTGAGTTGGTCGTCGTTAAGGAGTGATGACGGCCTACCTCGATCTTCATTTTCGTGCCTTTCGCCTACAAGACGAAACCTTCCGAACCAGTGGCGAATTGTGCGTTCCTTATCCAAATCCTGCCCAAACGCAGCGTTGATGCTACGAGCTGCGGCCGCGGTGTTTTGTCCGCTTTTCCATTCTTATAAGTAGAGCACCCGAATATTACCTTGATTGAAACTGTAAAAACGAGGTCAAAAACTCAAAAACTCAGGCAATTATTTCAGAAAAGCTATAAATTTTAAGAAAGCGGAGTTTCTGTGCTTTCAGAAGCTATATAAAATGTCTGAAACGCGACATTCGTAGTCGTGAAAAATCAGCCAGAATGGTGAGGTAGCAAAATCGCCCATTTCATATGCGACGACCTAATACTTTTTTCACTGGAACCTACCATAGTCAGTGGAAATTCCAAAAACTAATGTCAAATTCGTGATATCGCCCGAATAAGAATTAGACGAATTTTTGAGCGCCATCGGCGATCTTGATCCGATCACCGTCAGTCATCCAAAGGAAGATTACTTAACGAGATCGGCAGAATTTTCAAAAAAGAGCGTCGTGTTCGAAATCAGCGTTCCGCTCCAAATGACCTTCCAGTTGATTTAGAAAAACGGGGTGCGGATGCTCTTTCAACTCCACATTTTCAAGCGAGTGCACATAGAGGCTACGTGCGGCTTCCAATGACCCACGTTTGTAAAATTATGAACTGAATTATGCATTTGTCTGAGAACAACTTTCGAGCCGTAGTGATGCGGATCATTCCGCATACGACATGTTGAGACGAGTGCATTTAAGTTGCTCACCTTGCTTTGTCATTACGTACACGTTATATGTGCAAACACTTCGCGGCAAAACTGGTGAAACAAATATCTCCTTAAAGGAAATCTAACTCAATAAAGGATTCGATGTCTATAATAAAGGATAAAGGACGGTGTTATTCAATCCCTTTGGGATGCTCCACGCATTCTGCTTCTACGGGATGTCTTGGAGGCGAGTTGAATGTGTATTTGGCCATACAATGACTTGCGGTGGCCAGCCGAACAGCCTGAACAAGCCAGCGCTCTACCCTTCCCAGACAGATCTGGTACCAATTCACCGACCCCGGAGGGATGGAAGGCTTGGTTGGCCTGGACGGAAAATCCGATCCAGGGACCTGGTATCGGGTGCATGCGACAGCCGGCGCCTCCTCCGACTGCGCTCCACGCACCCATATTTTTATAATAGCACAGGGAATTCTTCTGAATCGGTGACATTTCAGAGCAAGAGTAGAACAAACAGAAGCACTACTCCAGCAGGAGAAGTGCATAATTTCTCACAGGGAGAGACAACAGTTCAGTTGCGTAACTGGAGTCAATAGCTGAGTCCCCGAAGACATCGTGCGCTAACGTTTTATCTCCGCCAATCATCTACAATAGTCGATCGCACAAGCGTGTCGCAGCGGCCGTCGGCTTCGGGCACAGAGAGTGTGGAGCCCAGCACATGGAGGACAGGAGCTGGAGTCGGTGGCGTCGTCCGGGGAGGAGAAGTCGAAGTCGTGATCACTCCTTGACGGTTGGATCCCCGGCGACCTTAAGTAGAGAGGCTTTAGAGAATGGAATGTTCCGCTGACGGCTGGGAATGTTACCGTACTGTAACATTACAAAGCCTATGGGAAAGGCTAATGTTTATATTCTTTCTATTGCCTCTACTTGTAGCTGGATACGGTAACCTTCTCGACCGTTACACCTCCCCTTTCCTAAAATAGTCCGTCCTCGGACTTGAAATGACTCACCTATAAGGGGGTTACGAAGCTTGTTAAAGACAGTCGGCGATGGAGGCAGCGGGAATCAGAAGTTGGTTGTCCTCGACCCATCATAAGACTCTGGACCAGTTCGGGAGGGCTCGGAGTGATTCTGCGCTACCTAGGACGAATGTGCCATGCCGAGAACGTGTTAGGGCGACATTCATACGCAGAGCGTCGTCCAAAAATGCCCCGCTAGATGCCTCGATTCCGGTTCGCGTGGTCAGCAGCAACACAATATCCTTCTCTCGACCCTGCACCGAGTCGACAGTGTGCAGGTCGACATCCACATCGTGCGAGAAGTGCTCGAGTCGTCGGAATTGGTCCTTGTAGAAGGTGATTATCGCCAACGATAACGACGGGATTCCCTTTCGTAGTAGACCCTCAATGATAGTGCTGCACGCTTTAAGCTCCTCCGTGTTAGAATACGAACCGCCTACTGACTAGATCGATGTTCCGGATACGTTCGCGAACAGGAACGGGATATTCTCGTTGCGACACTGAACGTTGTCGAGGAAAAGTCTGTTGCAGGCGGAAGTGCCACTGACGAGCGCGTTCGCGTAGAATAAGGAGCTCGGTAAGGTGTTTAACTGCGGATGTGCCCTGTATGTTGTGCATAACAAGGCAACAGGGACGGCTTCCTTAGAGACGAGCAGGTCAATCACTCCCCTCGCACCATATTGGGCTGGTGAAGCTGTCCGAGGGCAGCGGATGTGAGGTGCGAGCTGCCAGAAGTTGTGTGGAAATAGGGACCGTACGAACTTGCTCGACATGTATCCGCTTTCCGGAATGTGCCGGTAGAACTCAAGAGGAAGATCGCTGGTCACGCATTCTGCTCATAGAGGTGGAAGCGCACGCGAGGTGGTGATGAAACCTGCCCAAGGATGAGCGCTCATCAGTCGATGGTTGAAACCTTGTGGGTCTTATCGCACAAATGACGAGATAAGAGCGTGAGTGTGGTCACTGGCCGCTTCTATGGGGGTTCGTAGTCGGAGCTGCTCGTACCAGGAGGGAAAGAAGATCCTGAGGCGGATGAGGAGCTGGAAGACGTCGATGGCTGGGAAGACGTGGTAGATGTTGAACTAGATGGTTTGCCGGGATTTATCCGGAGAGAACTCGAGGATGACTGCGTCGAGTTCGCCGAATGACTGCTAGTATAAGTGGCTTGGGCGGAAGTAGCCCCATGAGGTGACGCTTGAGCGTCTTCTGGCCCTTCGGATGCGGACTTAACGGAAGGGGAGTCCAGAATCCTGGGAGAGGCCAAGGCGACATCCAGAGGAACCTCCAGCGGCTCGGAGAGAATGGATGACCCGCGTTCTAAAAGGGCCTACGTAGAAAAAATAAAGTTGAGAAAAACTAAGTAACGGTGACAGCGTGTGTTGTATTTGATACTAAGATTTTGCTACCTGATCGATCAGCGTCTTCCATATGCTCGGAGTTGTGTTGCTGAGCCAAAGGTGAGGTTGTCTGAACGTTGCAAGGTTCGCATCGTCTGACATGACCGATGTTCGGGCTACGTCTATCTGAAACATAACGTTTGTACTAGAATCGACGGGACCGGGTCGGTAAGTCACCCGTGCGAGGGTGACAAGGCGAATCGAGGCGGAACGGACGGAGCGACGTTAAACGACGGAGATGTAAAACTCCAAAGAATGTCTCATAATGAAGACCGAAAGGTATCCGAGAGGAGCGCGGGGCGTAAAATGGAATGAAAGCGAAGCTAGTCGTTTCCTAAGACGGGTGTTGTATCTATGTGGTGCGGAGGAAAATGAGGCTTTCTCCGGGGCCGGAATATTTTCATAGTGGTATCCGGGAAGCTGCACTGCTACGGAAGCTGTTTTCTGAAGCGCCTCAAGCTCCGGAAGGGGCTGCCACGGAGAAGAGAACACAGCTCCGGATGGAGCGAAGCAACGTTTTATCTGATTCATGTGGACCCTCTTGGGCTGCGAGTGGGAGGATGTTATACTTACTATGGTGGCGTGAGGGTGATCCACTTCTATAATACGAAACTGGCCAAGCCAGGGGTAGCACAATTTTGAAGATAGCCCGATTTTCGGAGCAAAATCTCGGAGCAAGACTGTCTCCTACCTTGATAGAGAGAGGCTGTAAAGCGGATCTGTCGTACTGGCGCTTGTGTATCTTGCTTTGCTGTAGATTGAATGCGTAGGCGGATGACCATGCAGAGTGCAAAGCTGACAGAAGCAATTCTTTGTAAATGCTGGCATATTGATCTGAAGGAATGTGACGAGCTGCTGAGTGTTGAATAATTAAGTCAATGTTGAATGTTGGGTCACGTCCAAACATGAGGAAGAAAGGCGTGTCGTTGGTGCTATTATGGACTGTGGCATTGTATGTGAAGACGCATGCTGGAAGGAATTGGTCCCAGTCTATCTGGTTTTCATGGATGTATGTGCGCAACATCGCCTGAAAGGTAGCGAGCACTCGCTCACAAAGCCCGTTTCCCTCATGATGGTGGGGGGTGCAGAAGTAGTGGTTCACTCGTAGTAGGCGTCCTAGTTCCGTCATCAAATCGCTCTTTAGGTACGATGCGTTATCCGATATCAGCTCCGTCATTACGCCGAACTTTAGTATACATTCGTTCATGAGGGCCGCAGCGACGGACGCGGCCGTGCAATCTGGAAGAGAAGTAGCTATAGCATACTTCGAAAACGATCTATCGCACAGAAGATATATTTGTTTGATCGAGAAGTGGGGTGGTAAGGTCCGCTCAGGTCAAGGAACACTTTTTGGAAAATCGCGGTAGCTGTGATGGGAATAAGTTTCTCGCGGTTTAGTGGATGACTTCGCTTGCGTTGTCACTCCTCGCAAGAGCGAGCAAAAGTTTAGATATCCTGTTTCATGGTTGGCCAGTAGTGTTTGCGCGAAACCTTAGCAAGAGTTTTCTTGCAATTGAAGTGGCCACCCGCTGAAGGACTTGTATGCAACGCTAGGCAGACTGGCTCGCGCAGTTTTTCTGGAATAAAGAGCGCGAGATATTCGCGTCCTGCCTGAGTGCATTGTAGTACAGACAGCCGTTGTTTCGAATGGTGCACTGATCTGCCAACTCTAGGTGGCGCAGTTTGTTTTCTTCGGAGGTCCCAGCGAGGAATTCGCGCGTCTCCAAAAAATACATCACTGCACTACAGAGGGGGTCCTGCTTTTGCTGTAGAAGGGCATAATATGGACGTATGCGAGTGAAAGGCGCTACTGGTGATGGTGGTTGCTGCGCTAAACACCTCGGGAATTCAACGACGTCTTCAGCTTCGGGTGAGCCGTCTACGAGGCGGTTCTTCTCGTTCTCGAACCACCTAAGACAGTCTGCGACAACATTTGATTTCCCTTTAAGGTATTCTATCCGAATGTTGTAGCATTGTAACTCAACCGCCCAGCGGGCTAGATCGCCATGCGTTTTGCCATGTTGTAGTAAAAACGTCAGTGGCTTGTGGTCGCAAAAGATCCTAGTGAGGTTGCCGCAAATAGTAGCGCGAAAAAATCTTAAAGCGCTAATCATAGCGAACAACTCGATATGAGTCGAGCTCCATTTTCGCTAAGCATCGGAAAGCGTCTTGCCGAAGAATCCAATAGCTACCAGAGTCGTTGTAAGCGATACGCGCCCCACAATTTGCATGTGAGAAGGGGGAATCGTTACTCTGGTTTGATTGAAACGAGTCACTGGCTGAGTGATCCTCTTCCATAGAAGTGGAAGAAGGTGCCGAATGCTGCTCGCGGTGGGCGCCAAAGAAGTTGACCGAGTAAGTGACACCCTGACGTACTATCTTGCAATAAGCTGCCGGCGAGGTATACTGCTTAGTATTGGGGCGAAACACCTGAGTGTAAGTGGGTCTAGGTTGGCAGAGATATTTGGAGAAAGGCGGGAGCAATTGTATGAGCTTGGTATGAAGAAGGTATCAGCGGTGCTGTCCTTAGGGCAGAGCCAAACGTTACTACCGGAAACTGGGGCGAAAAGAGACAGTATTGCTAGCGAAATGGTGATGAGAAGGCGCACTTGAGGCAAAGACGAGGAGGAGGCGTGCTTGGGGCTCGAACCCTCGAAGACTGTTTGTGCAAGTTCGTCTTACGCTGGAGCAAAGCGGCCATGCGCGAAGAAGATTGATCGAGCTGGGCTTGGGCATCATCCATGGACCGCGCCATTTGAGCAATGCGTTGCTGAATGTGATCTAGCGACTCATCCCAGGAAGTAGCGGGACCAAGTGCTGGTTCGCAAGACATTAGTGCCGTGCCACACGAAGGATATTTTCCTGATTTGTAAACATGGTTAAATCTCTCAAATGACTCACTGTTGTCCTTTGGAGTCCTCGAAGCCTTCCTCTTTGGCGACGGGCATTGCGAAATATAGTGGCCGATCTCTTCGCAGTTGTAGCATTGCAGGCGCTCGCCCGGTGCCGAGCGCTGAGCGGACGTGCGCTGAAAAGAAGCCATTGTACGACGTTCATGGGTAGGAGAATTTCGAAAATTCCTGTTACCTGAGGGGCGACGGGAATCTCTACTCACTACTTGCACACCTACAGGGGCTCCTACTGGGTTCATCAATCGCTCACCCGCCGCTTCCTCCAAAAGCTGTTCAACCGTCTGTGCCTTGTTGACTGCTTGCTCAAAAGTCGATGGGTTATCGAGTTTAACGAAGTAGCGGATGTTACTTCTTAAGCGAGCTACGAACTCTTCAAGAACCCTTTCCTTTTGTGATGATGGATTCTGACCAGCCGTAGCGGAGCACACTAAGTTGAGAATCTTGTTCGCAAAAGCGGCGGATGACTCTCCAGGCTCTCGCTTGGAAGAAGAAAGTTTTTGGCAAGCAACATAACGTTGTTGAGGACTTTCAAAATAGTTTCTCAAATGAGTAACCACCCGTACAAAATCCTTCTTACATTCTTCATCCAGTTCTTCAACCTTTTCTCGAGCAATGCCGTCTAGATACCCGATCAGAAAATTAGCTTTTTGCTCGTTGGAAAGCGTCGCGCCACGAAGTCTCATGATATCTTCTTGCTGACGAAGCCAGATAGAAAACTGCGCGGCTTCGTCGGTGATTCCAGAAAACGGTGTGATTGACATCGATCTGGCTTCTTGTCCTAGAATCGCTGCGGGAGAGCCTCAAGCCGCTCTCCGACTGCTGAGAAGGTTTCGTTCAGTTTAGTAGAAAGAGTAGCATTACCTTCATTAACCTTTTACCTTTACCTAGTATCGCAGTCTTAGTGCGCGAATCCTGCCATACGTATTGGATAGCGTTTGCCGCAGCATCCCGAAGTACCTTGGCGTCCCGACCATGTACCACATCGGAGTCGCCCACGTCACGTAAAGCAGTAGCCAAGGCGGCGGTGGCCGCATCAGCGGGCTTCGTGTCTACAGCTGAAGGCTCGGTCTTGGCCTCTGCCAAAGCGGAAGCTGACCGTGTAACTGGCATAAGCTTGTTCCTGAATTATAGGAGTGGAGAATGAAACCCGACTGCGCTCGACGTCCATTTATACGCGCTTGGCCAAAGGCTAACTAGAGATAAGCGTGGGGGGAGAGAGAACTGCAGCAACCGAGACGGGCAGAGAAGCGACTTTCTATGCAGCCGAGGAATGCATTTGCTTACTGAGAAACTCCCAAGTTGCCTCCGATCATACTAACGGTTGTCACCCGACGTGCGGAACTCTGGGAAATTCTGCGCCTCAGCCGCGGGTGATGAAGATCAAGACCGCTGAGAGCAGCAATAGGACAAGATTTCACAAGAGGGACTGTTCCCTTGGAGTTGGGCTCCAGTGATTGTGACCGCCAACGTCAATGTACTTCTCCATGCGAGACGCACCAACTATTCGGGCTGAAGTCTCACCACACAAGACATACTTCGATAACCTGCCGAACCACCGTCGACGAGAGGATGATGGGCAAGGAACACCGTCGTGGAGCGTGTGCTTCAATAGCTACGACGTCGACCCTTCGAATTCGAGTGGCCTTCGAATGGCGCTCCTGTGCGATCAGTGATGAGGAAATCCCCCTCCATTTTATGTAAATAGAGTGAAAAAACGAGGCTGCAATCGGACAAAAAAACTTATTTGTTCTGTTTTGTTATGTAAATGTCAGCTCACTTAATAGATATGTACAATATATACAATGTTTTCCGCGGATGGACCTCTACGCGCTTTATCAGCGCAAACTGCGCATAACCGTGTCGCCTTTTCAGCCTGATAACTCTTAACCAGTTTCATCACACAAGTCCCATGGGACGACCATTCCCTACCTTTGCATTGCATGCTATTGAATGGCCCCAAAACTCAATTGCTATGGCGACAAAAACTCAACTTTTCAACTCTTCTGCAGAACTCAAAACCACTGGTCATTTTCGAAAAAATAATTATGGCTGGAATCGAACTATGCTCTCTTAATACTAACAAATCTTTCTCGAGGGAGAAACTATCGGGGCAGGCGCCTAGTCCCGGGAGTTTGCCAACGAGTCCAACGAGGGCACTGGTCAACCCCAAAAACGAAAAAAAAATCGCAAGAGCTAGCTGTTCGGAGGTTCTTCCCTCCATTGACGTCCGTCCCTTTAGCTTCTCTTCCATTTCCCAGATTAGGGCAATTGGTATAATGTTAATGCCCAATTAGGGCAAAAAAAGGAAAGAGAAAATGCTCACCGCCGTCCTCTGTGCCGACTCGCTGCTACCAGTCAATAGCCGAGTCCCCGAAGACATCGTGCGCTAACACTTTATCTCCGCCAATCATCTACAATAGTCGATCGCACAAGCGTGTCGCAGCGGCCGTCGGCTTCGGGCACAGAGATCGTGGAGCCCAGCACATGGAGGACAGCGAGCTGGAGTCGGTGGCGTTGTCCGGGGAGGAAAAGTCGAAGTCGTGATCACTCCTTGACGGCTGGATCCTCGGCGACCTTAAGTAGATAGGCTTTAGAGAATGGAATGTTCCGCGGACGGCTGGGGATGTTACCGTACTATAACATTACAAAGCCTATGGGAAAGGCTAATGTTTATATTCTTTCTATGTGCCTCTACTTGTAGCTGGATACGGTATCCTTCTCGACCGTTACACTGGTCAGTGTAATATTGAGCGCAGCCCCCATGCAATACGTGCTTTCTGGAAGTTCACTAAAAATTAAATTCACTTCGCATTCGCCGACTTAGCTGCTCCGCTTCTTCAAGTGCTTCTCAGCCTCTGCTGGGTTTTCCAGCATCTCTCACGCCGTCCCATCCAGTATCTCCAACCATTCCGTTTGATCTTTTTCAACGAGCAAGACCACTGACATCATTCGTTATAAGTTGCTCTAGAGGCAACCTCAGGATTTCCATAATGAGGAACCCTGCTTGAAGTTGTTATACTATATATATATACTTTATTTATTTATTTATACACAACAAAGAGTGCGCCTCCAAACAATCAAATAGGTCAGAATACTAGCGCAGTAATATAAAAAAATGGTGAGAAAAAAGAAAAACAGTATTGACCAGACTCAGCTGAAAATTACCCATGCCCAGAAAATCGGAGGAAATCGGTTAAGGATTATGCCACAAATGGTTGCACACGGTGTAATCTGCCATTAGAAATATATATATATATATATATATATATATATATATATATATATATATATATATATATATATATAGGGAGTGGGTGGGGGTGTAGTGGTTATCGACGTCTAGTACTCTCTTTACATTATTCTTATTGATACTCCTAGCTGTTTTATTTCGCACCATGTAAGGAGGCGGTATTGTTGTAATCACACTACGAAAACCACGTTTTAGACTGCCGAAAGCTTCGGCCAAGGCAGAAGAGCCATCTTCTGAACAAGTGAAGGGGTAGGGAGAGGAAGGATGCGCCACGGAGCCAAATTCCTGCTGCATTATTTCAAGAGTATTCTTCCAGTCACTGTCAGTCACATCGCTAACACTGTTGTGATGAAGTTGACTGCAGCTGTTGACCCACATTAGTATCGACCTTTCTTCCTATTTATTCGATTCGGACTGTCGCCTTCGTCAGAGCCTGGAAAGGTCGAAGGAACACTTTAAAACTATTCGCCCAAACACCATTTCAGCCTACAGAATCTAACTCCAAAGGAAACAAGTAGTCAAGAGACGAAGTAGTAGAGACCAGCTACGCTAGCCTTAACGGTGGAGGTCGAAGTTGATCCACCACCTTAGCTAGGTGGGTGGGCAAGCTTAAATTTACGGACCACACGCCTCGGGAAACCTATTGAGCACGACTACAATACCGGCCTTAACTTTTAGTCTTTGGGGGAAAAGCGAAAAAACCGCCTTTTCCGCCGCTTCTCTGTAGAGCTCTTTAAATTGAGCGCATTGTAAATTGAATCACACATTCGTGATCAGCACCGAGCCCTCTTCCCGATGAGCTGCAAAACGCCTTGCGAGCACCTGAAAAAATTTCAGTGACCTATTTTGTGCCTGGCGCGGCTGACCCCTTCCCTCGCGGGAGATAATTACACCCACAGCTCGTAAGTAGCTAATGAAGGAAGGGGGGTACTTGTGAAGCAAAGGCCCGTGGTGCCGTAGGGTTGCCGGGAAACATGTTAACGCGGCAAACCCACGGCACCACGGGGACGGTACTTATGAAGCACCCGCCTTCGAGTTTCCATTGACGTTGCCGCGTTAACATGTTTCCCGGCAGCCACACGGCACCACGGGCCCTCTGCTTCATAAGTACCGGAAGGGATTCTGCCTTTTGAAGCCTATGTTCACCTTATGTATAGTAACATATAGTTCTTTGGATTCCCTAGTTTTTTGAGGTCACAATGATGTATTTTTTAAAAAGATTCGTAAAATTAATTTGCATTAGTTTCAAAAAATGTGTCCACTTTGGAGGACTCTAATTTTGGAATATCAGGTTTATATATGCTTATACTCATTTGTCCCGCTAAGCGTTACAGTTGAAATCAAGCTGGGAAAGTGGAAACTTTGGGGTTGTTATTGCTAGAAATAATACGCTGACAAAGTTGCCCAGATGACACTTCTTTGCAGTGAGCCGCACACTTTTTACATGATTAAGGTGGACACATAATCGTTTCCTTGAAGAAAGAAATATAGACAATTGAAGGTCTGTGAAAAAACCTCATAGTCCTCCATGGGTGAGGTTTCGGCTAGGCTGGAATACATTTTGGCCACGTAGTTACGAAGCAAACTCATCCAGGTGTTAACGGGGTGTCATTTAAAAAAATTGTTCAAAAAAGGAAAAATGGCATATGAGAGCATTTCCCAGTTAATTCTAACATAAAGGGTGGTTCGATTTCAATTTTCGTTCGTTTGTGCCGTTTTATTACTAGTGAAATGTCCAATAGCCTGGTCGAGACTCAGATAGTCGGGAGCCAGTCCACTCTCCTGCCTCTGTGACCCCCCTCGCCATCTGAGGACGCCGCAAATCGCCTAACTAGAGTCTTCACACTTCCGGTGCGCAGCGCCATATTGATCCTTTCAAACGAGAGTGGAGTAGAATACGCGGCGTACACCAAACAAGGTTTGGATAACTGCGACCTCCCCCTTTCATTTAACATTCCTGTATTTTCTATTCCGTGTTCTCGCCATCTTATGAGAAACATGTCTTTCATATTTTTTCAAGTCGTTTCACTAAAATGTTGCTTCTGTAGCGCAGTCCTGAGGAGCATAGGAAGCGTATCGCGTGTTTCCACTGCGTAGCTTGCATGGTCCGCATGGCGCATCCCCTAAGCCTAAGGGGGAGAGCGAGGGCAGAATGTATGACGCATCCAAGTGACATTGAATAGAGCTCATTCTCATGCCTGAGCCTTTAAACAAGCTGTTGGCCTATGGGCGGGTCATTCATACTACTGACTGCGGCTTCGTTTTCGTGATTGATAGTGACCTATAAATGATTAAGGATGGCCTATGGCTGGCTTATGGCTACATTAAATTCTTTTTTGGAATGCACCATGCATTCTACTTCTACGGGATATCAAGGAGGCAGTCTGAATTTGTTTATTTTGCTTATACAGTGACTTGCGCAGCCAGCCTTGGACACGCCAGCGCTCCTTTCGTCCTAGTGAAGTCTGCTACAAAACTCAGTGGATCTAATTTCCCCAACAACGGCGTGGTTTGCTTATCTCGAGACCGGTTGAAAGAAAGAAAATAATAGCTTTTTGAATCCTGCTAGGCAGTTCGCGACATTAATGGATAATGCTAAAGGAGTCGACTTCAGTCCTTTGCGAGATGCGCTACGCATTCTTCTTCAACTGGACTACCACAACCACGGGGCCCAGGCAATTCTGATACGAAGTAACCTTCAGAATCGCATTCAAACGTTTGCAAGGTTAATGTTTCTGAACTCGCTTTAGTTTATCTGACATCATCAATAAAAATCACGGTATCTAACTCTTTATCAGTTTAGTAGGGCAGTATTTTATATCTTGAGTTCACCATTTTTATTGAGGCATAAGAAATCGAATCAACAGCAGCTCAAGTACAGAACACTGCGATTTCTATCTAATAGAGTCTAGAACCTGCTGGAAAACCCTAACCCTTCTTGACTCTTTATATCTTTGACCGTTCTCCTAAAACTAATTCACGGTATATACAATTCTGGACAAACATTCAAACAGGATACCATTCACAAAAACGAAAAAATTAAAAGACGTTTTGGACGCTACTGCTCCCTTAATTTCCAACAGTTCACGTCGAGATTGAAAGCATACTTGAATAGTGCATTTAGACGAAAAACTACAGGAAGGATGCAACACTACCGAGATATCTAGTTCTGAAGAAGCAGAACTGTGAAATGAAGGAGAAGATATGTCAGGAGGTCTTTGCTTACAATAAAAAGCCGCTCAGAGAAACTGGTCGAAATACAGCCCTAGGGTCAACGGTTGGCCAAGCAAGAGACTCTAAAGAGCACAAAGGCACCGCATTCTAAAAACAGAGAAGAAGACCATACAATGGATATCCAGTCATCTAACGAATGGACTACGAAAATGGTGATCATGCTTTCCGTTACTGTTAAGAAAATCAACCTTCCCTTATAGATAAGAGCCTGCTGTAAATTAACCACTGTGTAAGTAAACACAAGGAACTTGCTAAAAATCTGAGCAATAACTAGCCTTCTCAGGCAAATAAAAGATAATAGGCGGCAGCAATCAATCCCGTCTGTGATGTGTCATGCATTCTACTTTTACTGAATGTCGTCGTATCGACTTCAATGCGTACTTGACCTATACAATGACTTGTGGCGAGTAGCCGAAAGACAAGACTTGTAATGAAATTAAATGAAATTAAATTATAGGACATGAATGAACCTGAGCTAAGCTTGGCAAGGTTCACCAGCAAGTTTATCACTCTCTCGAAACTACCTGGCTGTCGCAGTTGGCAGACGGAATTAATCAGTCGTTTCGTCTAGGAAGACGACACACATTCCACTTCAACATGATGAAGTTTGAAACCGTATGTGGCCGACAGAACAAAACAGACTTGCAATGACTAGCCGATGGACAATCCAGTCTCCCGCGTTTTTAACACAAGTCTGGTACCTATTCTCCAAATCCGGAGGATGAGAGACTTTGTTGGCCTAGGCGAGAAACCCAAAACACGAATCTGGAATCGGAGGTATGCGACACTTGGTGTCTCGTCAGATCGTCGATCGCCTAGGAAGCGAAAGCATAGCTGCTCAAAACCCTAGAGCATTCCGTCTCTCCGGAAAAGGTGAATTGATATAAAAAAGTGTTTGGTATCTCCCTCACTCACTTATACATCAACTGGCCAACGCAAGTCATAGTGTAGGCCAAATAAGAACTCAAAGGACTCCTATACAAGTAGGTGTGTCGTTTAGCATCTCAGAACGGTTTGGTTGAGTCTGTCCCTGACCTCAACCCTAATGAAAAGGTTTATTGGGAAAAAATCAGGCAACAGTAAAGTGGAAGGTCTGGGATGTAAGACAAAGGAGGTGATAGGTGTACTATGAAAAATAATAAACGTATGATTGGGAAACCGAAGTCGAGAGTTTTGAGGGTGTCACGAAAGAGGAGCAATTCGATTAGTCTTTCTGGGATGCGCCACGCATCCAACTGTTGTGAAAAAGCGTAAATACAAAATGAAAAATACAAGAATGTTAAATAAAAGGGGAAGGTCGCAGTTATCCAAATCTTGCTTGGTGTAGCCGCGTATTCTACTCCAACCTCGTTTGAAAGGATCAATATGACGGCGCCGGAAGTGTGAAGACTCTAGTTAGGCGATTTGCGGCGTCCTCAGATGGCGAGGGGGTCACAGAGGCAGGAAAGTGGACTGGCTCCCGACTAATCTGGGTCTCGACCAGGCTATTGGGCACTTCACTAGTAATAAACCGGCACAAACGAACAAAAATTGAAATCGAACCACCCTTTAAGTTAGAATTAACTGGGAAATGCTCCTATAGACTATTTTCCCTTTTTGAACAATTTTTTAAATGACACTCAGTTAACACCTGGGTGAGTTTGCTTCGTAACTACGTGGCCAAAATGTCTTCCAGCCTAGCCGAAACCTCACCCATGGGGGACTGTAAGTTTTTTTTTTCACAGACCTTCAAATGTCTATATTTCTTTCTTCAAGGAAAAGTTTATATGTCCACCTTAATCATGTAAAAATTGTGCGGCTCACTGCAAAGAAGTGTCATCTGGGCAACTTTGTCAGCGTATAATTTCTAGCAATAACAACCCCAAAGTTTCCACTTTCCCAGCTTGATTTCAACTGTAACGCTTAGCGGGACAAATGAGTATAAGCATATATAAACCTGATATTCCAAAATTAGAGTCCTCCAAAGTGGACACATTTTTTGAAACTAATGCAAATTAATTTTACGAATCTTTTTAAAAAATACATCATTGTGACCTCAAAAAACTAGGGAATCCAAAGAACTATATGTTACTATACATAAGGTGAACATAGGCTTCAAAAGGCAGAATCCCTTCCGGTACTTATGAAGCAGAGGGCCCGTGGTGCCGTGTGGCTGCCGGGAAACATGTTAACGCGGCAACGTCAATGGAAACTCGAAGGCGGGTGCTTCATAAGTACCGTCCCCGTGGTGCCGTGGGTTTGCCGCGTTAACATGTTTCCCGGCAACCCTACGGCACCACGGGCCTTTTGCTTCACAAGTACCCCCCTTCCTTCATTAGCTACTTACGAGCTGTGGGTGTAATTATCTCCCGCGAGGGAAGGGGTCAGCCGCGCCAGGCACAAAATAGGTCACTGAAATTTTTTCAGGTGCTCGCAAGGCGTTTTGCAGCTCATCGGGAAGAGGGCTCGGTGCTGATCACGAATGTGTGATTCAATTTACAATGCGCTCAATTTAAAGAGCTCTACAGAGAAGCGGCGGAAAAGGCGGTTTTTTCGCTTTTCCCCCAAAGACTAAAAGTTAAGGCCGGTATTGTACGTAGCGAGCCGTGGCAGCAGCTCGTCATCAGGACGATGGAAGAATATTCTTCTGCATCCCCTTTATGATGTTACATTAGAGAAACGCTGCACCACTACCAGACATACGAAGGCAAAAATTTTTCCGCATGAAACTGAACTGGGTCGACTGTTTGTCTAGTATTTAGTAATTCCGGTAAGCCGATAAGCAATAATTGGGCTTTATTACTCTTGTGCACCATGAATATTAGTTCGAAAGTTGGTGGTGGAATCCAAACAAGATAATTGCTCCTCGTTTTCTTGCATTTTGTGGAAAAAGTAGAAAGAAAAGGTGTTTGACAGAAGGAAAATTCTTTACGTTGAAAAAAAAATCAACAGAAATCTTTTATCTAAACGACAATCTGAAATGCTTGTTCTTCCTCACTTCTCAGCGGACCATTTTTTATAGTGCTTTATGAAGATGTAGACGGATTCATCCTCTCAGAGTGGAAATTGCTAACTAACTGCATATGCAAAAATTGTACCTGGAGAAGGAATTGTACCCACGCAGCGTATCTTGCGGTAGCACTGCTAATATTGAAAGAGTTGGTTAAGAAACTTGTTCTATCACTGTATGTCAAGCAGGGCCTCACATTTCAAACGGTACAACTTCACTTTCTGATGTTGCTTCTTTCACAAGAGAGAAAGTTATTTCCGAGAGAAGGTAACACTTCAGCTGTTGCTTCGTCATCTATTAGAAAAGTACTTCAGAGAATCTCCTCGGTAAAGCACTTATGCGGTTGTTAGTAATTAACGAATAAACGTTCTAACACACTTGCTTGAGCCTAGAGCGGCTGGTAGAGAGGCAATATGTTGTTACAGGATGTTTTATTGCGATCAAAACTCTTGCGCCAGGCGGGACTCGAACCCGTATCTTCTGTGTAAGACGAACATCGCTGCCCGAAAGGCAGAAGATGCGGGTTCGAGTCCCGCCTGGCGCAAGAGTTTTGATCGCAACAAAACATCCTGTAACAACATATAGCCTCTCTACCAGCCGCTCCAGGCTCAAGCAAATGTGTTAAAACATTGTTACTAGTAAGGTCTTCCGCTTAACCGATTTCATGCTGACATCAGCGGCCGGCCCATCCCCGTATCACGGGTGGGTGCTGATAGACCTGGAGGATATCGCGGATGTAACGTGCTTTCAAACAGCGCCGGTTTCGTAAGGCGACATCGCTGCTCGGAAAGCAGAAGATGCGGGTTCGAGTCCCGCCTGGCGCAAGAGTTTTGATCGCAACAAAACATCCTGTAATAACGCTTAAACGTTTATAGAGTACAACTTCTGTGCAGATGTTGCTACCTTGGTTGGTAGAAAATTTGTAGGTAGAAAACTATAGTGCAAATGAAATCCTGAAATAATCTGCCCAAATTTAACAACAAATGATACTCGACAAAACTTGATTTTTATCTGTGAAACAACAAGCGTTTGAAACTTTTGGCTATTGAAAATATTGAAGTCTATAGGATCTCATAATCAGCTTACGTGTGCAACGCTTTTGAACAAAGAGATATCGATCTTTTTGGTAGTGTTGAGCATGGCTGTACCACATTTTAAAATAGGCCGCCACGTGAATTTTGTAAGCTCGCAAGGGTGTCTGGAGGTCGTTTGTTTTTAGCTCCTTAAATAAGTTGCACGTTGGGAAATTTGCTTTTTGACCCCTCATCTACGCATTTTACAGCCGACTGTATCAGTCGACAGTCTGGAAAAATTTTCGATCCTTTGTAAATTTTTATGTTCGCAATGTACATTTTGGATGCAGCACGAGTCGAGAAATTTTGGCTGCTCTTCAAAGGTATGTATATTCTCTGACAAGACGGGACGTGGCGTGTAGCCCTGTGTGTTTTGCCGCCGCCGAACAGCGAGGCGCAAAATGATTTTGTCTGGCCGTTATAGTTTGAACAGTGTACTAAGTGGGGGCCGCACCTATGCTCCCCAGCTTCGCACTGGACTGGGCCAATAGTAAACATGTGTCACGGCAGTTCAGAAGAAAGGGGGCGGATATAGGTGGGAACGTCGAGGCAACTCACGAATTGTGACTTTATACCCCCGTATCTAGGAATCGCTACGTGCCGTGGAGGTCGCGCACGCGGCAGTCAAAGCGATTAGGGCTCGTCTAGATTTACTCCTGTGATACGTATAGAAAAATGGTGCACGTAACAAAATCTAATTCGATCAAAATTCTACTGTAGAACTGTAGAAATCTTACCATACTGTACATAGTTATATTATTATGCTACAAAGCTATATACATGTCACACCAAAAATCAGACATTACTGCACGTACTACAAAACATTATTGCACATACCACTCACATTCTGTACATAGTATATAAATTCTCGTACTGTGTAAATTACTATACATACGTAACATTTTAAAACAGAAATAGAATTTTAAAAATGCTAGACTTCTACTTAAGTTCAGAGGAGAAGCATAATATAATAATAAAGGATGAAGGACGGCGTTACTCAATCTCTTTTGGGACAGCGCATTCTACTTCTACGAGATGTCGTGGACGAATGCGTATTTGGCCATACAATGACTTGCGGTGGCCAACCGATGAACAAGTCAGCGCTTTGTCCTTCCCAGACACGTCTGATACCAATTCACCGACCCCGGAGCCGAGTGGAACTGATGATGGATACTGGAAGGTAGGTATACGATTGTATCTCTCAAGGAAACGGTACTTGAACTAAAATCGACGCGGCTAAAACTAGACATAAAGCACTTTAAAAAACAGTAAGATATGCGGAGAGACACCTGGGGAATAAGAGTTCAAGACAGGAGAGAAAGCAAATGTGAGCTCGTGTCGTATAGTCGATATCAGTCAGAGTAAGAGGCGAAAAACTCTTGGGCAGTATACAAAGAGGTGAAAATAAAAATCTCGGAGGTCTTCCACTATCCCAAAAAGTTGAATAACAGTTAGCGCGATGCACATAAACACTTAACACTTAATAAAACCGAACTGTTTTCGGATGGTGAAAGACTAGCTTAAATCGGAAGTCACAGTTGTCCTTAGCGAGATGATAAACGAGTTGCTGTGGTGCGTTTCGTAAACTTGAATTTAGGGGAAGAAATTCGTTAGCGGGTGTAGTCAGAAATTGGCAGTAATTTCAGGTCTACACACATTTACACATTTTGTAGAATTAAAGCAGCATGTGAAAAGCAAGAACATCGAGATACGCGAACTTCCCTTTAAGAATAGTTGTTTTATTGACGCGTAAATGGAGAAGAAAGTGAAGAGCGGTGAGAAAAAAATATGCGGCAAGAAGAAGCAGAGTGTAAATTGGCAGGCCTACATTGCGAAACACTCATGCGCCACAGTGTTGTGGAACACATTTTTAAATGGAAAAGCCTAGGAGCAAAGAAGCGGATTAGCATGGATAGGGTGCAACGCGGTGTTTGCAAGGGTTTTAATGTTTCTGTTCGCGTGAATAGATGCTACGTTGATGGAAAAGTCGTTGTCAGTTACAAAACGAGGGCCAGTGAAATAAGGGATTTCGAGGAGCTCGGAGCTAAAACGTGTTATGCACAAATTATTCATTAAAATCGTACAAAGAAATCATAGCAACGCTTAGAGTGCTCTCAAGCTACATCATGTTGGTTCACGATTGTTGGAACACAAACGAGATAACTACATTGACGAAATTTTTGGCGGGTAAGTATTTCGAAGTTTTAGATTAGGTTTCAGGAATCTTGAGGACAAAAATTATTTATAGATAATTCGTTTGGACGTTTCATGCTTAACTTGGTTTCATTTTGTCGCTGCCAGCAATTTTTCCATTAAAGTAGCACCCATTCACTCGCAAGTAGAAACGTTACAACCCTTGAAACTTCGCCTTTCGCCTTGTCTATGGTCTTCTGCCTTTGGGAACCGTAGAAGAAAGGACAGTCGTAATATTGTAAAGCAACAGTGAAGTCAAAAAATGTGAGATGTAACATGCTTTCGAAATTTAGTTGACCCGAAGTTTTTAAGTTCTTTTACAGTTTTTCGACGAATTTTTTTGTTTCGCACGTGCTTAGAAACAAGAAATAGTAAACTTTGGGACGGAAGTTTAGGTGCATATTCACCACGACCAGGCACAGAAAAAAAAAACACTATCTAATCCATTGACAAATGACGACAACGAAGATCTTTCATCTTTCAATGCCCAAAGATTCTCTGGATCTGCGGGCGCAGCGAGCGGCTGCGTTTTCAAATCGTCCTCCGTGCAGCTAAGTTTAACTCTTTTCCTTTGGTTTTTTTAGACATTCTGTGTTTCCTCTAGTATACTTATTGCCTGGTTTCCCTGTTCTCGTTAGAAGAAGTTCAGTTATTTAGACTAAACCGTTTTTCTTCTTCTCGTCTGAACTTGGTCCTTCTTGCGTGCCGACATCGATATTGACTTTGTTTCTGACGTTCTTTGACCACACTCACAATGTCGCAGGCTAAAACTCGTCAGGCAGGGAAGAAAAGAGATTCTCTCGTTGAGTCTCAATTTCCCACTGATGAGGACATTGCAAGCATGTCCATAAATGAAATTATGTCGGCCGTGTTGGCGCGCAATAAGGACCCGGTGATAGCAAAGCTCCTGGACGGCCTTGTTTCAAAACTTCCGCAGGAGTTTGCCGCAGCTGTTGAGTCAGATAAGAGATCTCGCAGCTTAGTAATCTCCGGGCTCCCTGAACCTGCTGCTGACCTACTGCCGTCGGCTAAACAGCGCGATGTTGAAGACAAAGTAGGCAAGATCATGGATGTGTTGAGTTTGGAGTGTCGGCCGTTGGAGGTGTACCGAATGGGTAGACCCAATAACACACGTCCAAGGCTGGTGAAGTTGGTTCTACCTTCTCGGACACATTGGATAACGGCACTATCCAACTCTCACCGTTTGCGTTCTACTGAATTCTCAAACGTCTTCATTCGCAAGAGCTTGAGTACGGAAGAACGTAAACGAGAGTACGCCTTACGGCAAGAGTGCAGGGAACGTAATAAGCAACTTAATGCCAGGGCGTGGGTTGTGTACCGTGGCGAGTTGGCTCGTGTCGAGGACCTGCCAAAAACTGGGGGTCCGGGAAACACGAGGCTCGCCACTGCACCTCCCGGGGTGTGAGATGTTTTTTGTTTAATGCACGAAGCCTGAGCAATAAACTTCATCATTTACATCACTTTTTGAGTAGCCATAATCCTGACTTAGTGTTCATAACAGAGACCTGGTTGACTTCAAAAACTATGAACTCGGAGATCGTTGCGCACTATCCATACAGAGTTTTTAGAATTGATCGTTCTGGAAGTAGGGGCGGAGGAGTGTGCTGCCTCTCCAAATGTACTCTTATATTCAACGAAGTGGTTCTACCCTCCCGCATCAATTCAGATGTACTCTGCCTTGAGTGTTTCGACACTTCGCTACATAGGAAATTTCGAGTTGTCCTAGTCTATCGGCCACCTAACTCAAACGTAAACGATGACATGAGTTTGGTGGATATGCTAGTCGACTTATGTGTCTCAAAAGAACATTTTATTCTGCTTGGAGATCTTAATATCGACGTTGACTGGGTTAATTTCAAATCAAATTCTCCCGCTTCTCGCAGACTTGTCGACATCTTCAAAGCTTACGCGTTTACCCAACACGTTCCGAATCCCACCCGTGGAAAATCTATTCTGGATATCATTCTGACAGCAACTAATATTGTCAAAAATGTCAATGTGTGCCAGCCCTTTGCATCTTCGGATCACAACTCAATTTCCTTTGATATTGACATTTCCTTTGAACGCCCCAGTAATATACCGTTACCGAACTTCACCAAAGCTGACTACAAAGCATTATCTGAACGACTTCTGACTGTCGACTGGTGGAATGTGTTTCATGGGTACACAAATGTTGATGATCTCTACAGAAGATTCTGTTGCATTGTCTACAATTACCTAGCCCAATACGTTCCGGTTCAGGATGTTCAGAAAAGATGTGTCAGATACCCAACACACATTCGAAACCTCGCGGCTCAGAAGACTCGTCTGTTTAATCAAAGTGTAAAACTCCAAGGCTCCTTCTTTCCTAGCCCCTACTACAGAGCGATATGTTGTAAACTGGATCGGCATCTTCGAAAGTTTCTGGCATATCAGCAGAAGAGAGCCAGTCTCCGCCGCAACTGTAAAAGCTTTTTCTCACTGATGAGGTGCAAGCTAAAATCTCAAGTTGGCCTTCCTGTGCTTGAGGACGAGAATGGAATTCAGTATTCCGATGAAAAGCACAAGGCTGAAGCGCTAGCTACGTATTTTTTCACTGTATTTACACCCCGTTCTAATTCAAATTTAGCTGATTTTACGTTGCGATCTACTGGTAGTGGTGTGTGTACCGATATGGTAGTGGAACCTAGGAAGGTTTTGAAGATTTTGAAGACTCTTAAGCCTTCTATGTCTCTTCCGTATGATGGTATCCCACAGATAGTATTCAAAAGGTGTGCACAAGCGCTATATAAGCCCTTGGCGATGATTTTGAACATCTCGTTAATGTACAGTGAAGTTCCCCATATGTGGAAAGAATCTATAGTTACCGCTATTCCGAAGCCTAATGCTTCTCCTCACTTACTTTCGTCGTACCGGCCAATTAGCATTACGCCTACTCCTATCAAAGTCCTAGAAAGGCTAATTCGTGACGAAATTTCCTCTTGGCTGCTCAGAAATCAACTTATTCCCCCCGAACAACATGGTTTTTTAACGGGAGCGTCGACCATCACCCAGTTGGCAGACTGCAATTTTGACTGGAATATGGCTATAAATGAAGCTAATAGTGTTGACGTCATCTATTTCGACTTATCGAAGGCCTTTGATAGAGTCAATCACGATAAGTTGTTGTTTAAACTAGAAAAGCTGGGGATAAAGAACTCTCTTTTGAGTTGGATCCGTTCTTATTTAACAGAGAGATATATGTACGTCAAAGTTGGATACTCCTTTTCTAAACGTCTTCCGTGCCTAAGTGGAGTTCCTCAGGGAGGTGTTCTTTCGCCTCTACTCTTTATTCTATACACCATAGACATTCCCACATGTTTATCTACGCATGCGGACGTTAAAGTTCAGATGTATGCCGACGATATAAAGGTGTATGGTATATACAATCAAAACACCAAGGTTTTGGTGCATCAGGCCTTAGCACAATCCATTACTAATATGATGGATTGGGCCAAGACTTGGGACATTCCCGTGAACCTCGATAAAACTGTTGTGCTGCACATTGGAAAACCGGATAATCCTGAATATTATTATAATGGTACGGCTCTGAAAGTTGTGAAGGAGGTGCGTGATCTTGGAATCCTTATTAATGATGATCTTGATGCAAAACATCATATTAACCGGACAGTTCAAAAGGCGTTTGCGGCTGTCTTTATGATATTCAGAAACTTCGAGGGTACCGATCCTATTATATATTTGAAACTCTACAAGGCGTATGTAATTCCTGTTTTGGAGTACGGATCCCAGATTTGGAGTCCCCACACAAAGAAGCTTCAGGCGAAAATTGAGAAAGTCCAACAAACCTTCACACGAATTTTACTTTATCGTTGCAATCCTGATCCAAATTATCCTTCGTCTCTTCCAAGTTATTCTGATCGATTAAGACTTTACAATCTCAAAAGTTTGCTTTATCGACGAGTGTTCAACGATATAGTCTTTTGCTTTAAGTTGCTTAAAGGTGATCTGAAATTGCGGCCGAGCAAATATTGGTGTTTTCGACCTTGCCGTGGGCGTACTTTTTCGCTGTTAGTTGAGAATCCTAGGCTCAGCAGGAATCAATTTACCAAGGTCTTCAACTCGCTGTTTTTTCGGGGAGCTAGATGGCTACAAAAACTTCCCGATACTCTTTTGGAAGCTCCGAACACATCCGAGTTCAGAACTAAATTGAAGAGTATCAATCTGCTCCAAGTTCTTGGTATTCCAGACTTTTGATCGGAACGATTTCGGTGTCGGTCTTCACTGCGTTTCGAGAAGCTCACGGTCTTACGAATCTCCGGCCTTTCGTAAATGCATTGGAAAGACACAAAAGACGAAGCATTAGAATGATTTCGTGTTTTGCTTGCTGTTATTGTTTGCGCACTATGTCTACTTTTAGGTCATAGAGTACTATGTTTTAGAGCACCCACCGCGACGATGACTCTCATTTAAGCCAATGGTTTCCCACAAGTATTTTTAACATTAACATGACTATTTAAGTTGCATTACTTTGCGACTTACCGGCCATCTGCACTCTTTGGTAAGATCCTCCTAATTTTTGGTCCTACATAGAGATGGTGGCCTATTGCACTGGGCTTCTAGGACTGAGCATGTTCACTAGAGCTATTATTTCCTCTTATCTAGCGCACCTATTTGCTCCATCTTTTTTTTTCTTGGCTACCTGTCCTAGTTACCAGTCCCATGGTACAGCCAGCGTACGCTTGTGTCGAAGTTCTGTTATCTATTGTATGGCAATATAGTAATATATTAGTTTCCTTATGGAGTTAAATCATCCTTTTTCAGTACATTTCCTACGGCAGTGTATACCTGGCGTTGCTGAATCTTCTAGGCTCACAATGTGTTTTGAACTTACGTGCTAGGTAATTTGCGTAAGGCGTTCCATAGGGCCACAGGTGCCATGTTCCAATATATTCTTCAGTCCGCTTGGAATTCTTCCCATACTATTGAAAGCCTCTTCTATAGGACTGTCTACGGGACATGCTCTTCGTTGGTCTTCGCCGACATGCACGCTGCCCGTAAAGGATGGTTTATCTGATTGATTTGAACCAGCAATCTACAAACTTAAATAAATAATTAAATTTAAATTTAATTAATTAAATTAATAATAACTGGCTGATGTGGACAGATAGCCTTGGTGTGAACCTGAACAAGAGTAAGCGACATATACACACATTTAGAGGGGCATGCTCTTTTCTTCCGGTTCAGCTGCAAGTTGTGCCACTTGTTCTCCTAGTTCAAAATTGGTTGCCAAAGGGTTGCAACTGCCGGGTGATTTGTCGTTCTCGTTGTTTTAGTTTTGTCTTTTTTTTCTTCATTGCATGGCATGTTTCGATCTTGTTTTCTGGCGTTTTGTGCACGTCTATTTGACGTATAAATAAATAAATAAATAAATAAATAAAAACCAGCACATGAGCAGCAATTCAACGACAAAAAATGGCGAGAATTAGATGGCAGGCATTCACTGGATGGACGAATCGCGACCTCGCCCGACGAATCTTCTAAGGTTTCGCGAACTCTTTG
Organism: Heligmosomoides polygyrus polygyrus; assembly: GCA_947396885.1. Classification (NCBI taxonomy): domain Eukaryota; kingdom Metazoa; phylum Nematoda; class Chromadorea; order Rhabditida; family Heligmosomidae; genus Heligmosomoides; species Heligmosomoides polygyrus. The sequence continues at coordinate 56,934,222 of OX377204.1, read as the reverse complement.
GGCTATAGATGACTCCTTTCCATCTTGGCGGCTGTATGATGCTGTGGGGGGGGGGTTATGTGTGGAGCTCCTACTCGGACATTCGAGTTCGACGAGCCGAACAGTCTCCGCCCAACCACGCCCCTTCAACAGAATAGCAACTCTAGTTGCAAACAGAAACTGCGGTTGCTATTCTGTTGCAACAGCACAGTGTGTTGCTATCCTGTTGGAGGCCTCGCATTACACTGTTGCTATTCGGGCGCAGTGACTAGCGTGGTCCAACCGGAGACGCTCGCGCCGCAATAGAGAAGTTAGAGCCTAGCAACACAATGTTGCAATCCAGGCGTAGTCATTTCCTATTTCTCGTTTTTCCAAGCTTTAAGCACTGGATTGTATCGTTGATTTGTGTGTGCATTTTTGTGTACATAGAAGCTCCGAAAATCATCCTAACCTTCGCTTCGCTAAAGGCATTTGCCTCTGCCATCTTTTTTTCAGGCCAACTGGAAAACTGTTCAACTGCCAACTGTTCAACTGCTTTTTCATGGAAGTCATTCCTTAGAATAGTACTCAGTGCAGTGCAGAGGACAGCATTCCAGGGTTTCCACGAAGGTTGCTCCACAAAGCAGTTGGAAAGGTGGGTTGTTTGGTTTTGTTTCATTTAGATGCCTTATGACGGCGCTATACCCAGAATTCTGCTCCTTTTTTCTTTCCCAGAGAGTCCTGTTGAACCATTTTTTGCAAACATCTCGCCTCCAGGCTAGAAAAGCGCTTTTCTTTCTACCGAGGATTGAACCTGACTAGATTTTCACCTGATAGAGGACTCGAAGCGAAAACGAAGCCTCTGGATTTTGGCCGTCAGCCATAGAAGCGGAATTTCATCACTTCAGTGACTTGACTTTGGCCGTCAGCCAAGGACTCCTCGTGACCTTAGCCGTCAGCCAAGGAGCGGAATTTCATCACTGAGGTGGTGAAATTCCGCCCTTGTGACTGACTCTGGCCGTCAGTAGTCAAGTCGTAGTAATGGCTCTGGTCCTCGCTGAGCTGGTTCTGTGAAGGGGGAATTAGCCAAGGTATATCTTTCTTGCAGTTTCTTAAATGCCTGCATTTATGTCGGTACGTGGTAGTAGCAGACGAGTTTTCGCTTTTAATTTGTATTTTCATCAGTGTTTTTGTTTCAGTTCAGTCTCTTCCAAACTCCTTGTGGTTCGCTTAATAATGGGCGAGTCCTGGTTTTAACAGTATGGACGATGAATTAGCTAAGGTATGTCTTCTCTGCAGTTTCTTAAATGTATGTGTTTATTATACTTGTGCATTTTTAAAATTTTTCGATTGAACGAATAATCGAATAACCCAATTTTTTGGTTATTCGAATTTCCGAATAATCGAATAACCCCATTTTTTGGTTATTCGAATTTCCGAATAATCGAATAACCCCATTTTTTGGTTAATCGAATTTCCGAGCAATCGCATATTCGAAAAAATCGAATAATCGAATAAACTTTATTATAACTTAATACACCCGGTGCAAAATAGGTTCTCCCCTGGTTTGTCCATTGGTACCCCAAGAAGCCGCTGCCGAGGACCAGTAATGTTACCATCGTATTCCTCACAATGGAAAACTTCTATAGGAGAATTCTAAGCAGTTTATCTTATCAGTGCAGGATACCACGAACTTTAAATGAAAATTTAAGAAATCGAGACCGGTGCAAAATATAAGTCCGCTTCATAAAAATCTGATTAATCACAAAGGTACCTACAAACAAGGTAAGATTAGTACTTCGTCGCATCACCTTTGTTGCAACCATATCGAAAATTCTGTTTTGCATGCTACTGATTAGGTTATCAATAACAGCTTGCTCTACATTGGTCCATGCATCAAGTACGGCGTTCTTCAGATAGGAAGCCGAATTGTAAGTGGTTCCATTTTTGTACACTTTGTGCGCAAGAATGCCCTACATGTTCTCTATCCAGTTGAGATCTGGAGAACAACAAGGTCACCACAAAAGTTGAATTCTATTGGAGTTAAGCAAAACTGTAGTTGACTGCGATACGTGTATGGATGCACTATCTTGTTGGAAAATAAGGTTGCGCCTACGAAATCTTCTGAGATATGGCAGAAGGTAATCTCCGAGCAATTTCTTGTAGTATTCGCTGTTCATCCTACGCGAGACGAACTCCAAGGCAACAAGTTCGTATCCAGAAAACGCAGCCGAAACCATGAGACTTCCACCGACAAAGTGGCACCTGTAGAATACTCGCTTCTCTCTCTCCTCAAATCTCTCGAATAGTGTCTATACCCGTCGGGCCCATCAAGATTCCACTTCTTTTACACTATTGGAGAGATCTGAGAAAAGAGGTCGAGTATACTCTAGGCGAAACTTTGACGGTGAAAGTCTCATGGTTGTGCTGCGTTTTCTGGATGCGGACTTGTTTCTTTCGTTTCGGAAGTTCGTCTCGTGTAGGATGAGCAGTGAAGACTACCAGGAATTGCTCCGAGATCACCTTTTGCCATATTTAAGGAGACTTCGTAGGCACAATCTCATTTCCCAACAAGATAATGCATCCACACACGTATCGCAGTCAACTGCAGGTTTATTTATTTATTTATTTATTTATTCAATACGTTTGCGATAAGCGCAGGCGGCAGAAAAAAGTATTACAACAACACAACAACATGAAGACACGCCTAGAGCGAGTCAAGCCAATGTCCTATGAGGAGAAAGGGCCACCTTCAGCTTAATACTAGGTCGACTGATAGGAAGCTTCTCAGGCTCCCCTTTTGTTTGAGACGCACGCAGATCAAAGAATTTGGAGCCTACAAAGCGCGAAAAGTGGATTGACTTATAAACCCTACAAATATCAAAGATTTTCCTGCGAGAAGCCAATGTGTGAAGACCCAGGTATTTGTTCCTTATCGATGCTTCAGGTACCATAGAGTAAAGGAACCCGCAAATGCGAATAAATCCTTGTAGTTAGTTATTCTGTAACTTTTCCGCAAGGTTTATAAGAGGGTGGCTCAACTCCAATACAATTCAACTTTTGCAGTGGTCTAGTTTTCCTCCAGATCTCACCGCTGATAGAGAACTTGTGGGGCATTCTTGTACACAAAGTGTGCAAAAATGGAACCACTTACACTTAGGTTTCTGATCTGAAGAACGCCGTCCTTCATGCATGAGCCAATGTTGAGCGAACTGTTATTGATGAGCTAGTCAGTAGTACGAAAAACAAAATTTTCGATATGGTTGCAACAAAGGTGATGTGACGAAGTACTAATCTTACTTTGTCTGTGGGGACTTTTGTGGTTAATCAGGTTTTTTATGAAGGAAATTTATATTTTGCACCGGTCTCCATTCGTTAAATTTCCAACAAAAGTTTGTGGTATCCTGCACTGATGGGATAACCTGCTTAAAATTCTTCTATATAGGCTTTCGATAGTGAGGAATACGACGGTAACCGCTGAGCATAGGCAGCGGATCCTTCGGGTACTAATGGACATATCGGGGGTATCTATAATTTTGCACCCGGGTGTATTAATAAGAGCGATGCGATTTTTGCCTTTGCCAGTTTCGTTTGATACCGTTTACTCACTCCAAAAGCGCATTGTGTAGGCTCAAGTAAATATTAGGTTGTCCCATAAATCTTCGCCGTTTTTTTTCAACGATTCACTGCAGATTTCGCCGGCAGTCTCCTGCATAGTTCTGCATAGCTTTCGAAAGAGAATGAATTGCTCTATCAGAATTTGTATTGCGTTTCTTCCATCATCATGAATTTTGTAAATTTTTAAGTAGTTGAAGTGAAAAGTGAAAAAGTGAAAAAGTAGCCATTTGCGCACTTGTTCTCTCCGCTTAGGTTTGTAATTTTTTGCGCAGTTTCTTTGAGCATTTGGAAGAGAATGTTCTGTGCTACAAGAATCTGTGTTGGTCCTACTTTTCCACTTGACCTTTATTGGTTTTTAGGCCATCAAATTAGGACGTCCGAAGGAGGATGGTTATTTTTGCCGACAGCTTCTTCTCTATGGTTGGACTTTCCGGATTGACGTTATATGTCGTTCGAAAGAGAATTTATTGCCCTATAAGAATGTGTGTCGCGTTTATTGATTTCTTTTGAATATCAACAAAATGCCAAAAAGAGAAAAATCCTCTTCACCAACAACTCCTTCTCCTTCTTCAGTTGTTGATATTCGACAGAAATCAGCGTGAGCCAATAAACGCGACACAAATTTTTACTGAGTAAGACATCCTCTTCCAAACGACGTATGACACCAAGCAAAAAAGTCCAACCACAGAACCGGAGTTTTGATAAAAATTCGGACGGAAAAGTCGGAATTCCCAATTTGATGGACTAAAAATCAATAAAGGGCAAGTGAGAAAATAGGGCCAACACATATTCTTGTAGTACAAAACATTGTCTTCCAAGTCTTATAAAAAACTGCGCAAAAAATTACAAACCTAAGCGGAGAGAACAAGTGCGCAAATAGCTACTTTTTCACTTTTTCACTTTTCACTTCAACGACCTAAAAATTGACAAATTTTATGATGAAAAAAACGCAATACATGCTCTGATAGAGAAAATCATTCCCTTTCGAAAGCTGCGCAGCGCTATGCAGGAGACCGCCGGCGAAATCTGCCGTCAATGGTTAAAAAAAACGGCGGGGACTTATGGGACAACCTAATAGTAAAGTAAGTTCAACGACAACATTCGCCAAAGACAAAATAAAAGTTTTGAATTCTTTAAAAAAGCAAATAATGAAGATAGGCCAAGCAGCCTTGCGGGGGTTAGTGAACTGCTACCGTTTTTTTTTTTTTGAAGGATAAAGCAATGGCCTGGTCATCGACTGGCCAGCAAGTAATTGTTTAGGCCAAATACGCATTCAAATTGCCTCCACAACATCCGTAGACGTAGAATGTGTGCCGAACCTAAAAAAAACTGACCGACGAAGAATTTCATCTTATATTAGGTTGTCCGGGAAGTTCTCAGCGCTTTGTGTTACTGCTTTTCGTTCGTTTATTATTAAGTAGAAGTTCAACTTGCGTTGCGCATTGCTATCTGCACAGAATTTTTCGCTCTATCTGACTAAGTAATTTATGTTTCAAAGTTGTTTTATATTTCTGTTCTTGAAGGGCTTATTGAAGTATGTCGAAGGAGCAAGTCCCAACGGTGTTTTATTCCAACATCAAGTAAGAACAATCCGATACAGCTCGACAAGTCGATCGAGTGTGGCAGCCTAATAGTGTTGGAGAAAGCACCGTGCACCAGTTGATCAGTACATTTCGGACCGGAGATCTCAGCCGCGAAGGCGACCCTCGTAGCGGTCGACCCAAGGCAATCTTGAACGACGAGATGAAGGAATTGGTGGAAGCTGAACCATCCCAAACAGTTCGCGGGATCGTGGAAGAGCTAGACGTCAATGAAACTGCTGTTGCTTGATGCTCTGAAACGCCTTGGAAAGGATAAAAGCTCAAAAAGTGAAAAAATTGTCACGATTCGTGAATTGTTCTTCTCTACTTTTACGCAACAAAGTTGACTCATTTTTGGATCGAATCATCACCTGCGATAAAAAATGGCTTCTGTATAATAACAAGAAACGTTTCGGACAGCGGTTGGACGCCGACGAACCCCCCCCCCCTAGGCATTTTCCAAAGAAAGATTTCACCAAAAAAGATAATGAGCACCGTGTGGTGTTCGGCGGCTGGTGTGATCCATAACAACCCAAGCGCTTCACAAATCACTATTGGAAGATTGAACGAATTGAGGGTTAGTTTTGTCTCACTCGCCATATTCTCCATACCTCTCACCAACCGACTAACATCTTTTCAAAAGCTTTCAGAACTTTCCCGCTGGTAAAACGTTCACTTATATCAGGACCAGGGTAAAACAGCTTTCGTGGATTTTGTCGAATCTCGACAACCAAGTTCTTTCGCTGATGGAATAAGTCGACAGTTTGCTCATTGGCAAAGGTGTGTTGATTCGAAGTGTGCTTATTTCCACTAAATCGGATAAGATTTGAGAATGTTATAGTAGTTCAAAATGAAGCACTCAAAACGCTTTCCGGACAACCTAATAATATAGCATTTGCGGAACCGTAGTTGTAGAAACGAAAACCAGAAGAGCACTTAGCGACCACGGAGGAGCAGAAGAGCATAACGAGTAGCGAGATGAAAATCACAAGGCTGACTCCATAAGGCACTGCTCTGCACAAGGAGATATCAGACGTAGCACAAGACTGAAGCGCACCCCTGTTGGTCCTCACTTCCATCCTGCAATGACCTGTGGTCTCAGACTCCTAACTGCAGCGTGAAGGACAAGTAGCGTCCATTTGAAAGCCCGTTAGAATCATAATTTCCAAGACGTTTTTTTTGCAGTTAAAAATTCCTACTCTTCCTGGGTCGCTTTGCACAGGCGCAGTAATGACAAGAATCGATGAGGCGCTGTCGTAACAGAGATTTGATTCACAGAAGAAACATTTTTGGAGATCCTAATTACCCGAAAAACAAGCCTTTCAGAATGTGCCGTTACACAAATTCTCTTTGGGTATTCGAAATGACACTTTTTGAATAGTCGAGTAATTTTTGCTTTCTGGGAAATTTCGAATATTCGAACGGCTTCGAATACCGAAAATTTTCGGGCATTCGAAACCGAATATATTCGAAAAACGTGATTTTTCTGAATATTCGAATTTGAGTACATTCGAAAAACGAGATTTTTCGAATATTCGAATTCGAATATTCAAATTCGAATAAAAGTTCGGATACCTATTCGAGTAGGTCATTCGAGTATAAGTATAGCCGAGAATAAAGTGGTGGCGAATGACAGAGAAGGAAAGCAGTTGTGATATCTCGCGTGCGGTTACCGGCATGTCGATGAAACTTGGAAGAAGGAACCGACACAACACGTCATGCCACACAGTCGGAACACTGCACTACGAAGCCTGGACAAAGCAAGGTCGAAAAGCAGGCATGGTTGTGGACAGAGGACGCGAAAGCAAAAGTCCAAGAGAATAAGCCGCTTTATCACGTCTCTCCGTGAAGAGACCGCCGATAACTGGTGGAAGTACCAAGAGGTGGAGATGTCAAGGAAGAACTCGAGTTACGCGTTGGCGAGCATATCTAAATCGACCTGCTAAGAATCGCCATCGGCAAAGCGAGGATGTTGAAAAGTTTTTCAGCATCAGTGATAAGAATGGCCGTCCTTTTATGGATGGCAAGAAGGTATTGAAGCGATGGCGCAACTATTTCGAGGAAATCTTGACGCCATAATTTCCCTATCGAGCCATCCCTTCAGCGGCTCGGTCCAGTTCAGATGATCACATGGAGGAGACAGAACCGGCTCTGAAAAGATGAGGCCTGACAAAACGTCCGGGCCCGACGACGTGGCGGCTGAATTATGGAAGTCAACATTCTGGTGCCCAGCTGAGTTGTTGGCGATGTTCTTTAATCAGGTTGTAGCAGAGAAGAAAGTGCCTGACTGTTGGCGCCAAAGTACGACAACTCTGATTTGGAGGAAGGGCAGTCCTGCTGACTGCTCCAATTAGCGACCGATTCGCATGCTTTCGCTCAGCATGAAAATCTTTGAGCGAATTGTCGATGGACGAATTCCTTTGACCGCATACCTCGTGAAGTGATATGGTACGCCTTGCAGCACAATAGAGTTCCTAAAGCTTATAGAGTGGGTGCGAATTCTCCACTCTTGCCCAAAGAGTCGAGGTCAAGCTGCAGCTGAGACCTCGATGGAGTTCCCCATCTTTGTCGGAGTACACCAGTGTTCTGCGTCTTCCCACTCTTCTTTGTTGTCGTGGTTGATGCTATTACACGGGATCTGCAGAAGCCAGTCCCCTGAAAATTGCTTTAGGGCCTCTACAGAGTCTCGCGGCAGCACCCGGAGAACTCGTACATATTGCTCCCGCCGCAGTGGGACCCACGCTGCCACTGTGGTGGAAGCCACGGCGCGGACGAGTTGTCGCGGAGCCGCTGGCCGCAAATGTCCCCGAGGGCCGCCATAGTTCACGGCGGCTCTCACCCGCAGTGCAAGGAGCTGCGTGTGAAACCCGCCGGGGGCGTGACAGATGGGTGTCGATTATGGTTAATCTGTTTGGAAACATTTTTTAAAACAAATCTACATGCTAGGAATATGATAGGTTGGTACATAATTTCTGTCCATAAAAGAGCTTAACAACCAGCAGTATAATCACCGTTAGTGTCGACAAATGAAGGCGTATGGAATCCTGGACACAAAACGTAACGCAAAAAAGGCCAGCCGATATTAGGTAGCCTTAAATGCACTGCAATTCTTCGTAGCCTTCCAGTCTCCAGTTAGCCATGTGAGGTTTAGGGAAAACCCTTGCACAGAAATGCCACAACAAAGCAGACCACTCTTTTTAGTGTGAGCTATAATTGCATCGGTCAGAACTCTCGGACTCAACAAGGCATAGAGGGAACGCTGTCATTACATGGGCCACCATATTAGCTTCGAGCTGCTTGTCAATCGAGGAACTTTTAGTAGAGGTAGAACGGCAAAAGTGAGAGCAAGCGCAAAATGGCACAGAACTGTTGAGTTATGTTATAAGAAGTGTTCTATTAGATTTCGGGGCTTAGACTCAAGGACTCCTAACTTGAAAAACGGTTCTTCACAAAAGAAAAAGCGTTTTGCTTACATCTCTGACATTCTTAGAGGTCGCAAATGCTGGCAAAAGTGCGCAGTATTGCGTACAGTAATTCTCGCGACGTCGCACCACCCGCCGTTGCCATGCCGAGTCAGCGGCACCCGCAAGACTCTGCTGCCAGCCTTACGGTGATGACGTCATTCTCGCTTGCGAAGATAAAGATTATCTCGAGCGCCAGGGGCACGCATGGTGCGACCGCCTGGCAATGCTCGGACTGAAATTGAACGTCATAAGATCGAATACCTAACGACTGACGTGAACGAGTTCGGCTCCGTTAAGATTAACGGTTCTGAGCTTGCATGCACGGTGTTTGAATTCCTGGGATCAGCAATAGCGTCTGACGGCGGTCTGATGATTGAAATGACTCACGCGTGAGTGCAGCTTGGTCAAAGTGGTGTTCGTTGACTGGCGTGCGCTGCAACAGGGGTGCACACGAAATTCTGTGCGTTAAGTTTTTTAACGAAAAATTTTCGTTAAGTTTCCGCTAAATCGTTAAGCTTCGTTAAAAATACAACTAGCTGCAAACCGTTATTTCAAGTAAAAAAATTAAGGAGAACCTCCTACTTTTCAACTTCAAGAGGTCAAAAGCTAAAGTTCAAGGAATGGAGTGTAACACTGCAATGTGAAATGAACTGTTTAACATCAACAAACGCGGAAAAATGAACAATCGTTCATCAACAAATTATCTGCAGAGTGCGGAATAAGAACAGGTGTGGAATTATCATTCAAGATGATCACCGACAAGGCATCTTAAAATGTTCGATCAGTACCCGGAGGTATCCGGAGTACCCCCTTTCCGACTGTTCTACGAGCATATGCAATCTTGTGGGCACCAGCCTATTAAGTACAGAGAGAAGTAATAAAGATACAATTAAAAGCCTATCAATGGAATTTTAACGCATTGTCGAAAGCACGAATTTTGAGTGCCTGATGTGCGAGACCAATCCTTTTTTTTGCAACGTTGGGACCGTGACACGGCATCGTGTCACACGGTCCCACACTGCCGAAAAGTTGTTACACGTCGTCACGTGTTAACGTTCAGGAAAAGTAGTTTTTCTAATTTTCGTTATTAGCGTTTTTATAAAATCGTTTAAAATACGCCCAGCATCCGGAAACATTCCCTCCGCCTCAATTGTTTCAGATGGCGGACAAAATATTCTGGGATAGGCAGCGCCAGATAAGGACAGGCATATCCAACGAGGAGGTTAGGCCAGTATCTTTGTGGAATCGTTGATGTGCCTGGGGAATTTCTATCTCCAAAATGCATTAACCCTTTCACGACACGCGCGATTCTCAACTGAGTGCCGCATGGGACAGCGCACATTTTTCCCGCGCGCTCATAATTTCAATTATTTTATTTGTATTACTTATTAAACATGAAAAAAACAGTAACAAAAGAAGTTTCCCATGGACTATCTTGACCGTAGATATTAGTGGACTCAGCGATTAATACTGTACCTTGATAATATTCCATGAAGTACTTTTATGGTGGTGTCCGACGACATCGTCGGACAATGTCGTGAAAGGGTTAAAGGATAAGGACAAAGGATGGCCTCATTCCATCCTTTATCTTATCATTTAATACGTTCTGCTGGATATACTGGAGGCGTTTTGGATGTGTATTTGGACACGTGTAGCGCAGTCGGAGGAGGCGCGACTGTCGCGTGCACCCGATACCAGGTTCCTGGTTCGGATTTCCCGCCCAGGCCAACCAAGCCTTCCATCCCTCCGGGGTCGGTGAATTGGTACCAGACTTGTCTGGGAAGGATAGAGCGCTGACTTGTTCATCGGCTGACCACCGCAAGTCACTGTATGGTCAGATACGCATTCATGTCGCCTCAACGACATCCCGTAGAAGTAGAATGCGCTGGCGCATCCCAAAAGGGATTGAGTAACGCCGTCCTTTATCCTTTATCCTTATCCTATTTGGACATACAATGACTTGCTGTGACCAGTCGATGAAGAGCTCAGCGTTCCCCTTTCCAGACAAGTCTAGTACCAATTCACAGAGCCCAGAGAAGTTGAACGTTGGATGGCTGGGGGGAGGGGAAATCCGGAAAAAAGACCAGAACCCTGGTATAGGTTGTACACGATAGCCGGCACTTCCTCCGACTGCGCTACACACACCCTTAAAATGCATTACCTTTTATTAAAAAAAAAGAACAAATTCATGAAAACATTAAAATATTCATGCAGATTTTAATATTTTTTAGAAGCAGTCCTAATCGGGAGGATGAGACCTGCAACATGAAAGGATGCTGAGAGTAAATGTGATAAACTCACTGAAAAAAAAGCTCGTTAAAAATTCCGTTAGATTTCTAAAAATTTTCGTTAAGTCGTTAAGCCACATTTTAACGAAAAAATGCCGTTAATTCGTTAAAATCGATAAATCGTTAACCATTAAATGTGACCCCTGCTCTGCAATAGGATACCATAGCGGCTGAAGTCTGCAGTGCAGTCGCGCGGCCAATAGCAGCGTACGGTGCTGAGTGTTGGCCTGCAACTAAAGAATCTGAAACACGCCTCAGCGTTATGGAGACGAAGATGCTGCGCTGGACGGCTGAAGTCACGCGCATGGACTGCATCCAAAACGATGTCATCCAGCAAAATTTCGGTGAAGCGCCCATAGCGGATAACATGCGCGAAGCTCTCTTGCGATGGTACGGCCACGTTGTACGTGGGAAAGAAGACAGCGTCCGCAAGATAGGCCTTGAGTTGGAAGTGTCAGGAAAGAGGTCTAGTGGACGCCCGATACAACACTACACTACGCTACACATGGACTTGACTGTAACTGGCCTCCACCCTGCTTAAGCGCAGGATCGGGAAAGGTGGCGTCACGACACCAGAAGATGGACCCCGCTATGAAGCGGGACAGACGCTGAAGAAGAAGATATAGTTAATTATGCGGTGGGAATCCTCGGTTCTGACAAAAAGGCTTTTCGTCGTGCGATCAAAATCGATCAAACCTATCAAAAATGTCGATTTTTCCCTGAGGTTGACCGTTTGAGGACGAGGAGCGAAGGTGTCTGCAGTTACCTTGCATTCAAATATTCAAATATTATTTTTTGTAGTGGAGGGGAAGAGAGCTGCAGAAGCAGAGCAGCTGGCTTGATCTGATTCTCCTTAGCATAGTAATACTGCCACATCGTGCGAAACGCGCAAGTGGGAGGAACCGATAGACGTGACGGTACACCTGGGGGTCGAGGGTTCTACCACTCGTCCCCTGGCCCGCGCACCACCCCCCCCCCCAACCCCTGGGCTTGCTCTAGAGTCCAGTGACTGCCTTACGAGGTAGTGGAGTCGCAGGCATTTCCCAAGCCTCTGTTTAAAGGCGGAGGGTAGAACGCCACGTCCCCAACACCTTGTTAACATATTCCTGTTTTAATGACTCGACAAAATTGTGGATTCAATCTCGAATCATTTTGCGAATTCCAGCCATTTCCATTTTTATGAACAGCTTATCTACTGTCACCTTGCCAAAAGCTTTCCAGAAATCAAAACACAAGGCATCAGTACGATGATCACCTTCAACGGCAGTGGTCTGGACATTAAACTAGGTATGCACCGCAGTTTCAACTGATCTGCCTTTCATAAATCCTAACTGATTTTCAGAAATTGCTCCATTTTTTTGATATGTTATAGAGTGTGTTTTCTCATTATTTTCTTTTCTTCTCACAAAAGGTGAAATTATACCGTTAAGTCTATAATTTCTAGAGTCACTTTACAGCTGTTTCTTAAGGTCGGAGTAATGAAGGCATGTTTCCATCTTTGGGAGCTCTCATCATTCATATATCTGAAGCGGAATATCTGCTGAGGTAAAACTATATTGTCCAGTACATATTTGATGAATTCCAATGGAATGAAATCCATTGTAGTAGAGTATGATGCAGTCGCTTATGGTTAGACAAAATTTCATCAATTTCATCTTTATGGAGCCACAAAAAGGTTTCATTTTAGGTACAACCAGAGGGAGATTTCCATGAATGCCACAATCAGTAAGGCTTGAGAGACGTTAGATTATAAGATTCCTCTGCTAGAACCTTAGCTTTTCTTCATCTGGGCGATTAGAGAGGCCATCACTACAATATCACCCCTAATCTGTGTACATTCGTCGCATTCCGACAGGTTTTTCCGTCGCAAAGCGTCAACTCCATAAGCTTGTTGAAATGTACTATTAATTAATTAATATTACGAAAGCTAAATTGCACTAAAACATTTCCGTGACGAGTCTATCGGCATCCTTTAATGTAGGCTTTTTTGAAAACTGACCTTGTTGCAAAGCATTTTCCTTTGGAAGGCCGCTATTTCCTTTACGACCCTTCCATAACTGCCAGTGGCCTCCCCATAGCGTTAGAGACGGTCAGAAAACCTGAGAAGCCTGGGATCTCGTCGATAGTAAGCAACTTCAAATTCAGTTAAACGGAATGCATCTTGCTGTTTGTTTGAAAACACGATTTATTCGAACTTAGTGGTTCACCTTCTGCTAAGCCACTTAAACAGACAACGAAGAAAACATATAGTGCAGAAGATGCTTTTTAAAATAATGTTAAACCTATTTTTACAACTCAGAAAGACACTAAGAATTTTTAGTCGCAGTATTCGCGAATTATCTAGTAATCTGATATTTTTGGAGTTAATATTCGTGTAACTCTATAATAAGATAGGTTAAAGAGCTAGAGCCGTCGGCCTGTTCACTTAAATGGCCGCTTCGCGCTTGAGCGCAACGCCTAGTGGTACTAGGACGTTTATGCAGAGCAACAAGTGGACTCTAAATTGCCTTCTTACAAGATCTCTGATGCTTTTTTAGCCGATATAAATTAATTGCCTTTGATTTGTTTTAATTTTCATGTGGACCTCTGAACATGGCAGACCTCCTTCTACTCCAACCAAATCAAGTATTTTGCCTTTTATAGATTTCATAGATTGATCAACTAGCTACTTCCATAAAGGAAAAACCTTGTCTTAAAGACGCGATTGTTATTTTACCGTTACTTTTTTATTTTATTTGATTACTGTAGTAAAATTACTGTTTGCATGGAGCTTTGCACCTGTAGTCGATTTGTAAAGAACACATATCATCACTTTGATGCTGCACCTTATCTATGCACCATCAATCGATGAAAAATCGCAGCGAGTTAGTCGAGTGTATGACATGTTCTCTTCCTTCGAGGCGTCAAGTGATTGCTGTCCTGTTACACTTTAAAACCCTCCCAACTTATCATTTCTTGTCAAATTTTTTTTTATAAAATCATTGCACTCATGGGGGTACCTCAACTAAAAAATTTGTAAGAAAGTGAAACCAATTTTTCCTGATCAAAAAAATTTATTCTAACCGTCTGTAATTTAATAAAGAACTGTAATTTAATACGCAAGAGCTTGTTTCTATTTAAAATACGCTTGCTTTAATTTCAGGATCATAAAGCCTGTGTAGAGGAGAGTCGAATTTGACCTGAAAAGAGTGCTAGTTGTCGTGAAAATGGTACATTGCTAAGTCACTGCTCTCTTTTCTTCTGGTTTTGCTAGTGCATAAGGAAATTTTTCTCCTGAAATATGGGATGTGTCCTTGCGATTGCCTATGAACTCCTACAACTTGTGTTTGGAAAGAAGAGGATTATTGAAAGCAGTCTGTCGGAGTACATATGCTAAACTTTTTTTGTCTTGGGTAACATGCTGAGGTTAAAAAAGTCGTTATTAGCTCACTGCTTTACATCGAAGATAGGGTGAACACGGAAGAATCGGAGTTTTCAACAAAATTTCACGTCTTGGAGGAAAAAGGAAGAAAAAAGGAAGCTGGAACGGCACGTCTGTATTACGCCCCTTTAAGATACATATGTACAATAAGCACTCTTATAAACCTTCTTTAGTTCTCCTGGAAACACTCCATCCATTAAACGATAACAACACTTTAAGATTCAGGGTCTATGTTACGATGTTCTTTACCATGACCCGCATAAAATAAAATAAAAACAGTTAATTAATAAAGGGCCTGTTAAAGAGCCATCGAAGGCTATGAGGTGTCATAAGGTGGAGGCAATTTAGAGTTTACTAGCTGCGCTGCGCAAAACAGCCGCGTGCGAAGGGCCATATAGGTGCACTTGGAAAAGGGTCAGGTTGAGTTCTAGGCTCAGAAATGAAAGAAATATCAGCATCTCTGGATCCGAACATTTTTATATCGTTTGAAAGCTCTTAATGAGGTTAGAAACTCTGTTCAAGCCATTTCTCGAATCGATGGTAATGGACAGCAGAAAAGAAGGAAAGCCAGCTACTGGTGAAACAGGGATGCGCGTTAGATTTTTTTCGGTAAATTTTTAACGACCATTTTCTAACGAAATTTTTTTTTGCGTTAAAAACGGTAAATTCGGAAAAATCGGTAAATAAAATATCCCTTAGCTGCAGTCAATTTGACTTAATTTGAGTAGGTAAAAAGCCAGATTTTTCTTCATTGATTTTTCATGTCTGTCTACATAACCATTATATGTATGAGTATGTCTTCATCTTCAGAAAAGTAATGGCAGTCTTATCAAAGTTGCTAAACGAGAAAGATCACTAGGATTTCAAAGCCAAACAGTAACAGCAATACTAGTAGCAAATTTCTTACTATGCTTAGTTCCTTCAGCTTTCGGAAAGTTGTCAAGCTTTTTAAGATTTGAAATGCTGTGAACCATAGAATGGGATTTTGGGCACTCTCACTTGCACTGACAAAATTTTTTAAAGAATTTTGCGCTCGCTAAGTAGACTCTTACGGTCTAACATTTTTTTTATACTTCCATAATTGTTTCGGAGAACTACAGAACTACAACTGTTTTAACGAAGAATTAAGGTCAAGCAGTTGCGACAGCGAATTACTTGGCGCACTTGGTCATCGGAAGATATTTACGAAGTCCAGATCTGTCTGTTTTACAGAGTGGTTCCTTCTGTCACACAAGGTCCCGCTCTCAATGCAGACAACAACAGAAAATAAAATAAACAGTCGCGAGCCGTTGGCAGAAATTTAATGTAATGAAATTCTACTGCATTGAGTATTCTTGTCTTTCTCACTAAAGAGAGGTAGATTTCAATTGTTAGCTTTTTCTCTTCTTTACTTCGAAGGGACTGCATAAGAGACACACGTATTTGAAAGGGCGTTTTTCCTCTTGAGAAAACAGCAGTCAACACCTTTTCTATTCCTCTACATATAATTTTTCGCTGTCTGTCACTCTTTTACGACCTCCAGGCAACTGACCACTTTGATTTCCTTCTTGAAGAACTTGGTACCATGCTGTGCAGTTCATTTTTCTTGAGGTTCGAATGTGTTTTGGGTTTCTCAGTTTCTTTCCATTTTTGTATAGCACACTTTGACCTGATGAACGGCACTATAATAAATTCGCGAACTAGGCAAAAAAAATAAAGTAAAATTCTTGTTAGAGCTAGACCTGCACCTTTAAAGGTGTATCATTTTCTTAAAACTTTAAAAAAAATCTTCGTGCAATAAAATGCATGAAAAGTGCTAGTTTTTGAATGAACATCACATATAATAACTGACGAAAGTGTTCATCACTTCTTTTTTATTAATTTAATTTTATTGCTTTTATGTACACTTGCTCACTATTTCACGAGTATACTGGTTGTAGTTCTACATCAAACAAAACTGCCAGGAGAGCGTTCGAAGAAGACGAAGAGCAAATTCTCGACATGCAGCACAAAATTTAATAAAAACGAAACAGTGACAGTTCCTGCAGCCACGCTCTACCATTTAGGTGAGGCTTAACGTTGCCCTAACGTAGTCCCACAATCATTGCCTGGTGCTGCACGAAGAAACCATCCAAATTTGTGGAAAAGGGGAAGAGCCTTTGCTTTCCTCGTTTCGTTTCTTGCACTCACTTATTTCGCATTAATTATGGTTCATAGCGTTTTCTTTGCGTCTTCTATGCTTTTCAACTCACACTTATGAGATAAGTAGCAAGAACAGTGAAGAACAGGACTTGTTGGGAAGTAGATATAATTTTTTGTGTAGAAGTCAAGCGATGAAAGCGGTGCAGGGAGTCCAAAAGATACGAAACAACTGCATAGAAAACTGAGGGATACGGATAAATTGGTCAAGGAGCAAGAAAATTGTTCTCAAATATAAACTCGAAATCGACTGCCTATTCCCACTGACTCAAGTAAGTACAGAGTTTCCTCGGCATCGCAATGATACTACGAAAGCACATCGAAAAAATTCGTCAGAAGTGAATTTTCATGGGGAAGAAGTGAAAATTTAAAAATGGCGCGTAAAATGTCGTTAATGCAATTTAACGGAAATTTTCGTCGTTAAAGTTCGTTAAAAAGTTAACGAAAAATGCTGGTAAATCCGGTAAATCGGTAAATCTTAATCGTTAAACGCACACGCCCCCTGCTGTGGAAGTAAGTTTTAGACTACTCGAAGGGTGTTTTTGCTTCGTATAATTTACGAATTTGTCACCCTGTAACAGAAGTTGCCCAGCAGAGAGTGAAACCTTAAATTCAAAAAAATAGTTATGTTTTCAAACAAACGAAAGGATGCATCCAATTAAATTTAGAGCTGCTTACTGTCAGCAAGATACCAGTAATGTATAGCAACTAACTGTGGTGAGTAAAAAAAATTCCGATCTTTTCCGAACATCACTAGTGGAGTGCCTTATGGAACGGCTACTGAGAGGTTTGTAGGGGTCTTAAAACAATTCTTAACAATTGCAAGAGATTATGTTATGCAACTAGTTCTGTTTTTAATAATGCTGAAAAAGGGAATCTCTAAGTGTAAGTTTGGTTTGTTGGAGTAAATCGTCGATTGTACACGAATTGGGGGATTGTACACGAATTGCATTGATCAAATTTGGTTAAAACCAGAATTTTCGTCGCCACCACGTAAACTGACACATCTGAAGAAAGCTGTTTTGTTTTGTCGTCTGAAGTAATAGTTCTGTATACTTAAGGTAAATATTGTTACTACTTTTGTGTAACTTCCCTACTTTCCTTTCGTGCGACTCGTACATTTTCCAATCAGTATAATTAGTCGTAGAGACTTGATTCCGAAGAGGAGACCGCTGATTTTGCATCCTTTTAAAGTGTGATGGAGCACTCAATGCTTTGTTTAACGCACGAGCGAAAGTCACTAATAACTTTCGATAACTGGGCTTTCCTTCTTCGCAATAACCCGATGCTCTGTATCTCCTTACTATTCTAAATGTAAACAAAGAGTATGTTATATCTCAAATTAGGAGCACATAAGAATCTAGTTTATCTAGGCTCCCTGCACTTGAGAATAAAATTAAAACCCACCTTTGAAAAGGCTACAGTACCATGATTATTCAAACAGTGTGCTCACCTTCTTGGAACACTACTCACGTTCAGCTAGCAACTTTACATAGAGCGTTGGAACAATTGTTAAATTAGATAACTTAACTTTTGATGTTCTTAAGCCGTATCAAGTACAATTCGGATGTTATCATTTCAATTCCAATTTATAGTTTGATGAAAAAATGATTTGTAACATCATAGTGAAGCACATAGATAGGGCAAAGATCGCAGACACATGGCAGGCAGGTATGCATGAAGGCATACAAAACTAAATTACGAGCGAAGCAAAATCTATTATGCAGTGGTTATTTTGTTTTTCCCAATCTGAGTAGTGTTTATACCATTTTTAGGGCAAATTGAACACCTTTCAAATCAAATTGGACACTTTTCGAATCAAATTGGACACTTCTTTCGTCAAATTGGGCACTCTCCTAAGCTCGCCTAAGACCTTTGAAATCAAAGAGAACCCTTCCGAATTAAAAGAACCTTGGTACAGATTGAGTCAGAGACTCAATAAAATGATTAAAAAATTTTTTGTAAAAGAAAATTTGAGGAAAGTTTAGAATAACGTTTTTGAATTTTTTTTTTTACTTTAGCTGCCCGAATGAGTGTAATAATTTCATAAAATTTGTTTTCATAAAATTTGTACTTTTAGAGATAAATAACCAACTAAACACTGTTTTATAGCGCAGCCAAGCAGCAACCATTAAAAAACCAGATTGCGCCATGCAATCGAAAAGCTCGTCGCGATTTTTATTTGATTGATCATGCAGATGCTGCTTATCTGAAACAGCAAGGTGAGGATGTGCGCGTTTTTCACAATTGTAGTCGTTGCATTGTCTACAGGTATGTATAAATCAACATATAAACATAACCAACATATAGGTCACAAACCTAGCAGTGTTCCCCTTCTAAATTGAGACGAAACGTTACTCAAATAAAGGTGGTTATGAAATTAAAGAGAGTACTCCAACAATGACACTCAATACAAAATAGCTTGCAACAACTATTGTGAAGAACGCGCATATGTAGAGATCGGGAGTTCAGGTGGGGCCGATCTGGGCGTGAAAGGGCCCCGCTTAACGCTAGGAAAAGGGGACTGAAAGACCCGAGGTCAGCTCTCTCTTCTCCGCCACTGCCACAGCTAGCTCGCCACCACCACCGCCGGGTCGACGCCACTGCCATCGCCTCCGCCACCGCCGGCTCGCCACCTAGCCTCTACCCCCAATCCGCGGTTGGCTTCGCTGTCGCTCGACACGCCGCCGGGACAATGCTTGACGTTAAATTGCTGTTAATAAAGTTTATTTTCGAACGATCAACTACACTCCGGGCCGGACAATTACCACATGGGGGCCAGTCCGTTTCTCAGAGTGTGAGTTGAAAGGAACAGAAATTAGGGAGTCAACGCCTATACAGAGAACGGCGATCGAGGGCTCCAGCGAAGAGCAGTCTAAGAATCGAGTGTGGCCGATTAGAGATAAATGCAGTTGTGATAACCACGTTCTCGCCCCGAAGTTTGAACAGCAGGAAAAAGGGGGGAATAAGATTGAATAGTTTCAGTTATAGCCTCGGCCGCGAATTGTGAGCGTTGCGAGCACCAGTCGTCAATGCGATGGACAAGGAGATCGAGGAAAGGGAACCTGGTGCCGAGCAGCTGTTTGCTGTATGTCTGTTGTAGAACTGATACGAGTGAGGAAATGTATCTAAGACATGGAGTTAAGGACAAAGGAAAACTTGTAGGAGGCAAGAATAGCCCTAAAAAATAGAGCAGTTATAGTGAAAACTGCTACGGATCAGGTGGTAAAGGCATGCGAGATATTGCACGAACAAAGCAGTCGCTCTGAAACGTACCTAACTTTCGGTGGAGAGTTGACCCACTTGTTGAAGTCTAAGGGTATAGAGTCACTGGGAGGGAGACCTGCAAGACTTCCTGGCAGTAGTGAATAGAGGTAGTGCGCCAATTTCCGATATCTGCACATCACTGAAAACGGTTGTGTTAGAGGTACGAGACGTTATTTCCGAGATCCAAACGCTGAAGGAGAAGACGTTTTCGAGGGCGAGGATAGATAGCGATGAAGACAAGGTGGGAACAGGAGCTGGGGAGAAAGGTACAATAGAGGTTTTCTGCAGGTCAACAGGAACAGGAGAGCCACGGAGTCGAGTCGAGGGATGGTGACTGGAGCACCCTGCGAGCAGCTCTGAAGGCAGCTTTTGGGAATCTCGGAGAACGCCGCCCATGCAAATCAAACAGGTCAGGACTATATAACAAAATTCCTGGCATATCTGTAGTCCAGCACATGTACCGACGCAGGAGTATACCAAGGCAAAACATGTGAATATTTCAAGAAGTTCTTGCGCAAATGGCGTAAGAGGTGCTCACCGCTGGGACATACTGATGCGCCGCTGATCGATATCCTTGGGACAACCATCTGGACGACAGAGCAAAGAGTCTGTTCCTAGCAATTCCAAGTTTTTGTACACTAATTCAAGAGTATTGTCTATGATGTCTTCAGCAAAGTTATGAAGGATAAGTATGTCATCCATGTATCTAAATGGTTTAAATAACCGAGGTCCCTCTAAAGTTATATTTTTGGAATATTCAAATTCAAACATAGACATTGTTAGATCTGCAAGTAAAGGGCTAAAATTTCCTCATTGTGGTACTTCTTTATTTTGTTTGTAAATTATACCAGCAAATAAACAGTAGCTATTTCTTAGTAGATAGTTGATGAAATATAGAAGAAGGTTGTGGCGGAGAAGAAGGTGCCTGAGTGTTGGCGCCAAAGTACGACGATCCCGATTTGGAAGAAGAAGGGCAGTCCTGCAGACTGCTCCAATTACCGTCCGATTCGCTTGCTTTCGCACAGCATGAAGATCTTTGAGCGAATTGTCGATGGACGAATTCGGGACATCGTCCAGCTTTCCAGCAATCAGTGCGGCTTCGTGGCTGGCTGTGGCACCACTGATGCCATACACGCCGCCCGCCTCCTGATAGAGAAGCATCGCGAGAAACAGAAGCCGGTGCATATCGCCTTCCTCGACTTGAAGAAGGCCTTTGACCGCGTACCGCGTGAAGTGATATGGTACGCCCTGCGACAACATGGAGTTCCTGAAGAGCTCATAGAGTGGGTGCAAATTCTCTACTTTTGCCCAAAGAGTCGAGTTCAAGCTGCAGCTGGAACCTCGATGGAGTTTCTAATCTCTGTCGGGGTACACCAGGGTTCTGCGCTTTCCCCACTCCTCTTTGTTGTCATCATGGATGCCATCACACGAGATCTTCAGAAGCCCGTCCCTTGGACGTTGCTTCATGCCGATGACGTGATGCTCGCTAGCGAAGACAAAGGAGAACTCGAGCGAGAGTTGCAAGCTTGGTGTGATCGCTTGGAGCGGTTTGGACTCAGATTGAACGTGAAGAAGACCGAGTATTTAACGACGGACGTTACCGAGTCCAGCTCCGTCAAGGTTAATGGCATCGAGCTTCCACGCACTGCGGTCTTTAAGTACCTGGGATCAGCAGTCGCGTCTGACGGCAAACTGATGGTCGAAGTGCATTCACGCGTGAGTGCAGCTTGGTCCAAGTGGCGCTCGTTGACTGGCGTGCTCTGCGACAAGAAGATACCAGAGCGCTTTAAGTCAAAGATCTACAGGGCAGTCATCCGGCCAGTAGCGATGTACGGCGCTGAGTGTTGGCCTGCGACCAAGGAAGTTGAAACGCGCCTCAGCGTCATGGAAGATGCTGCGCTGGACGGCTGGAGTCACGCGCATGGACCGTATCCGAAACGAAGCTGTTCGGCAGAAGTTCGGTGTCGCGCCGATAGCGGACAAGATGCGCGAAGCTCGCTTACGATGGTACGGCCACGTTCTGCGCGGAAAGGAAGATAGCGTCCGCAAGAAAGGCGTCAACTTCGAGGTAATAGGAAAGCGGCCTAGAGGGCGCCCGAAGCAGCGCTGAGCTGATACGTTACATACGGACTTGAAAGCGGCTGGTGTCCACCCTGATCTAGCGCTGGATCGGGAAAGGTGGCGTCATGACACCAGAATAGCGGACCCCGCTACGAAGCGGGACAGACGCTGAAGAAGAAGAAGAAGTCGATGAAATATAGAAGATCAGAAGGTTTGTAATATCTGTATCTATTATCTTTATCAGAAGTGTCCGTGTAGAAAACTTTGAAGCTGTTGCTAGCAATGAAATTTTTACCAGAGTTTTTGAAACAAATGTTAATAAGGTCTTTCATTTTTCCATACTAGTAGCATAAGGTAAGTTTGTAAACATATCTTTAAAATCTGCTGAATACAGTTTAACATTTTCTGAATCAAAACTAAAAAGTTCTTATATTATGTTTGAGTTATCAATAGACCAGTACGTTTTGATCGTTATGGAATTGTTAGCTACAATATTTGCGTAAATAATAAAATGAGTATTTAGGTGAGAAAATATGCAGCAAAGTTCTAGTGCTAGTGACTTAACGCTACTATTGTATGTACCAGTAATAAACCTGAATTTGATTGGGTCTTTATGAAGCTTCAGTAGAGAATAAATAATTGGCAAATCTCCTCCTGTTTCAATTTTTAATTTGTTTGTAATTTGGAAATGTTGATGTTTTGAATGACTGACATTTTGTTGGTGTTGTTTAGGTTAATATAGGTAATACTTGTATTAACATTTAATAATATTTTTGCTTTATTATCATATACAACACCCATTTCTTTCATTAAATTGATTATGTAGAATTTTTTGCAAATAGTGCCGTAATTATTGCTTGCTTTATCTAAGGGGCAAATTATAAAGTCATTTTGAATTTCACGAATTGCACGAAAAGGTATTGATATTTTCTCCAATGTTGTAACTATTTAGCAATGGTTTTATTTTATCACGGTATTGTAAATTGAAGAAATTTCTTAACTCCAGTATTTTTTCTTACTGCACCCTATAGAATCGTCTTATTTGATTAACTACTTTTTCAATAGTACCTTGATATGTATTATATCATCTCCACTATATTCCAACTTTGGTCTAAATTTTGTGCCTTTTCTAAGTATTTCTTTAAGTTGTTTGTCCTCTATGATATCCATATTTCCTGTGATTATATGTTCATGAACAGGATCTATGAAGCCACTATATTTGTGATGTCGTGTGTTACAAATGCAATCTTTATTTAGTATTTCTTTGCAGTCTTCTTCATAGGTATTCTTAAGAAATTCATTGTAATTAAATAATACTAGATATTGGTCGTTTATAGGTGAAAACGACTTTGAAGGTATGAAGCTTATATTTGAACAATTTTCAATTGTTTCTTTAACTTTCTTCTTCTTCTTCTTCTTCTTCTTCTTCTTCTTCAGCGTTTGTCCCGCTTCGGGGCGGAGTCCGCTATTCTGGTGTAGTGACGCCACTTCTCGTGATCAAATGCTTGATCGGGATGGATACCAGCAACCTTTAGGTCCACATGCAACGTATCAAGCCAACGCTGCTTCGGCCGCCCTTTAGGCCGTTTTCCGAGCAAATCTATGTTAAGTCCAATCTTCCTAACAGTGTCACCACTAGCTCGAAAACGTGGCCATACCACCGAAGGCGAGCTTCACGCAACTTGAAATGAGTTGACTTTAATGTTGTTAAATATCTTGCTGAAGTTAATGCGGTCAAAAATGTCACCTTTGTACTCTATGTGTATATGATTAGATGTATTTTTGGATTGTTGATTAGTGTTTTCTTTTCTGCTGTATTTGATATGTGCCAACAAACATAACACCATAAGCTTCCTTTTTTGACTAACGTTTCTAAGAAAATCTGACGTTGAACTAAGATTAACGAGTGTCTTTAAACATTGTTTGTTTAATTTTTTAATTCTATTATATACATCTTGTGTTTCTACATTCTCTTCACTGGTATTATATTGCAGAAAATTGTCAATATTGTACTGAGAAGCGTTTTTGCATTTCTTTTTGTTTCCTCTGCTTATTCTTTCTTTTATAATTTGGAGTGAATAAAAAGGATGATTAGTTTTATAGTTAAGCGGATTACTAATATTAGATATATTACCATAATCTTTGATGTTATCGTTCAATCCAAATGGGTAAGCACTATTAAGGAGTTTGATCCAAAACAGTTCTTTGCTAAACAACTTGTTTTTATCTGTGTTTTCTTCCAATGAGGCTAACACTGTAAACTTTGGGGAGGACTGGCATTTGTGAAAAGTGGTGTAAATTTCTTCTTGTTATTAATATAATACATATGTTCTCTCATCCTGTCTTTAAGGTTTCGACAGTTAACTCCCACGTATTGTACGTTACAGGTGTTGCAGCTAATGCAGTATAGTACTGATTTGCTTTTTACAGTTAGTATTTTGTGCTTTGTAAGTATTAATACAAAGGTTAGTAACCGATGAAATTAAAAAATGCTCGAAATTAATTTGTTTCCAATAGTTACAATTGGAACTACATGAAGACCCTTTGTTAGTATTATCAAAATTTCTTAAAACGTAGTTATTGTTGCTCCGTTCTCTAAATTTGAAGAATTTGTTGCGGGTATAATACATTTCTATGTTATTTGTTACTTGACTTTCAGACCTTGAATCAAAGTACTTGGGAGGTCTAGCCCAAGTACAGTGAGCAGTTTCCCATAAGGGTTTTAAAGGGCTGCCCTACGGGGTTGTCAGACCCGTTTTGTACCCTAACGGTACGGCTAGCACTGGAGGCGTCAAAACAAACTGCTCACGACTGTTTTGACTTTTATAAACCCTATCAGCGCTTACCCCTACTTTTAGTTAGAGGGCAGATCCTCTTTTTGTATGTAGTGAAGGTGTTGTAGAGGGGATGTCCGTGGTCCCGATTTTTAAGGAAATAGAAAATAAAAAATAAAAAGAAGGCAAAAAGGGTGGTTTAGTGATATGTCGTAAATATGGAGCAACAACATAAGGGTACCATGCAATTAAACTTTGTAGTGTTATTAAAGATGAATTATATTTCGGCAAATGTTATTGAATTGATAATTTATCGTATAGAAGAGTATACATCTATGTGTAGTTATTAAAACAAGACATGTATACTAGACAGATAACATTTAATTGAAAATTACCAGAACGCCAAGTTGGCGCATTCACAGACCACTGGTCCAAATAAATCACCACTGGTGACTGAGGCAGGTATTTTCACAAATCCTTTCTTCATAAACCTCTTCAGGTGGTTTATGAAGAAAGGAATTGTGAAAAAACCCGATAAACGGTGCTGAATAAAATGTGTCTTCGGGTTGCCCTCGATGAAACACACTTATTCAGTACATTATAATAAAGAAAATTAATTAAAGATAATTATATATATATCATAATTAAGAAAATTAGGCACCAGTCACGCACTTAAATCAGGTCGCGTGGATCGAAGTCACGAAGGCTGGCACCTGATAGAAGATGGATTGAAGAAGAGGGAGGTCCACGGTAGCTGATCATAATGTCAAGCCATAAGATAGAAGACGGAAAAGTTTTCGTTGAGAGGGGAGCGCCAGAAGGAGCCCTAGACTTCCGTGGGAAAAAACCTCGGCGTCGGCAGCGCTAAGGCGCTATATAAAACTATTCGGAATTGCCTTAAGGAAGCAGATTTACCACAACTGCTACCAGCAGAGTTTGCACCTTTCCGAGGGGAAGGATTTGGAGATCGAGACGTCAGGCGGGGCCCGATCTGGGCGCGAAACGGCCCCGACCCAATAAAAGGAAACCGATAGACCCGAGGTAAGCTCTCTCTTCTCCACCACTGCCACAGCCAGCTCCACACCTTGTTGCTTCATATAAGCAGCATTTACACAATGAATCAAATAAAAATCGCGGCGAGCTTTTTGAGTGCATGGCGCAATCCGGTCTCTCAGTACACTATATGGTTGCTGTTTTGCTACGCGTTAAAACAAAGTTCAATATGTTATTTTTTCTTCAAAAGTAAAATTTTTTTAAATTACTACACTCATTCGGGCAGCTAAAGCAAAAAAATTTAAAATTAAATAAATTAAAAAAAATAAAAAATAAAATAATAAAAATAAGTTATTCTCAATTTTTCTTAAACAATTTTTTAACCATCTTATTGAGTCTGTAGTTCAACCTCTATAAATGTTGTCTCAATTCGGAAGAGTTCTCTTTGATTTCAAAAGTCTTAGGCGAGCTTAGAAGAGTGCCTAATTTGATTTGAAAAGTGTCCAATTTCGTTTGAAAAGTGTTCAACTTGACCTGAAAATATGTATGGTATATATAAAACCGTCTTCGTATCTTTCACCACCTCCCTTATCTCCACGTAGGGCGCGCACAAACGTATTGGATAATACGTGCTGACGTGCAATTCAATAGTGCTACCAATTAAGCCTTAACTCATTGGGTTTGAGGACATTACAAAAACGAAACCTACTTTCCTACTATTTTAAGGGTGGAGATTCCCGTGATGTTATTCATTTTCGCCATTCAGACGTACGCCTGAGGCAGTATCCCGGTTACCATAGGAGCTAAAAATAGTGAGACAAGAAATTGAAGTACACGACAGACACGACCTCTCATAGAGTGCGATCACGTTTCAATATTGTGACGAATTCGAAGGCCTCCTAATCACGGTCATGCACCGATAGCATGTCTCCAGTTCTTCTTTCGTTTTTATTTTCTGAAAATTCCGTTTGAGTTTGCGATTTGTATATTTATTGCATTCCTACATGTGTAACAGCTAACTTTTCACAGATACATATCTCAATTTGTTCTATTGGCCTCTTTAATTGAGCGCCTCTTTTTATACATTTTTCTCATTAGCCTTTCTTTTTAGCAGTCGCCTTTTCAAGACTCTTCTCGTGTTTCACATGAGGTTCGGCAGAACCCCAACTGCTTGTTTTTTGAATTTGCTGCTTAGCTGGACAGCTTGAAGCGCCAAATCTCTCGTTCGAACCGCTGTCTCTTCTTTCCTGTGACACGCTGATTCGGTCGTCAATGTCCATTGACTGGAATGATGTTTTGTTGGTTTAATGTTTCAACATAGAGCAATGGAGCGGTTACGATTAAAATGAAATAGATGCAGAAGCAGGCATCTGTACCAATAGTGGTTAGTACGTAAATTTATTTGCTACCTCGTTTGACACCTATTTCTGAGTATTGTGTCAAATATGAAGCGACCAATGTAACTCCAAAATTAAGGTTAGATAGATAGATAGATAGATAGATAGATAGATAGATAGATAGATAGATAGATAGATAGATAGATAGATAGATAGATAGATAGATAGATAGATAGATAGATAGATAGATAGATAGATAGATAGATAGATAGATAGATAGATAGATAGATAGATAGATAGATAGATAGATAGATAGATAGATAGATAGATAGATAGATAGATAGATAGATAGATAGATAGATAGATAGATAGATAGATAGATAGATAGATAGATAGATAGATAGATAGATAGATAGATAGATAGATAGATAGATAGATAGATAGATAGATAGATAGATAGATAGATAGATAGATAGATAGATAGATAGATAGATAGATAGATAGATAGATAGATAGATAGATAGATAGATAGATAGATAGATAGATAGATAGATAGATAGATAGATAGATAGATAGATAGATAGATAGATAGATAGATAGATAGATAGATAGATAGATAGATAGATAGATAGATAGATAGATAGATAGATAGATAGATAGATAGATAGATAGATAGATAGATAGATAGATAGATAGATAGATAGATAGATAGATAGATAGATAGATAGATAGATAGATAGATAGATAGATAGATAGATAGATAGATAGATAGATAGATAGATAGATAGATAGATAGATAGATAGATAGATAGATAGATAGATAGATAGATAGATAGATAGATAGATAGATAGATAGATAGATAGATAGATAGATAGATAGATAGATAGATAGATAGATAGATAGATAGATAGATAGATAGATAGATAGATAGATAGATAGATAGATAGATAGATAGATAGATAGATAGATAGATAGATAGATAGATAGATAGATAGATAGATAGATAGATAGATAGATAGATAGATAGATAGATAGATAGATAGATAGATAGATAGATAGATAGATAGATAGATAGATAGATAGATAGATAGATAGATAGATAGATAGATAGATAGATAGATAGATAGATAGATAGATAGATAGATAGATAGATAGATAGATAGATAGATAGATAGATAGATAGATAGATAGATAGATAGATAGATAGATAGATAGA
The DNA here is from genome assembly GCA_947396885.1 of Heligmosomoides polygyrus polygyrus. Lineage (NCBI taxonomy): Eukaryota > Metazoa > Nematoda > Chromadorea > Rhabditida > Heligmosomidae > Heligmosomoides > Heligmosomoides polygyrus. Next base: position 56,906,066 of record OX377204.1, on the reverse strand, counting down.
TAGATAGATAGATAGATAGATAGATAGATAGATAGATAGATAGATAGATAGATAGATAGATAGATAGATAGATAGATAGATAGATAGATAGATAGATAGATAGATAGATAGATAGATAGATAGATAGATAGATAGATAGATAGATAGATAGATAGATAGATAGATAGATAGATAGATAGATAGATAGATAGATAGATAGATAGATAGATAGATAGATAGATAGATAGATAGATAGATAGATAGATAGATAGATAGATAGATAGATAGATAGATAGATAGATAGATAGATAGATAGATAGATAGATAGATAGATAGATAGATAGATAGATAGATAGATAGATAGATAGATAGATAGATAGATAGATAGATAGATAGATAGATAGATAGATAGATAGATAGATAGATAGATAGATAGATAGATAGATAGATAGATAGATAGATAGATAGATAGATAGATAGATAGATAGATAGATAGATAGATAGATAGATAGATAGATAGATAGATAGATAGATAGATAGATAGATAGATAGATAGATAGATAGATAGATAGATAGATAGATAGATAGATAGATAGATAGATAGATAGATAGATAGATAGATAGATAGATAGATAGATAGATAGATAGATAGATAGATAGATAGATAGATAGATAGATAGATAGATAGATAGATAGATAGATAGATAGATAGATAGATAGATAGATAGATAGATAGATAGATAGATAGATAGATAGATAGATAGATAGATAGATAGATAGATAGATAGATAGATAGATAGATAGATAGATAGATAGATAGATAGATAGATAGATAGATAGATAGATAGATAGATAGATAGATAGATAGATAGATAGATAGATAGATAGATAGATAGATAGATAGATAGATAGATAGATAGATAGATAGATAGATAGATAGATAGATAGATAGATAGATAGATAGATAGATAGATAGATAGATAGATAGATAGATAGATAGATAGATAGATAGATAGATAGATAGATAGATAGATAGATAGATAGATAGATAGATAGATAGATAGATAGATAGATAGATAGATAGATAGATAGATAGATAGATAGATAGATAGATAGATAGATAGATAGATAGATAGATAGATAGATAGATAGATAGATAGATAGATAGATAGATAGATAGATAGATAGATAGATAGATAGATAGATAGATAGATAGATAGATAGATAGATAGATAGATAGATAGATAGATAGATAGATAGATAGATAGATAGATAGATAGATAGATAGATAGATAGATAGATAGATAGATAGATAGATAGATAGATAGATAGATAGATAGATAGATAGATAGATAGATAGATAGATAGATAGATAGATAGATAGATAGATAGATAGATAGATAGATAGATAGATAGATAGATAGATAGATAGATAGATAGATAGATAGATAGATAGATAGATAGATAGATAGATAGATAGATAGATAGATAGATAGATAGATAGATAGATAGATAGATAGATAGATAGATAGATAGATAGATAGATAGATAGATAGATAGATAGATAGATAGATAGATAGATAGATAGATAGATAGATAGATAGATAGATAGATAGATAGATAGATAGATAGATAGATAGATAGATAGATAGATAGATAGATAGATAGATAGATAGATAGATAGATAGATAGATAGATAGATAGATAGATAGATAGATAGATAGATAGATAGATAGATAGATAGATAGATAGATAGATAGATAGATAGATAGATAGATAGATAGATAGATAGATAGATAGATAGATAGATAGATAGATAGATAGATAGATAGAGAGAGAGAGAGAGAGAGAGAGAGAGAGAGAGAGAGAGAGAGAGAGAACAGGCCGACTGATGTCCATGACGACTTTGGCATTGTGAATCTGAGCGATGTTAATCCATAGGTGCACTGCCTAGACGTCTCAGGCGTTATTACAGATGACTTTTATTGTTTTACCTAAAACGATAAAATTTATGGAACTCACGTATGCAGAATAGTTCATAGCACTTTTTTGTTCCACGGCTGGAATGATAACGTGTTCCTTCGTACCTCCAAACTTGTTACCTTCTAGTTCTTTTCTAAAGTTAATGTAATTTTCCTCTGAAGGCATAATCTGAAATATCTTCAGGAGACATCTTACTATGCAACTTTTAAGGATGCTGTTGAACTATCTAGGAAAGCCTTCGGGCTCTCCTGTTAAGAGGGATCTCGGGCCACTTGTTGCAGGGCCACCTGGCGCTTTCCCGGGTTGTGGATAGGGGAATGAAACGCGAACCAAATGCGACGTGTACTATGATAATTTTTAAAAAAAGCTATTCCTTTCATTTTGCTTATAGGTACATGGTTTAAACTGAGTTCGAGCACGAAATTTTCTTCAAAAAAGGAGGGAAAGACGAAACGAAAGGATTTAAAAGAGTTCGGAGGTGGGAATACGAAAAAGTAAATAAAAAAAATAATAAAAATAAAAAATAAAAATAAGTAAATGCATACATATGCTTCAAAGCTGCTTCAGAACGGCGTCAGAAACTTCTTCTACCGCATCTCTACTTGTGCAAAACTTTTAGGTTGTCACATAATTTCTCTACGATTTCGATAGACGTTACTTTGTGATTGTTTTACTTAGATAAAGAAAACAACTGCATATAAGTTGGAGCTTGGTGTACTGCTTTGGAAAATCATAAACATTGCGCTGTTTTAGATGCTGGACTAAAGCATGAAAAAACAGGTAATAATGGTTCATGTGTACAAGACATAGTGTGACCGAGGCAACTCAAAACATCAAGAAAGCCTGGGAGAGGACTCAGGTAACGAACACTCCGTGTGCAGATGGTATCAAAAGCTCCGTGTTGGAGATGTGAACCTCGAAGACATGAACGGTCCATTGCGACTGCCCAAGGTTGATTACGGATGTTTGAAAGAGACAGTAAATCCATGAAGAACTGAAAGCGAAATGGGAAGAGAAATCGCGCCAGCCGTACAACCATTTTCAGACATCTAGAAGCGATAGGCAACGGAAAAGCTGAGTGTGTGCCTCACGAGCTCAGGGAGGAGCAGCAGAATGTCAGCAAGAGATCTGTTCTCCCGTTATTACAGAAAACGAAAACAATCCCTTCCTGACCTGTTACAAAAATGGATGTGTACGAAAATCGATGGAGATCAGCACAATTGCTGGATAAGGAGGAACTGCCGAAACGATTTCCCAAATCTAGTCTCTATCCGAGCAATATTATGCTCTCTGTTTGGTGGGCTGCTAGTGGTAATATCTACCACGGCTTCTTGAAACCTGGGGCCAGATTTATCATCCGCTTACCACCATCTAACGGCGAAAATATGGACAAACTCCGTGACAGACATTAACATGGCGGTATTTTCACCGTTATAGGACGGTAAGCCCTCTAACGGTGAAAATACCGCCATGTCAATGTCGGTTGACAGGCTCCTGGCAGCATTATTTACCAACGCACGCCTCGATATCCTTCAGAAATTGTATTGTATATGTAGTAGTGCTTAGGGTGTTAATCTTAGAAGGTTCCAGACAAAATTCAGGTATTTTTGGAAGACACTAAAGATGGACCTCTTTCTAGACTTGTAAAATAATGGCTTTCCACAATGCAAGCTTGTATTGTTATGATAGCACGATGACTTGTTTGTGCAGAAACCAAGGGTCGGATTCATTAACGACTTACAGCAATTGCCAGAGAAAATTGCAGTCGAAATCGTAGATAGCGCGGCTTATCGAGCAATATGGTGGGCGATAAGCCACGTTATATGAGCTTTCCGCTATGAATTCTCTGTTAAACTCATGTAAGTCGTTAATGGATCCGACCACTGGTGGCCAGTCTGCTGGTGGGGGGGGCACCTATTATTCACATACGGCATAAAGTCCAACCAAGTGCAGGTCGAGCCGTGGAATCCACTTGATTCTCCCATTTAAATCAACCAATCTTTTACGCCTTCGCATCAGCACGCTCTTTGTTATCAAATCCTGTCCTTGCGCATCTCCTGACCAGACGAGTGCGGCGATAGCCGGCGTTCTTCAGATTTGCCTCAGGTTTTCTTTCATTCTGTCGTATTTTTTTCACGTTCTTCCTGTTAACTAGGAATGTAGTTTTAGGTATCCGTTCGACTGATATCAGGACTAGATGAGATAAGGTTTGCTGGTACTAACAAGGGAACTGTCTGAACGGTACGCCGGAACGGCAAGAACAAGTGCTATAGGAAGAATCACTTTTACCATAGTATCGGATTTCCATAGAGATTTCCATATCTGAACTTGTTTTTGGAGTTTGCTAGGGTAAAATGTTTTTATTACTTGTTATTTGTCGACATCTCGTAAATCACCAGCAGTGTCCGAAATATGCTAAATGCGATTTTATATGAAACTTTTACTCCAACAAATTGTTCTCATTGTCAATGTAAGAAATTTTCACACAGGAACAACATGAAACAGCGGCAGAATGCCGGAAAAATGCTTCAAATGCAATCTATTAGTGTCGGTGAGGTGAGTGCCACCAGTGTACTCACAGTGTAGAAGGGGACCACTTGATCTTCAACTTGACCTACCACCTCGATCAATACTGTCGCCTCTGTTATGCTTGCAAATAAAGTCGCGCGGTCATAGCAAGCTGCTGTCGCCAACACGGGCTCTACAATGTCTGCTAACCCTCGAGTGGTCACCTATTGACTTTCACCTATTGACACTGAAGTGCGGATCAGCACTGGATGCCGTCCCTTCGAGGGCCTAATGAAGCTGGCGGAAAAGATAGCAAGTATCCTACAGGATTTCGAACTGCGACAGCTGGAAATCGACGAAGTGGACAAGTTGGCTATTTGACGCTATTTGACGACACATCCTGGTTGCTTCGAAAACCCGAGTGGAATGGCATTCCCGGAAGGCCTGGCCCATGTGATGAGTCAGGATGTGAAGAAACTGTAGCCTTCATACGTGACCCATACTGTGATCGGTCTTACTGTTTTTTGCACTTTGTGCCTGTGTATCATTGGTGCTGAGGTTATTTCACAAATATTTCATATGTAATCGAATTTGGGACATTGCTGGTGAATTACGAGATGTCGACAAATAATAAGTAATAAAAACATCTTACCGTAGCAAACTCCAAAAACAAGTTCAGATATGGAAATCTCTGCGGGAACCTGATACTATGATAAAAGTACAAAACGCGACATAGCATGGAAACCAAACCCTAGACCTCACGAACACGAGGCGTGCCCTCTACCACTGCGTCACCCAGTCCACGTCACCGAGATCTTGCGCTGCCGTGAAGAGCTCGCTCTGCGGACCCTTAATCATTACACCCTCTCGTTGCCTCAAGGATTCGGCAATACCAAAGCGTGTTCTGTTACTATTTGGAGGACGGGGATTCTCCCTATAGTACTCGTTCTTGCCGTTTCGACGTACCGTTCAGACAGTTCCCTTGTAAGCAAGCTGGCGCCTGCTACACACCGGCAAGATACCTTAAAACGGGTAAGTTAGATCAGCCAGACCAGAAGTTCCTTTCCTTGCCTAGTTCTGTGAGAGCACAGATATGAGTGTTCCATGACCATGTGCAATAGGAGAGGGCAACAGCCCGTTAAGTAACGGTTTGCGTAGTTGTACATTTCGTTGCATGGTCTTTTATTTCAATCATAATTTCTATGAGAGTATCAGGTGGACTCCTCCCTCCCCCCAGAATTGACGTACCATTGTAGAAACTAATGTCCTATAGTGACAGTTTCTCAAATGAGTTTTCAAAGCGTTCCTAGTCGGCGTTGGTGTAGCGAACAAAACCAAGAAAAAATCTAGGCAACTGTGCCTACCGCCATAGTTGCGCGCTCGTTCGGTAGACGTGCAAAAGAATCGCGTGACAAGAGTGAGTGTGCTGACGCGAGGGCGTATAAGGATTTATTGATTTCTGTGAGAAGGTCTGTAACGGTCTCCCCCTGTCGCGACCGCGATCGCTCCTCGGTCCGTGTCCGGCCCGGGCGCGCTGTTCCCACGGTAGCTTGCCGATGAGGCACCCTCGATCGGCCTGGGAGCATGGGCAAATTGGTGACGTAACACCATCGATCGGCGCGCGCCGCCTCCTCTCGACGTCTCTGCGCTCCCGCGGCGAGGTCTGCCGACCTCTCGCCTCGCTCCCGATTCCGGATGGCTACCGCGGGGCCTCGTACCTGCACTATTCGCTGCTGACACTACGGACAGAGGCGCCAGGAGAGGGCCGCGGGATCTGGTGAGCATCACGCTCACCCCTGCGGCCTCAGGAGAATCCACCACGTTGGCCACGGAGGACGCCTGACTATTCGCTATTCCTGCCGTCATATTGTTGGATGTCTACTGGCTGCGGAATCGATAAACCTTATGGACAATAAGGTGTGCGTGTGGAAAATCTGGGTGAGTCCCTTTGTATTAAGGGCATTGGTTGCATATGTGTATGCGTTATGTATCGTCGTCTGGGTTCTCCTGGGAGAAGATCGTCCCCCTGAGGCGGAGTGGGAGCGGAGCAGCCGGGTGGCTTGAGGCCGAGGAATGAGGCCAGCCGGCGAAGCTGGAGATCGATCAATACGTTATGGGCAATACGTGCGATCATGGCAATACGTGGGAGCCCCGCGGGGTTGGTAAGATCTGGGAACCCTCCGATGCCCGTGGAGCGACACGGAGCCGCAACGGCAACTTGAAGAACACCTCAGCCTGCGAGGCCACCGATCGCAACACCCCCCCCCCGGTGTTAGGCCGGGGGCATGCTTTCATCGCAGCGATGCCATCGCGGCGCTTAGTTCATGGCCTTCCGCCGCACGCGGTCAAATAGTCGAAGGGAACTTCGCCGCGGCCGCCGCAACAGTGGCGGTCGGCATGCGCGATGGCTTCTCGCGCCCATCGCGGACATGGCATACTTTTTCGCGTCGCGCGCGGTGTTTCGCGTTGGCCCTGGACGGATCGCCGTCCCGCTCTCTTGCAGAGCGATGAGCACTGAGAAGTTCAAATTCCTTCGGGCCCTCGAGGTATGCACGAGGCCTTGCCAGGATACTATCTCAACGGTAGGTTCGAACGGCGCAAATGTTGTATATGGGCGGGCAAGTATCTCGACCCCAATACAACTCTGCGCGGTGTTAGGGGCGACGGAAGTCGCGTGTTGGCGCCCTGTTGATTCACGTGCTCCACAGCTGACGGGCGCGCGCGGGATGAGGGCTCGTATCGCGGCTCAGCGCAGTGCACAGGTGGTGTAGTAGGGAAGAGCTCGGGCTCGTGATAGAGGAGTCGGGGGTTTGGACCCCGCAGACTGTCTTTGTTTTGTACTTTTGCAAAATCCATGTTTATCATATAGGTTCCACCTAGGGGTGTTATAGTGTGTTATAGAGCATGTTTATATATAACATATGCTTCAAACTACAGATTAGCTAAAACGTTCACTTCTGTGTGTCACTTATTTTGAGCCTATTTTGTGTGAAGCTATAGTTATGTAACGATAGATATTTTGTGGCACTAGTTAAATGTTCCGACTCCACCGACAAGAACTCGGTCAAAAAAAAAATTCGCTGAAACTCTGTCTAAGGGGGTTATTTTGGGTGCTGATCGCGAATCTGACATCCGTTTTTCACGATTCGGTCGGAGGCCATCCATACCGTTAACAAGGGTGGTCCAGGCAGGGACATCGATTTCGCTGAAACTTCGACTGGGAGGTATTTGGGGTGCTGATCACGAATCTGATATCCGTTCTTCACGATTCGACTGGATAATATAGATGCAGGAAGGCACAGGATTACATTCTTAAAGCTTCTGCCGGTGACGGCAGGTAGAGACAGAATAGTAGTTTGAAGCATATCTTATATGTAAACATGCTGTGTAACACACTATAATACCCCTAGGTGGACTACTTATGTGATAAACATGGATTTACATGTAACATATGCTTCAAACTAGTATTCTGTCTCTACCTGCCGTCGCCGGCAGAAACATCAAGAATGTAATCCTGTGCCCTCCTGTACCTATATTTTCCAGTCGAATCGCGAAAAACGAATGTCAGATTCGTGATCAGCATCCCAAATAACTCCCTAAACAACTTTTAAGCGAAATCGGTGACCCTGCCTGGACCACTCTAGTTAACGGTATGGGTGGCGTCCGACCTAATCGTGAAAAACGAATGTCAGATTCGTGATCAGCACCCCAAACAACCGCCCTAGACAAAGTTTCAGCGAAATTTTTTTTGACCGAAGTCTTGTCGGTGGAGTCGGAACATTTAACTAATGCCACGAAATATCTATCGTTACATAACTATAGCTTCACACAAAATAGGCTCAAAATAAGTGACACAAAAAGTGAACGTTTTAGCTAATCTGTAGTTTGAAGCATATGTTATATATAAACATGCTCTATAACACACTATAACACCCCTAGGTGGACTACCTATATGATAAAAATGGATTTTGCGAAAATGCAAAACAAAGGCAGTCTGCGGGATCCAAACCCTCGACCCCTCGATCACGAGCCCCAGGTCTTCCCTACTACGCCACCTCTTCACTGCGCTGAGTCGCAATACGAGCCCTCATCCCGCGCGCGCCCGTCAGCTGTGGAGCATGTGAACCAACAGGGCGCCAACACGCTACTTCCGTTGTCCCTAACTCTGCGCAGAGTTGTATTGGGGTCGAGATACCTGCAGTTTTTTACTACCCAGAAAGAGGCGGTTCTGCCCATAGACAACATTTGCGCCGTTCCGACCTACCGTTGAGATAGTATCCTGGTTAGACTAGCACCGAAACCTCTCTCATGGTGCTTCTATACTTATGCTCGCGCTGCAGTGAAATCTAAGCACTGCAATATTAATCGAGCGTGATAATGTAACCAGATGTATTTTCTATACAGTTCCCACCTGTACAAAGGGTTCTTAAGTTCCTCGTCTTTCAAGGAGTCGAGATCCGTTTTCTAAACATTATTTTCTGGAGTGAGGAATCCTCTATCCTCGTGCATGTCACAAACCTGCTCCGCCTCTTTTTGCACTTTACCTGAAATCCAGAAAGGAACAACTATGAAAAGCGAAAATGGGAAATGGGGGCAAGCGTGTCCACAAACCTACTCCTGGATTTTGTGGTAAGACGGCTGGCGTAAGAATATTTCCTGCCTTCGGACGCGATCCACTTCCACCGCCCTCCACTCTCTTCTTTTTTACACACTGTACCGAAAATTTGAGGATCAGATTGTCCGATTCGGTACAAATTTCCAAATAAGGAAGCTTTAATAACAGTGTTAAATTTATACCAGAAGAACTATCGAAGAAATGAATAATAGAAGCAGAATGGAAACATCTCCCTCCATCATTGAGTAGGCTCAGCACCCCTTTATAGGGAGTGTACAAAAGCACCAGCCGTTCTATGTATGCACTTAGGAAATGAATGTCGATACGATTGCTATACCGACACGTCGATACTTGCGTGATAACTACACGGATATGTGCAGGATAGCACGTTTATTTCTAAGGCCTATGGCATACCACCAGCGACGAGTCCGGCGATGGCACTGCCAACGGACAAGTAATCGACTATTCGTGTTGGGACCTGTCAGAAACAATGGGGAGAGAGAGCGCGCTTGCCGGTTGTCGCTGCCACGTCGGCACTGCGTGTCGTTGGAAACGAGGCATACTCGGCGGCCGGCTGTTGCCATGCACGCACGCAAGCGTCACTAACCGCGCTCTAACGCCAACTCTCGCCCCCGCCCAACACCGCCGCTGCTCTCGTCGTTGAACTCCATCGCCCTCTCGTCGCTCCGCTCCTCTCGTCGCCGGACTCGTCGCTGGTGGTATGCCATAGGCCTAAGACAGCAGTCACTGTTGGGCCATTGATATGCTTGCCACAACTGCAGCGAAAAGAAGCGATTTTGAGTCAATATTAGTGTGGACACTTTGTTCGTTCAGCAGCAGCAAGAAATTGAAAGTAAACAACTATACAAAACAACAAGCTGATCTAACCTATAATTGGACATTGCTTACTATTCCCATCTCCGGGCGACACTATCCTGTGAGTGTTCGACTTGGTTTTGTAGCGGTGCCTCCCACACTACGATAGATCCGCTATTTCTTCTGTCAGCAGCGGGCACCAATATCGTTTCTAATCGTTCTCGCTCGGTGGACACCAAGAGGGTCATATCGATATTCAGAGCTTTCACGAAAAAGACCGACCAACACTTACCTTGAATCCCGCGGAATCCAATCGGTGACGGTTCTCATCCAGCGGGTGTCTGAACCGCTCGTTTCCTCCTGTCCAACTCCGCCGCTAGATCGTTGGCAATGTTGACTTCGAGACCAAAATAAACGCATTTTGAGCATTCTGAGATGATCATTCCGCAGAGCGAGAGTGGGACATCAGAAACTTGTCCGTTCCTCACGAACATTGTCTTCGTAAAATTCCGCTGCAGCCGCATGCTCCCACATATGATCGAAATCGGCCAGCATTCACTCCGCCCTGCTATCGTCCCGCACAATGATTCGAATTTGGGTCCACAAATTTGTCGAGTCATTAAAACAGGAATATGTAAACACAGGTGTTCCGTCACGCCTATCGGTTTCCACTTGCGAGCTTCGCGTGATGTTGCAATATCACTATGTTAAGGAGAATCAGATCAAGCCAGCTGCTCTGCTTCTGCAGCTCTCTTCCCTTCCAGAACAATAGACAATATTTGAATACTGTAGCGCCAACGTAACTGCAGAGACATTCACTCCTCGTCCTGAAACGGTCAACCTCAGGCAAAAATCGACATTTTTGATAGGTCTGATCGATATTGGTCGCACGACGAAAAGCCTTTTTGTCAGAACCGAGGATTCCCACCGCTTTTAACGCTATCTTCTTCCTCTTCAGCGTTTGTCCCGCTTCGTTGCGTTGTCTGCTCTTTTGGTACCGTGACGCCACCTTTCCCGATCCTCCGCTTGAACAGGTTGGACGCCAGTTACGGTCATATCCATGTGTAGCGTAACGGACCAACGCTGCTTCGATAGTCTTCTAGTCCTCTTTCCTGACACTTCCATCTTCAAGACCTATCTTGCGGACGCTGTCTTCTTTCCCACGATGAACGTGGCCGTACCATCGCAAGCGAGCTTCGCGCATCTTATCCGCTATGGGAGCGACACCGAACTTCTGCCGATTGATATCGTTTTGGATGCAGTCCATGCGCGCGACTTCCGCCGTCCAGCGCAACATCTTCGCCTCCATAACGCTGAGCTGTGTTTCAGGTTCTTTAGTCGCAGGCCAACACTCAGCACCGTACATCGCTACTGGTCGCACAACTGCTCTGTAGATCTTCGACTTCAGGTGCTCTGGCATCTTCCTATCGCAGAGCAGGCCATTCAGCGAACGCCACTTGGACCAAGCTGCACTCACGCGTGAGTCCACTTCAATTATCAGACCGCCGTCAGACGCTATTGCTGATCTCAGGTTTTCACACACCGCCTGCAAGCTCAGTACCGTTAATTTTAACGGAGGGCAGAGTCTTGCGGGTGGTGACCCGGCATAACAACGGCGGGTAGTGCGACGTCGCGAGGATTACTGTGCGCAGTGCTGAGCACTTTTGCCAGCAGTTGCGACCTCTAAGAATGTCAGAGATGTAGGAAGCAAAACGCTTCATACAACGAGTTTCATACAGCTCCAAACATCATACAACGAAAACGACTATTCGGCGCATGCGACCATCTAAACGACGACAGGAAGATCTTCTCAATTCACATGTATATTTTTAAAACATGCATTTCTTTTAAAAGAGATCAATGTACTCCATGCTGAAGAAATGGTCGCGAAGGAATCATGTTATGAGAAGTACGTTCCGTTTCGCCTTTGGAGGAGGATCGTGGGTGAGTCGAAGAGCATTTGTGATTCTATCCGCTCTAATGCCAAAGTAAGACTGCGGGAAAGATTCACTAGGCTATTAGATTGAAAACGATGCCGTAACCAATTCTCCATGGCTAGTCAATTAGAACATAACAGCCTAGACGCTGGGGAAAGGGGGAAGACCTACGCAGCCCTCGGGTCGCCGTCATAGGTGACCTTACACTGCCCTCGGGCGCACTGTCGGTGTTGGACTTGGGTCCCAGTTTCGCACGTGCTCGCTCTTTGTGCTCCGCTACGGCACGTACTGTTGTGGGGAGTCTGCAGATACTGCAGGATCGCCTGCGACGTAAGGCGACAATCGATGCGCAGGGTACGGGTCGGACCCTGTAGGTGCTACTGCTATACCATCGCCTCCATTCCCGTCTGCATACCTGAGGCCACAGGAGCCTAATGGGATGGTGGATTCAAAGTTTCGCGTGTTCGCCACCTCTCTTTTCACCGTCCTGCGTAATTACATGGGTAAAAGGGTGTCCTCTAATCTCTCCACTGACCAGCAACAAGGTCTTAGGGAGATCCGTATTCTCCTTATCGGGTGCCATAAAGATTGGCATAAGCGATAAAGGTGGAGAGCTCGTTATTCTCTCACAAGAGCTGGACCCAGCGATCACTGGGTTACACCTCCAGGACGCATCGGTCTACAGTCGCAATAGCCCTGAGGAGTTTACACGATAATACCGTAGAGTGAACAGAAAATGGGTGGAAATGGCACGTTCCGCAAATCTACCTAAGTGGATGATAACTTGGTTGCGTTGCAACCAACCCGTATGTCCGGTGCTCTGTACGCTAATAAAGACGCAGAAGCTCCCCCCAGATAGTGTTACTGCTCGCGACCCTTCAGTGTTCAAAGTCAGACCCATCATCAGCAATGTTGGTGGTCCCACTGATCGTATTGATTGGTTCCTCAACCTTGTGCTTGTGCAACTATTCCAGTTTATACCAGCCCACCTACCAACACAAGTCATTTCCTCGAAAAGCTGAGAGAAGCTAGACTGCAGAAGGAATGCGTGATGGAGTCGTTTGACGTAACATCGCTCTACACTAACGTCCCCAATAAATGCGCATTAGAAGCAGTTCGCGAAATTCCCAATGAACACCACACAAGCGTAAACATGTACGGTCTATCCATACTGCTGTGGTGGGGCTCGTCAACGAGTGTCTGCAATACAACGTGTTTAGGTGGTCGGGTGAGTATCACAAGCAGATAAGAAACCTTGCTATGGGTCAAAGACTAGCTCCAGTTCTCGCGGTTGCATTCATGTATAATGTGGAAGCTCCTGTGTTAGACCGCATGCCTACCATCTACTGCCGGTATTGACGATTGCTTCATCGTTGTCCCACTCAGCTCGAGATGGATCCTTGCTTTGAGTTACTTAACCGGCAATCAGCGCACATTAGATTTACACGGGAGAAACCGAAGGAGAACTGGCTTGCTTTCCTTAATGTGCAGGCCCATCTTTCTGAGGGTTTCCCGAACCAGGTGGTACCGGAAGCCGGCATACAAGAACATCGTTCTTCATGGCGCATCGGCTCATCCATTCAGTATGAAAAGAGCTGTTGTTCAGAATATGTTCCTCACTGCTCGAGTGATTTCATCTGAAGCAGCGGAACGGGCCTACTCTGCGAATACGGCGCACCGCATCGCGATTCAGAATGGATATGCTCCCACTGGTAGAGCTAGTGGACAAAGACGACAGCCGAAAACCGCTAAAGGATTGCAGCGATAGCGGTCAAAAGTGACATTCTGTGTCCTGTTCATTTCGGACACTCTGACTGCAGCCATACGTGGCTGCGTTAGGAAGGCTGGGCTGCAAGACGATGTGAGGGTAGTGGCAGTACCCCCTAGCAATCTTAAAAGGCAGCTAGTCCGAAACCGTTTGTATGACGCCTATGCACAACACCACCATGTGTTGTTTGCCCTTCTGAGAGGGCTGGTGACTGTCTAACATCTGGTGTGGTGTACCTAATCACATGTACGGAGTGAAGAGATGAGTATGTGGGAGAAGCAAGTAGACCCTTGTGCGTAAGGATCAAGGAGCACTTGACGGATTGCGCAGGTCCCATATCTCTACTTTCTTGGGCAAGCACAGGGTGCGGCGGCACGCGAACAGCTGTTTCGGCGTGGAGGTGAAAATCCTTGCGCGCGATGATGAGATTTCGGCGCGCCGAACTCTCGAAGCGCTGTACATTGCGGCGAGGTCCCCCCCCCAAAAAAAACAATAGGAAGGACGAGTGCTTGGCTGTGACCCAAGAGTTGGCGCCGTACGTCGCCCTCCGCGGGTTTTGAGCTCTGTGTCATGACTCGTTAGGTCCCTAAGGGGGGGGATCCCAAGGGCTCTAAGCTCATTCATCCATCTCTTGTCCAGCCAGGGTGACGGTGGACGCCTTTTGTCCACATCTAAGGCCAGCCATGTTTTCGACTTCTTACGGCATCGTTTTCGTCGTTTCTTAGCCTTTTGGATGGGTCCCTGCAGAATGAAATGGCAATTGGGAGGGTAGTTTCTCAGATGATTTCGACTTTTCCAGGCTCTGAAGAAGGGGACGACGCCGAAACCTAAGCCGCAATAAAGAGTTATACCAATCTTAGTCACGCTGAAGAAAACACTCGTCGACTACAACGTCAAAAAGGCCAAGATTCATCCAGAGTCGGACGTGGAATGTACTGCGAATAATGAGCATATTAAAACGATATGAATATATGATTAAAGGATAAAACCATCAGGGATTCTACGGGCTTCTCCGTACTTAAGCTCCTGACAGCCGCATTCATCAGAGGAAAACAAAATCAAAGGCACAGTGACTCAGTAAGGAATGTTAAGAAGCAAAAGGAAGACAAGCTATCACTTCTTGAACAACATATCACACCAGAAGGGGTGTAACTTGCATAAGGAATAATGCAACCACAAAAAAGAATCCAAACGGAGAAGAAAGTGAAGAACAAGGAAGCATTCGAGTTCTCTGCGCTTCTTGATAGCTTCTTAGCTGGTGAGACCCGCACTAGTGCAATTCAGGACGTGACCTTTCATTGTGGACGGTCTGAAAAGGTTGAGAGTAACTCAGAACTTTGAAGGCTAGTTAGTTAACAATCTGCTAAGATCGAGCTTTTTAAGTTGACTTTTGAAGGTCTTCCCGCTGGTAGCCTCAAAGAGAGATGCCGGAAGACGCTAGAACCACCTTGCACACCTGACAAAAATGATATTGAACATTATACTGTATCCTTTATTGCGAATATTTGAATGAGTGATGTTAAACTCACCTCTTCCCCAGCACCGCACCACATGGCATGAAGATCCAATATTTACTTGGAATTATTCTCACCTATCTCTGAAGAACCCGAAAAGAGAATGTTAAGTCTAAGACTACACGTCTATCCTCCAATGTCTTTAATCCAAACTTGTTCAACCTTTCAAGATAGCTGTGCATGTTTTGTGTATTACCAACGGGAGTTATACGGTACCACAGTAGGCGAGTAAAAACTTGTTGAACTCTCTCAATTTTATCAATTCCTTTTCTTAAGTTTGGTTTCCAAACCGGTTAACAATATTGTACGTGAGATCGTACGTACAACTTGTACAGCCGTAATATTATGGGGGCCAAAAGTAATGAGACTCTCCAAGCCGTGTCCACATATCTCGAGACTGCAGCCTGGTTTCGTGCTTATCGTATTTGTATCTTTGTATGCTACCTACTGAAGGCCACCTGAGAAGTTACCACTTCCGCCCTTTCCAGAAGCATGCCAAAACGGCAGTCTGTCTCATGTCGAAACCCCAGCCTGACGAATCGACCTGTGTCGCGCAAATCTCTCCCGATTCCCAACCCCGAGCAGCCTGGACTCAATCTTAACGCAGGATGAGAAGTACGTCTTCTACCTTAACCCTGCCAAGCAGCCAGTTTGGGTGAGGGCTGTTGACTCGTTACCGACCTTCGTTCGGCGAGATGTTCACGGCGAGAAGCACCTTCAGAGCCTTCGGTTCTGCGCCCATGGACCGGTATAATGGAAGCTGTTTACCAGGAGCACGACGATGGACTCCAAGGCCATGGTAAACGAAACAGAAGAGATGGACCTGCGACTTGCACATATTCGGTCTCAGCGCTTCAAGAAGGTCCTCCTCTTCGACAACGCCGCACACCATCGGGAACAAGTGACCACGGATAAGCTTGCCCAGCTGGGCTACGTTCACATGCTTCACCCACCGTATTCGCCGGACATCTCTCCATGCGACTACCACCACTTCTTGGGCCTACGGGACTTCCTGCTCGGAAGGGAAACAACAACCCAAGCAGTCATTGACAACCATATCGAGCAGTTGATCAAAGCCAGGCCAAGCAGTTCTGGAAAGATGGGATCAGGAAGTTGGCCGGGCGATGGCAGCAAGTCATTGACCTTAATGGCATACACATTCCTCAGCATCGTTGAATTGTAATTGAGTTATGAAGAGATGAAAATTTTTTCAATTTGTCTCATTACTTTTAGACCTCCCCTAATAGTAAGAACCACTTCGCAGGTTAACAAAACCTTGACTTCCATAAATCAGCCGTCACGAGGTCGGGCCCAGTTTCTTTGCCTGGCTTCGTCTTCTTCAGAGCACCTCCGTACGATATCCACTGGCAGTATGCTAGCAATAGAACAACACCAATCGATTTCTTAGGAACCGTTCAATGTTTAGCTTCCACGGATTCTTTTTAATCCGAATACGTCCAACTTCGGGTTTGCCTTCCAAAATTATCCTGAAATACTCCTTTGCATTTTATGTCAGAAAAGTAGGTACATTTTTTACTTTGAGGTGAATATCTATCCATTCCACCTGCACAAAATGGTTAAGCTTACCATTAGTTCAGGTGCTGGTTAAGTACTCAGTAATGTACTTACTGTTTACGAGCAGATCTAAAACAACAGGAACAATTTCAGAAAGAGACATCGTTTTCCCTTCATAACTATTATAAGGGAAGGGTCTGAAGCGTTTGTCTGAACAGGGGAGAGAGTCATATTTATAATCCCTACCCCTCGTTTAGTACAAAAATGTCGCCTGCGATGCCACTGCCAGCAGCGGCTCGGTGCGCAGTGGATAGAGACGTTGCTTCATGCGGGGGAGGTCGAAGGTTCGATTCTCCTGCGCTGCTGCATATTTGGATTTCAAGTAATTGGTTGAAATTTGAGGGACCTTGACGCCTATACCTTTTTCAGACGTTTTCTGCGCATTTTTCCAGCTGCACGTTGTCGATTCAACAATAACATATAACGTTCAACACCAGTGATACACAGGCACAATTGCATGAAGCAGCATTGGCAACAAAACGGTCAGCGTATAAAAGCTAGAAGCTCCCCACACTTTGATTCCCTACATGGACCAATGACCTCGAGGAAAAACGTCGTACTCGGATTTTCAAAAGAGACCATTATGTAGTGTCAGAGGTGTTTAAAATGTGAAACGAGGTATGGAATCCGCAAATTGAACTAAAAGGCCATTGATACACCTGATCTTTGCCTGTCACCTGGAAACTAGAGGCATCCTGAAGGTTTTCTAAAACCCAACACCAATGTACGCCAACGCTCGAGTGGTGATCCACCTGCTTACCTCAATTTTGGTTCACCTTTAGACAAGCAGCCTTCGAGGGAAGAAATCAAGTTGGCCGAACAGATGACCAGCATACTCACTTCGAAGCATGTCAACGTTGAAGATGATTGAAGATGACCATGGCGAACATCTGGAAGTGGTGGAGGAACAAGAGGAAGATTGGGATCCACTTGATGAGCTGATTGGCTTAGAAAGGCAATCAAGCAGCGACATATGATAACGTGAGGAGACAGGCGCGTTTATGCGCTGTCTGCGTTGTGAACAGTGCTTCTGTTTCATGCACTTGGTGCATGTGCATCGCTGGTGTTTAACGTTTATACATGATTATGTTGAATAGCTCTCTTATTGCTTTTTAGTAGCACATCAGTAATAATCAAGCCGCATGGAAGTCACTCTCCACAGCATACAGCTGGAAAATGGCGGAAAACGTCTGAGAATGGTGTAGAGGTCAAAAGGTCTCTCAAATTTCAACCAGTCAGTTGAATTGAAAGATGCGGCAGCGCACAAGAATCGAATCCGCGACCTCCCTCGCATAAAGCAACGTCACTATCCACTGCGCCCCGAGCCGATGCCGGCATTGGCACCGCGGGCCTACAAGAGACCACGGAACTCGTGAGGCGTCGATTTCATTTGAGACTTCAAGTACCTCCTACTCCTTGAGTTTAACCACTTGGCAAAAAAGAGACACATTTGTACACTAACTAAAGGGTGGGGATTCCTCCTATATGACTCGCCTTCCCCGGTAAGACATACTCTGTAGACTCATCCCTTTTTAGAAAAAACTCTGACGGCGAGTTAGTTAGGTCAGTAAACAACAATTCACCATGTTTAATTATTTGAGTGTTTGCCCAGCCAAATAATTAAACATGGTGAATGGTGCAGCTCAGCATATAACATCTCGAAAAACTCGTAACTTTCCATAAAACGGTTAGAAACGCAGAAACCTTCGTTGAATTCAATTTTTTAGGATCCCGGTTAAAAAACGTCGACATTTTTCAAGAAACGCTGCAAAGAATTTTTTTTATAAAGTCCATCAAAACAAAAGGGAGCAGCACACATAACTCGTAACGCGGTCCAATCCTCAGTGTCATATGATCCTCGAAGGTGAAACTCGGCACTCCTATTGGACACGGAACCTGACGAGACTCATGTTCGGTGCTACATCCTCGACGCCTCCCAAACTCCTTGAGCCGCTTGTTTTCATCTGTCCATGTTCAGCACTATGCCTTTGGACATGCTGACTCTTCAATCTAGAAATATGTGCCTTATGCAGTTGGAGATGTTCGTTCATGAGCAACAAAGGCACCTCGGTTCTACAGTTTGCCACATCAGTTTGACCGGGAAGTCTTGATAGAGTTTTCATGTTTTCTTCTTTATCCAATTATTCAGCACACAATGCAAATCAGTCAACAATATAGTCACAATTGTGCGTCACCAGCGGTTCACCTGCTGGGAGGTAATCCATTCTTCCACAACTGGGGAATCAGGTGTCTAACCAGGGAAGGTTTTCGACCTCCCATCAAACTTCAAGTGGAAACCAGGGTAGAAAGAGAATAGGTCGACCACCGCCTGACGTGTCTTCAAACTTTGAGAAACTTTGCTTAGCCAAAAAAAGCCTTTTACGGAGCGGAACAAGAGGTAATCTGAGGGAGCTATGTCGGTAAAATATGGCGGATGGGGTAAAGTCTCAGTTCCTCGATTTTTCAGTGGGTCATTGAAACTACATGGGATTTGGCGACACCATAAAGAAGATGCACTGAAGATCGTCTTGGCCACTTTTTCGAACAGCTTCCGCTCATTTCTGCAGCTGAGTGGAGTAAACTGCAGCTGTGACCGTGTGGTAGCAGCTCTTAATGCAGCATTCCCATCCACTCCCAGAGGCAGCATGGAAGAACCTTGTCGAGGCGCGCGTTCGAGTTTGCTTGTGTAGGCAGCTCTTCTCCTCGAGATAGCCAAACGGCATGGTGTGCGCTGGTATCGTAGAAAACCCTATTCTCATCTCCGCACCAAAATCTTCCTCCTTACGAGGCGAGCGGAGAAGAAGAGACTGGTAAGTGTATACCCGAGTAAACCACATGCTGTCGGTCAAAACATCCGGGATCAGGGTCAAGCTTGATGTACGAATCCCAGGGGATTCGTACAATGGCCTCGTCTGGAGGGAAGGGGGTCGTACTCTTCCGGTTTTGGCAGAGGATTCTCCCTTATTTTTCGAGTTTTTAGGCAATGTTTTTAATTCTCAATAAGTTGTTTTTCCAAGAATGTCTCGGAAGGCGTGGAGCCTCTCCTTTGTTCCCAGAAGTTGTGCAAATTAATATTAAGTTGTTAATAAAAAAAGTTTTAACTGGTGTTTCTATTACTTGTTAAAAATAAATATTTTCCGCCGGCAGATTTGGAGTCAATGAGAGGTTTCCATTTTTTCCAGATTTTTTTCAGGAATCCACGACAGTTTTCTGCCTGAACGAGCGACATCTACGTCTTTGATGGCACTCTATAAAACGTGAAGTGTCAATTACTAAGGAAAGCCAAGTGATTTCCCTACAAGATTTTTGAAAGCGCTTTTCGAATCGATGACGGAATGGCAACCGGAGGATAAACTTGCCGCGGAACTAATTTTCACTCTTCTGCAGGAAACAGCATCAGAAAGTGAAGCTGTACTCTATGAAATTTTAAGCAACCGTCTCATCATTTTCATTAGCGTCTGTCCCGCTTGGTGGCGGGGTCCGCTCTTCTGGTGTGGTGACGCCAGTTCTCCCGATCGAATGCTTGATCAGGGTGCACACCAGCCATCTTTAAGACCAAGTGCAACGTATCTAGCCAACGTTGCTTCGGTCGTCCCCTGGGCCGCTTTCCAGGGACCTCAAGGTTCAGGCCAATCTTACGGACGGTGTCGTCGTTAGCGCGAAGGACATGGCCGTACCATCGAAGACGAGCTTCGCGCAGCTTCTCGGCTATCGGGGCGACACCGAACCTCTGTCGTATGGTGTCGTTACGAACGCGGTCCAAACGCGTAACTCCAGCCGTCCACCGTAGCGTTTTCGTCTCCATTACACTGAGGCGGCTTTCAATTTCCTTCGTAACTTGCCAGCACTCAGCACCGTACGTCGCTACTGGGCGGACGACTGTTCTATAAACCTTCGATTTGAGGTGCTTAGGTATTGTCCTGTCGCAAAGCACCCCAGTCAATGAGCGCCATTTGGACCAGGCTGCGCTCACGCGCGCGTTCACCTCCAACTTTAGGCTGTCATCGGACGTGACTGTTGATCCGAGATACTTAAAAGATGTAGCTCGTGAGAGGTCAGTACCATTGATCTTGATAGATCCGTGCTCATTCACATCCGTCGTCAAGTATTCCGTCTTTTTACGTTTAGCTTGAGTCCGAACAATGCCAAGCGACCACGCCTGTGCCTGTCGCTCGAGTTCGGTTTTATCTTCACATGCAAGCATGACGTCGTCAGCATACAGCAATGTCCAAGGTGCCGTCATTTGGAGATCTCGTGATATTGCATCACGACGACGAAGAGCAGTGGGGATAGCGCAGATCCCTGATGCACCCCTACAGAGATGGGAAACTCCATCGAGGTGCCCGCTGGCGCTCGCACTCGACTCCTTGGGCAAGAGTAAAGAATGCGCACCCACTCAAGAAACTTCAGGGATACCATGTCGTCGCAACGCGTACCATATAACATCTCGCGGAACGCGGTCGGAGGCCTTCTCCAAGTCCAGGAAGGCAAAATGCACCGGTTTCTGTTTCTCGCGGTGCTTCCGTAGCAAAAGACGAACAGCGTGAATGGCATCAACAGTGCCACAGCCAGAGACGAATCCACACAGATTCGTGGAAAGCTGGACGACATCCCGGATACGTCCATCGACAATTCGCTAAAAAATTTTCATGGTGTGCGAAAGAAGGCGAATTGGACGGTAACTAGCGCAGTCCGCAGGACTGCCCTTCTTCTTCCAAAACGGGATGGTCGTGCTTTGCTGCCAGCTCTCGTGCACTTTCTTCTCAGCAACAACCTGATCGAAAACCTCTGTCAGCCAGTTAGCAGGGCACCAGCCCTTCGACTTCCACAGGTCGGCTGGCAGATCATCGGGATCAGTGGCTTTGCTTGACTTCACCTTCCTCAGGCTGCTTCGGTTTCGCTCACTGTGATCTTCTGAACGGGACCGTATACAGGAGATGCAAAAGGAATAGCAGGATGGTCAAACTCAACATTCGAGATTTCTTCGAAGTAGTCGTGCCATCGCTTCACAGCCCTCTTAGATCCATCAGAAGACGTCTGTTGTCGTCGTTAGTGCCAAAGAACTTCTTGATGTCTTGGCGACAGCGAGCGTTCGCAAGTCGGTAAAGATAACGCTCACCATCGCGCGTTTCCAGTTTTTCGCTCACATCAGCGTAGTGCGCGGCTTTAGCAGCGGCCACTGCCTTTTTTACCGCTTTCTTCGCTTCTCGATAATTCCACCAATTATGGACTGTTTTATCACCGATGAATACGTGGTAAAGCCGTTTCTTTTCTCGGACTTTCTCTCTGACATCATCACTCCACAGCCATGCCTGCTTGTCGACCCAGCGTCGTCCGGGCCTCATTGTGCCATGTTCGAAGCGTGCAGCCCGAGTTATCGCATCGGTAGCATCCTTTTAGGTTTCGTCGACAGTTGTCA
The DNA here is from genome assembly GCA_947396885.1 of Heligmosomoides polygyrus polygyrus. Lineage (NCBI taxonomy): Eukaryota > Metazoa > Nematoda > Chromadorea > Rhabditida > Heligmosomidae > Heligmosomoides > Heligmosomoides polygyrus. The sequence goes on along the minus strand of OX377204.1, from coordinate 56,883,952 downwards.
CCGTCGGCAACCGAATGCGAGAAATAACTGCCGCTTTCTTCTCTTTCAGTCGCCACCATTTGATTCTAGCCGACCCGCATCGCTCGACATGTTTGCACCTCGAAGGTGTGATCTTCAACGAGCAGATCAGTGGACGATGTTGCATGGCAACCGTCTCATACGGTACGGACTTCGCGTCTGTGACAAGACCTTGGTCGCGACGCCTAACAAGGACATAGTCAATCTGCGTTTTAGCGTTCCGGCTATAAAACGAGATTAGGTGGGAGTCACGCTTTCGAAATTTGGTATTCACGATGGTGAGGTCATGTGAGTCTGCATACTCATGTATACGCTCACCATCGGCGTTGCGCGACCCATAGCCAAAACCGCCATGACAGCTGTAGCGGTTTTTCGTTGCTCCGACGTGACCATTAAGGTCACCTGCCACAACAATCTTATCTTCTGACGGCACTTTCGCTGTCTTCTCATCAAGCAGGGACCAGAACTCGTCCTTGGTTTGCTCGGAACAGCCTGTCTGCGGAGCATACGCAGAAAAGAAATGGCATCGTCGCTCTTCTACGGCGACAAAAATCTTCATCAAGCGGTCATCGAAACGTTCTATGCTTGTAATCGCGCCACGGAAACGTTCGGAGACGATCACACCGACACCACTGGTGGTCCTGGGACTTCCACATAGAACGGCCTTAAAGCCTTGTCCTATGTCCCTTGACTTGCAGCAGGACCACCTCGTCTCCTGCACCGCACTGAAATCTATCTTCCTTCGCTCCAGTGCTTCATTCAACTTCAACGCACGAGCGGCCCGTCAACGTACCCACATTCAACGTTGCTACGCGGGTCTTGCCTACGTTACGGGACTTTCGGACTAGCTCAGTTGTCCCTCGATGCCGTACTCGCATCAGGGACCCTCGCATACTTTTCACACTCGCCGGGCTTTGCGAGTGCGCGTGGACGCCGTAGCATTATCTCGAAAGCTATTAAACGTCATCAACCATATGATGTGACACAGGATGTTCGTAGGCCGGCCTGTCACTAGGGCCTGTCGCCTGCATTCGAATGTCCGTGTTTGGCTCGGCTCGCAGAAGCAAGCAGTTTCCAGTGGCACCACGTGGAGGGACGGACATCGCCACCTTTATGCAACAGTTTACACGGCAATAAGCGATTTTTTGAAGCCATCCTCTGTATGAACAGACGTCCTAATTCGTATCATTTGCCGAAAAAATTCGACACCGTTAATTACATGGAGGCCGCTCTTTTTACAGTCTGCTTTTCAAAGCGTAGAACCCACACTTCTTATTGTTCTAAAAGCTCTGTGAATTTTTCAAAGACGTCAAACAAACTACGAAATATGGTAGGTTACATGGAGCCGTTGCGTTCATCATCGACCGCCACTGAGAATGGTCTTCTCGCGCAAAAATTTTCTATCTTCTGAGGGAAAGAAAACACGAGAGTGAAATTGTGCTTCGTGGTATTTTAAGTCATGAATATTACACAGTAAAAAAGCTAAGCTTCTTCGCAGCGATCTCCGATATGATTAGGGCGAATCGTATTTAAATTTTTCGTTTTTTAAGAAAAATTAATTAATTTTTACCTGAAGCAGACCACCCACACGGTTAAAATCTTCCCACAAGAAGTTTCAAGTCTTGTTTTATGCACAATGTGAAAATCATGTTTTCTGAAACGAATAGATTAGATGTGCTCCTGGTCGGTATGGAACCGACGTCATAGAAGCGACAAAATTCGACGTTCACAAAATGACTATAAGTCGGTAAGTTTTGCAAAATTTTAGAAAGCCAATTGCTTTTTGCGAACTAGAAGAAAAAAGCTTTTACACAGTATAGAATTCGGTTTTCAAAATCTAGGTCTTCATACGGGGCGGAGGCCTTCGATTTTTGTGCTGAAAAAATTTAAATGATTTTGTATTCGGTAAGTTTTTTGAAATTTGTAAAAGCCAAGAGCTTTTCAAAAACTAGAGGAAATGCGCTTTTTTACAATGTATGAATCAGTCTTGAAAAAAGGGATCTTCATGCGCAGCAGGGTGGGTGCCATTTTTGGTCGATTTTTGCACAAATAAGGATAAGGATAAAGGATAAAGGACGGCGTTGTTCAATCTTCTTTGGGGTGCGCCACGCATTATACTTCTGCGTGATGTCGTGGAGGCGAGTTGAGTGCGTATTTGGCCATACAATGACTTGCGGTGGCCAGCCGATGAGCAAGTCAGCGCTTTGTCCTTCCCAGACACGTCTGGTACCAATTCACCGACCCCGGAGGGATGGAAGGCTTGGATGGTCTGGGCGCGCCCCTGGGGCGTGGAGCGCAGTCGGAGGATGAGCCGGCTGCCGCCTGCAGCTGCAGCTAATACCAGATCCCTGGTTCGGATTTCCCGCCCAAGCCAACCAAGCCCTCCATCCCTCCGGGGTCTCTAATTACCTGCTTCTCAACATGTAGAGAACGCGCGCTTCGGAAATCTATAAGTAAAACCAGTTTTTCTTACTATGAGAAGGCCTAAAGAAGAAAGGAGGAAGATTGGAGTTGTACTATTCTCGAGTTTTGGCGGCGAAGCCTCAACCAGATGGGATGGGGTTGTTCTATTCTCCGGGTTTGGGGGCGAAGCCCCCAACCAGACGTCTGGTGGCAGCTACGCCGCTGAAATTCTAGCATTAAAAGAAAGCGCAGTTTTTCTAGTCTTCAAAAAGCTTTTTGCGTTTTTGAATTTCCAAAAACTGACAGAGTTATAATCGTTCTTGTGAAGTCGTTCCAACGACGTTGGGGATTGGTAACGGCTTCACAAAAACGACCATAACTCCGCTTTTCGGATTTCTTGTCATACAGGAACGAAAGCTTTGACGCTCTTCGGATCTCTCAAGCGAGGACGATCCACTGGACCGTGGTAACGGTGAACGTGAACGTTTCTGACTTAAAATAGAGGAACACGGCGATGAGTAGGATGACAGGTGACATGTTACGCAGACTGTTTCGTACCTGGTGGATCATGATAGTGAGGTGAAAGGGTGTCGCTACAATACGATAGTGTGTCAACACTGTCTTAGCCAAAGTTTCACATCGTTGCCAATCGCATAATGCATATACTAGGAAGGAATTCGTAATCATTATATCTTTTACAAGTGCTCCGCCACGCCTAACGGCGTCTCTCGCACGTGCGCGCTTCGCGCGACCTTGCAATATCACAAACCTACGGAAAGGCCTTTGGTATACTCCCGCGTCGCGCAGGCGACGGGTCTTGCAAAACTACAATCCGATCCCCACACTTCTCCCCAACATACTCCTCTAGCAACGCATCTCCAGGAGCGTTGATCGACATGATTCATGGCAGTTTGATAAATTTTCTTTTACCGAAATAGTGATCTTTCCTGTACTCCATTAGAATTTTGAGTATGTTGGGTTGAGTTCGGCACGTCTACTGAATCGCCACGCATGTTGGGCAACGTGTTCGGCACGTCTACTGAGTCCCCATCAGGGGAGTGCGTTTACCGGTTAACGATTTAACGGTTTACCGGATTTACCGGCATTTTCGCGAGAAATTCTCTCAACGAATTTTTTCGGTAAATTCCCAAATTTACCGGAAAATTTAACGACCTCTATCATGCAAAATCATGTTTCTATCAATCGAATGGAGAAGGAAACATACTACCGATCTCAGTTTAGAAGTGATTGCTTCTATCTTCTCCGATAACTTGCTATTAGCGTTCGCGGTCTCAACCTCATTAAAACATCCATCCCCACACCAGGAGACGGAGATGGTGCACTCCAGTGGTAAAAACGCGCTTCACTGGGATAGTACCTCGCGCTGAGATTCTCCACACGACATAGGACAACTTGGACTAGAGATATTGAAGCTCTCAGTATAGACGATCACCAGAGGAATAAGAAGAACATACGCTCATGTCTTGTTCCCGTAATTTAGTCCAAGATGTAAGGCATCGGAATGCACTCTGCTAGTCTACCTGATGTCTTGGTGGACTCATCAGCTGTATTCCCGTAAGAAAAGAAAGAACTTCATTACCACGTCAAATTTCGTTGTTTTTTTCTGAAGTGTCTGGATTTGCTCCAAAGTACAGCTTAATAGTTCAAAAAATTAGTAGTTTAAGGTGTAAATCATTCCTTCATCGAATGAAATTATGATAATTGTGATAATTTCAAAAAGCAGTTAGAACTTCTTCTTCTTCATCGTTTGTCCCGCATCGTAGCGGGTCAGCTATCTGGTGTTATGACGCCACCTTCCCCAATCCAGCTCTAGATCAGGGTAAACACCGTAATCTTCAAGTCCGTATGTAACGTATCAGCCCAGCGCTGCTTCGGGCGCCCTCTAGGCCGCTTTCCTATTACCTCGAAGTTATGGCCTATCTTGCGGACGCTGTCATTCCTTCCACGAAGAACGTGGCCGTACCATCGTAAGCGAGCTTCGCGCATCTTGTCCGCTATCGCGCGACACCGAACTTCTGCCGAATGACATCGCTTCAGATTCGGTCCTTGCGCGTGACTCCAGCCGTCCAGGGCAGCATCTTCGTCTCCATGACGCTGAGGCGCGTTTCAACTTCCCTGGTCGCAGGCCGTACATCGCTAGTGGCCGGACGACTGCTCTGTATATCTTCGACTTCAAGCGCTCCGGTATCTTCCTATCGCAGAGCACCCCCAGACAACGAGCGCCACTTAGACGAAGCTGCACTCACGCGTGAATTCACTTCAATCATCAGTTTGCCGTCAGACGTGACTGCTGATCCCAGGTACTTAAAGACCGAAGTGCGTGGGAGCTCGATGCCGTTAACCTTGATGGAGCTGGACTCAGTAACGTCCGTCATTAGATATTCGGTCTTCTTCACGTTCAATTTGAGTCCAAACCGCTCCAAGCGATCACACCAAGCTTGTACCTCTCGCTTGAGTTCATCTTTACCTTCGCTGGTGAGCATTACGTCATCAGCACAAAGCAACGTCCAAGGGACGGGGTTCTGAAGATCTCGTGTGATGGCATCCATGACGACAACAAAGAGGAGTGGGGAAAGCGCAGAACCCTGATGTACCCCGACAGAGATTAGAAACTCCATCGAGGTTCCAGCTGCAGCTTGAACTCGACTCTTTGGACAAAAGTAGAGAATTTGCACCCACTCTATGAGCTCTTCAGGAACTCCATGTTGTCGCAGGGCGTACCATATCACTTCACGCGGTACGCGGTCAAAGGCCTTCTTCAAGTCGAGGAAGGCGATATGCACCGGCTTCTGTTTCTCGCGATGCTTCTCTATCAGGAGGCGGGCGGCGTGTATGGCATCAGTGGTGCCACAGCCAGCCACGAAGCCGCACTGATTGCTGGAAAGCTGGACGATGTCACGAATTCGTCCGTCGATAATTCGCTCAAAGATCTTGATGCTGTGCGAAAGCAAACGAATTGGACGGTAGTTGGAGCAGTCTGCAGGACTGCCCTTCTTCTTCCGAATCGGAATCGTCTTACTTTGGCGCCAACACTCAGGCACTTTTTTCTCCGCCACAACCTGATTAAAGAACATCGCCAACAACTCAGCTGGGTACCAGAATGTTGACTTCCATAATTCAGCCGCCACGTCGTCGGGCCCGGACGCTTTGTTAGGCCTCATCTTTTCAGAGCCGCTTCAGTCCCCTCCACGGTGATCTTCTGAACGGGTCTGTGGGTTAGAGCCGTTGAGGGAATGGCTGGATGAAGAAATTCTACTGTAGAGATTTCCTCAAAGTAATCGCGCCATCGCTTCAATGCCTTCTTGCGGTCCATAAGAAGATGGCCGTTCTCATCATTGATGCCGAAGAACTTCTCGATGTCCTCGGTCTGGCGATGGCGATTCTTTGCGAGTCGGTATTGATACCGTTCACCATCGCGCGAATCGAACTTCTCGTTGACATCTCCATAATGAGTGGCATTTGCAACAGCCACGGCCTTCTTTGCAGCTTTCTTCGCTTCTTGGCACTTCCGCGCTGTTATCGACTGTCTTTTCGCCGAGAAACACGTGATAGAAGTCTTCTTCTCTCGAACTTTGGCTTTCACGTCATCTATCCACAGCCATGCCTGCTTGTCGATCTTCCGTCGTCCAGGCTTCGTGATGCCGAGCTCCGACCGTGCAGCGTGACGAATCGCGTCGGTCGCCTTCTCCCAAGTTTCGTCGACAGTTGTCACTGTCGGTAACCGCACGCGAGAAATCACAGCTGCTTTCTTCTCTTTCATTCGCCACCACTTGATTCTTGGTGCACCGCATCGCTCGACCTGCTTCAGCCTCGGAGGGGCGATCTTTAAAGTACAGATCAGCGGTCGATGTTGTGGGGCGACCGTCTCATACGGCACGACCTTCGCGTCTGTGACGAGACTTCGGTCACGATCCTTCACAAGGACAAAGTCTATCTGGGTCCTGGTGCTTCCGCTATAGAACGAGATGAGGTGGGAATCGTGTTTGCGAAATACGGTGTTCACTATGGTGAGGTTGTGCGATTCCGCATATTTAAGGATACGCTCACCATCTGCGTTACGCGACCCGCAACCGAACCCACCATGACAGCCGTACCCATCTTTCGTCGCGCCGACGTGCCCGTTAAGATCACCAGCGACTATGATGACATCTTTTGAAGGTACCTCTGCTGTCTTCTCATCAAGCAGGCTCCAAAACTCTTCCTTGGCTTGATCCGAGCAGCCAATCTGCGGAGCATACGCAGGGAAGAAGTGATAGAGTCGCTCCTTCGCGGCGACAATAATCTTACAAGTCGATCGTCAAAGCGCTCAACGCTTACAATCGAGTCACGAAATCGTTCTTAGACGATTATTCCGACACCACTGGTGGTCCTGAGACTTCCACATAGAACGGCCTTGAAGCCTCGTCCTATGCCCCTTGACTTGCGTCAGGACCACCTCGTCTCCTGCACCGCACAGAAATCAACTCTTTTACGCTCTAGTGCTTCAACCAACTCGCACGTCAACGTACCCACATTCAGCGTAGCCACGCGGGTCCTGCTTACGTTACGGGACTTTCGGACTAGCTCTGTTGCCCCCCGATGCCGTCCTCGCATCAGGGACCCTCGCATACTTTCCACACTCGCCAGGCTCTACGAGTGCGCTTCGGCTCGCGCGGACGCCGTAGCACTATCTCGATAAACGTGAACAGTCATACACCATATGATGTGACAGGGGTCTTCGTAGGCCGGCCTGTCACAAGGGCCTGTCGCCTGCAATCGAATGTCCGTGATCGGCTTAGCTCGCAGAGCGAACAGTTTCCAGTGGCACCACGTGAAGGAACGGACATCGTCACCAAAAAGCAGGTAGAACGTTGATCCAAAGAAATATAGCAATGTTCGGCTGAATGTCGGATATGTTCCAGAAATGTTTTTGTAGAGTTTGAATTAAGCACCTACGATATAGGTAGTTATACTTGTGCGTTATTAGGCTTCCGTTTGCTTTGTTTGTTGTAGGATGCTAGTTGCTTTCAGGGCGTCACTTGCTTTAGGATGACGTACGCATGATAAAATGAAGATGATGTGGTTCTCCTGAACGTGATAATGTTTCGATGAAAAGCTTAACGCTTTTTTTACATCACCGCCGCTTAAAACTAGTTGTTTTTTTTGGGGGGGGGGGGGATATTAAATTTTAAAAAATTAACGGATTTACCGAATTTACCAGCGAATTTCCGCGTTAAAAATGTGTGGTATAAAATTTACCGGCGGCAAGTCATCGTACACTCCTGCTCCCCATGCATGTTGCACAACTGCAACCCCTCCCACATCCCCATTCTTCCCCCGTTATACTCTTCCAGCACTACTGTACAAAAAAGAGCAAAAACAAACAGACAGACAAACGACCGTTCTTGCTTATATATACAAGTGCTCCGACACGCCTAACGGCGTGTCTCGCACTTCCGCGCTTCGCGCGACTTTGTAGCATCACTGACCTATGGAAAGTAGTTTTAAAACATAAAATTCCTAGCATAAAGGATTTGTTGCGTACTTTATCGGCATCAAGCCCTTCACCACTTCCGTGCCTTCATTATAGACTTTCTTTCCTGACCGGCCAGTAATATCATTGGCTTGTGCTGCGCAGTACTTCTGTCCCTCAGGTTGTTCCTCCGCAATCGTTCTCATGCTCAACAGCTAGCGTATCAAGTTGTCTCTGACATGTCTTCCGAAGCCAGGTTCCCCTCTCTTGTTTCTTCTTACTGGATCTAATTGCTGGTCCGCCTTTACTGGTCTTCCCTCCCCCTCTTTAGTCCCCCACCTTCCTGGTCCCAACTACTGGCCCACCTCCTTGTTTTCACTATTGACACCTACTGGTTTCTTCTTGCTAGTTTCCCCGTCCTGGCCCCTCCTCCATGTTCTTCCTTTCCTTCCTGGTCACTCTTCTGGTCCACCATATAGGTTTCCCTTACCGCCCTTCTCCACCACCTCCTTAGTGGTCCTCCCATGCTCACGGCACGGTCGGTGACACGTATTCAGAATCAGGATGTTTGCTTCGCGACGTAGGGGGCTCGTTTTCTAGATCAAGAAGCTCAGAAGCGCGCGCAGCTTTCGCTGTGTCGGGCATGAAGAGGCTATGCATGTGGCAGATTCCTTGTTCTCCGTATGAATTCCATTACGGCTCCTTCTTGTTGGTTCCCCGTCCTGGTCCAGCCTCCAGGTCCCTTCTTCCAGGTAGACTCCTCTTCCTCCCCCCCCCCCCCCCCCCCTTCGGGATCCTCCCTACTACTCTACCCAATTAAGGCTTCCCACACTCACGACACGACGACGGCGAGCGAACGCCCATTGTGTGACATCAGTATCACACCCTCTAAATCCTGTCTATCTTAATGGTAGTGGAAATGATCCATACGTATTGCCTAAACTCTTTTTGGTACCACCTCCTGGCCTGCTTCCTTGTTCCCCCATCGACCATCACGATGCTCCTTCTGGTCGCTCCCTCCTGATCGCCGGCGGTTCTCCACCCTCAAAGCCTCCCTTCTACCCTTAGCCCTTAGTGGTCTTCTCACGCTAGTGGCACGAAGTCGGCTTCTGACGCTCAGAAACGCGCGTAGGTGGTGTTGTGTTAAGCAGTGAAGGGCTGCGTTTTCCCTGCTGCAGCAACATCTCGCGTTCAATAGCAAACTTTGTCCCCGCTGTAGATGATGCGGCGTATCTCACTTCGTTAGATCACTCGACCGCTCTCGCTGTGGATGAAGCAGCGTACCTCACTTAGGTTAGTTCACTCGACAGCTCTCGCTCTGGATGATGCGGCGTACCTCACTTAGGTTAGATCACTCCACGGACAAACTCTTTTATATATAGGTGGTGATGGTGGTAGGTGTGATATCTCACATAGGTTAGATCATTCGACCGCCCTCGCTGTGGATGATGCGGCGTACCTCACTTCGGTTAATTCAATCGACATCTCTCGCTGTGGATGATGCGGCTTACCTCACTTAGGTTAGATCACTCCACGGCCAAACTCTTTTATATACAAGTGCTCCGACACGCCTGAAGGCGTGTCTCGCACTTGCGCGTTTCGCGCGACTTTGCAGCATCATTGACCTATGGAAAGTAGTTTTGTAAAACTTGAAATTCGCTATACATCTAGGACCTGCTGCGCGCTTTATCAGCATCAAGCCGTTCGCCATTTCGGTAGCTTTATCACAGACATTCTCTCCGGACCGTCTATTGGTTTGCTCTGCGCAGTACTTCTGTCTCACAGGTTGCTCTTCCGCAACCGTTCTCATGCTCAACATCTAGCGTTTCCGGGTATCGTTGACATCTCTTTCAAAGCCAGGTTCCCCCTTACTCGTTTCTTTTTACTGGATCTAACTGCAGGTCCGCCTTTACTGGTCTACCCTTCCCTCTTTAGTTCCCCCACCCTCCTGGTCCCAACTCCTGGCCCACTTCTTTGTTTCCACTTTTAACCCCTATTGGTCTCTTCTTTCTGGCTTTCCCGTCTTGGCCCCTTATCCAGGTTGTTCCTTCCCTTCCTGCTCGCTCTCCTGGTAAACCCTTACTACTCACTATCCCCACTTAAGTAGCTCTCCCACGCTCACACACGACGACGGCGAGCGAACGCCATGGCGTGTCATCGATGTCACATCTTCTAAATCCGTACTCTCTTAGTGATAGTGGATCCCCTTACTGATCCTCTTAATTGCTCCTCCCCCCTGATTGTTAACTCCCTACTAGTCCCTCCTTAATGCCTAAACCCTTCTTGGTGTCACTTTCTGGCCTGCTTCATTAATCCCCCTATCGCTCCCCCCCCCATCCCGATGCTTCGCTACCTCCTGGTCGCTGTCAGTTCCCCACCCTCGAAGTCTCCCTTATACTCTTACCCCTTTAGTGGCCTTCTTATGTTAATGGCACGAAGTCGGCGGCACAGCTTCTGAATCTGGACGCTCAGGAATGCGCGTAGGTGCTGTTTTGTCAAACAGTAAAATGATGCGCTCCCCATGCTGCAACGATTCCCACGTTCAATGGGAAATTTTTACCGCGCTGTGGATGATACAGCGTACCTCACTTACGATTAGATTAGATCATTCGACCGCTCTCGCTGTGGATGATGCGGCCTACCTCACTTAGGTTAGATCACTCGACCGCTCTCGCTGTGGATGATGCGGCGTACCTAACTTAGGTTAGATCATTCGACCGCTCTCGCTGCGGGTGATGCGGCGTATCTCACCTAGATTAGATCACTAGACGGACAAACTCTTTTATATATAGGTGGTGATAGGTGGTGATGGTGATGTTGATAGTGATAGTGATGGTGATGGTGATGGTGATGATGATGGTGATGGTGATAGGTGGTGATATCTCACATAGGTTAATCATTCGACCGCCCTCGCTGGATAGCCATTAGAACTAACCACTTGCTCCGCTGGCAATATGCCAGCTCCTGCTGGAGTACCACGAAAACTTGCACATCAATCCGTGCCGAGACTGCTTTCGTCGCTGAGGGGGACATCGGAGATGGGTTGTGCGCTCTTCGAGCTTTTCGAGCGCACAACTCGGCTAGGGAAGGGACTCCAGGGTGTAGTGCGTCTAAGATGCTCGTGCAGGAACTGCTCCCGTCTCCCAGTGCTCTCATGTTGCGGCGGTGGAAGAGCCGCGAACCGACACCGACCGCTCAACGACCCTCCTCCATATCGACTAACCATTGTGTCGGTGGATATCGAAAATGACCACGTCGATATGACGCAACATCAGGAGAATCTGGTTAGATCTAAGTAAGACCCCCTCGCTGTGGATGACGCGGCGTACCTCGCTTCGGTTAGATCATTCGACCGCTCTCGCTGTGGATGATGCGATGATGCGAGGTACCTCACTTAAGTTAGATCACTCCACGGACAAACTCTTTTATATATAGGTGGCGGTGGTGGTGATAGTGATGGTGATGGTGATGATGATGGTGATGGTGATAGGTGGTGATATCTCACATAGGTTGGATCATTCTACTGTCCTCGCTGTGGATGGTGCGGCGTACCTCACTTCGGTTAGACGGTTAGATCACCCAAGCGCTCTCGCTGTGCATGATGCGGCGTACCTCGCTTCGGTTAGATCACTCGACGGACAAACTCTTTTATATATAGGTGATGATGATATATATATATTTACATATATATATAAGGATTGTTTTATTCGTTTCATTTTATTTTTGATAACCCCGAGCGCTACAACAACATGTCGCCGAAAGCTTTATTACGCCACAGTTTTTGTTTAGAACAATAAAAGCTTTTAGGTGCACTTCATAATTTGAAGTGTGTGTGCCGGCCAGACTTGAATTCTATTTTGGTGGCTGGTTTTCAGAGGGCGTTTTCGACTTGGATTTTTCGTCACCCGATTTTCCGGTCTTCGAAGACTTTGATGTCGAATTCCTCTTCCTTCTTCTTTGAAACACTACGAGCATAGCAACAACGACGGCTAGAACTAATATGATAAGGATTATTAGCACGGAGAATATCAGCACAGTTGTTCCCCTGAAAATACAAACACTCATGGCTGTTTCTCCTAGTTCTTTTGGCCTGTAACATACGAGACTCCGCTGCCGTCGTCTGCATCGACTGAACCGCGTGGGGCATTTTTGTTGGCGGACGAGTGGGAGCTGTCACCTGACATACGTTTTCAGTATCAACAACATGTTAAAATACGGCAATATAATCCTTTTTCTAGAGGTAGCGCATTTGGACCTATTAAGTCTCCGCACACTCCTATGCCATCAATAATAATGCACACACAACACACTTCAGATTGGCGTGCTTAGCGACCTCGACTACCCCAGGGCTGCAGTTTCATGCCGCTTGAATGCCACACTCAAAAAATCGATAATATCGATCAATATCGACTTGTCAATTTCAGATTCGTGTTCAGCGACATCGACTACCCCCAGGGCTGAAGTATCGCGCCGCTTGAAGGCCACATCCAAAAAATCGATAATATCAATCGATATCGATTGCCTCCCCTGCTGTTAACGTCTCCCGTAGATGATCACCTAAATGCCCAGGCACGGTTGCCGACGTGTTCGGCACGTCTACGGCTCGCCATGCGAGGTTTCCGACGTGTTCGGCATATCTACACCTCGCCATGCACGGCTGCCGACGTGTTCGGCATATCTACAGCTCGCCATGCACTGTTGCCGACGTGATCGGCATATCTACAGCTCGCCATGCACGGTTGCCGACGTGATCGGCACGTCTACAGCTCGCCATGTGCGGTTCCCGACGTGTTCGGCATATCAACAGCTCGCCATGCACGGTTGCCGACGTGTTCGGCACGTCTACTGCTCGCCATGCACTTGGGACGACGTTTTCAGTACGTCTTCTGAATCACTACGCGAAAGTTAAAGCACGGAATGTCAGAATGCATTTCTGCGCCACTGCTCTACCTTTTGAGAATTTCACTCCAAAAGAGTTTTAGGGAAAACGAGAAAGTACTCTTTGAAATCGACATGTGTGGAAATGGTCCAATTTCGCAAAACCGAGGGTAGCTTTCAACTTCAAACACTTCGGCGTTTTTACGAAAGAATTTAGCTACGTGTTCCTTGGAGCTGTTGCTTGTAAGGGTTGTAACTTCAATTTCTCAGAGCGGGGCATAATTCCACCAAATCAGTCAGTGACCTTATATATTTCATATGTGTTGATCCTATACACTTTATCTATGAATTTAAAGTACATTCACTTCGGATGGACTCCTTACGCCAGCTTATGAACAACTCTTTTGGCAAATTCATACAACTCCGGTTTAGCAATATTCCCGGCACAACGTTCTTTCAAAGCCTGAAACTCACCTCCATCTCCACCGCTCCCGCTTCCGCCGCTTCCGCTTCCGTCTCCACCTCCACCTGCAAGTGCCTCTCATACACAGTGGCGTTATTTCAAACAACATTTTTAAAGAAATTCATACAAGTCGTTTTAGCAGTATTCCTGCCATAACCTTCTTTCAAAGCTTAAAACTTCACCTCCACTTACACCGCTGCCGCTGCCGCCACTTCCGCTGCCACCTCCACCTCCACTTCCACCTGCAAGCGGCTCTCATACACTTGACGTTTCGCTACGGACAGCTTGTTGCATTTTAGACATTCATACGAGTCCGATTTAACTTTATCCCTGCCATAACCGTCTTTCAAAGCCTGAAACTTTACCTCCACCTCCACCAGTTCCGCTTCCGCTGCCGCCTCCTCCTCCCCCTGTTCCGGTGCCACCTCCACCTCCGCCTGCAAGTGCCTGTCATACACTTGGCGTTTCGTTGTGAACAACTTGTTTTTTTTAGAAATTCATTCGAGTCCGCTTTAACAATAATCTCGCCATAACCGTCTTTCAAAGCGTAAAACTTCACCTCCACCGGTTCCGCTTCCGGTTCCGCCTCCTCTTCCGCCCGTTCCGGTGCCACCTCCACCTCCTCCTGCAAGTGTCCCTCGTACACTTGACGTTTCGTTGTGAACAACTTGTTACTTTTTAGAAATTCATTCGTGTCCGCTTTAACAATAATCTCGCCATAACCGTCTTTCAAAGCGGAAAACTTCACCTCCACCGGTTCCCCTTCCGGTCCCGCCTCCTCTTCCGCCCGTTCCGGTGCCAACTCCACCTCCTCCTGCAAGTGCCCCTCGTACACTTGACGTTTCGTTGTGAACAACTTGTTACTTTTTAGAAATTCATTCGTGTCCGCTTTAACAATAATCTCGCCATAACCGTCTTTCAAAGCGTAAAACTTCACCTCCACCGGTTCCGCTTTCGGTTCCGCCTCCTCTTCCGCCCGTTCCGGTGCCACCTCCACCTCCTCCTGCAAGTGCCCCTCGTACACTTGACGTTTCGTTGTGAACAACTTGTTACTTTTTAGAAATTCATTCGTGTCCGCTTTAACAATAATCTCGCCATAACCGTCTTTCAAAGCGTAAAACTTCACCTCCACCGGTTCCGCTTCCGGTTCCGCCTCCTCTTCCGCCCGTTCCGGTGCCACCTCCACCTCCACCTGCAAGTGGCTCTCATACACTTGACGTTTCTTCATGAACAACTTGTTTCTTTTTAAACTGCATACAATTCCGCCTTAGCAATATTCCTGCTATAGCCTATATTCAAAGCTTGAAACCTTACCTCCACCTCCACCTCCACCGGTTCCGCTTCCGTTGCCGCCTCCTCCTCCCCCTGTTCCGGTGCCACCTCCACTTCCACCTGCAAACGGCTCTCATACACTTGGCGTTTTGCTATGAACATCTTGTTTCTATTTAAAAATTCGTGCAAGTCCGATTCAACTTTATCGCTGCCGTAACCGTCTTTCAAAGCCTGAGACTTTACCTCCACCTCCACCAGTTCCGCTTCCGCTGCCGCCTCCTCCTCCCCCTGTCCCGGTGCCAGCTCCACTTCCATCTGCAAACGGCTCTCATACACTTGACGTTTCGCTAAGGACAACCTATTGCATTTTAGACATTCATACGAGTCCGATTTAACTTTATGCCTGCCGTAACCATCTTTCAAGGCCTGAAACTTCACCTCCACCTCCACCGGTTCCTCCTCTGTTGCCACCTCCACCTCCACCTGCAAGTGGCTCTCATACACTTGACGTTTCTTCATGAACAACCTGTTTCTTTTTTAAATGCATACAAGTCCGCTGTTCATCCCTGAGGTGGGCGGAACTTGGTCACCTCTCCATCACTTGACAGCACTCGGAGAATTTATCTACATTTTTAATGCGAGTACTTGCGTCCTTGCGGAAAAATTTAAAGATTTAGAATCCAAAAAAGCTTGCTACCGCCTTCCATAGGTGAAAGTTTAGTTAACTCGCAAAAACTCTGGCTGCCTAAATATACAACAAACTCGCTATACAAGCCAACTAAGAGCCATTTGAAAATTGCACCAAATTACCAAAATAAGCTACATATGCGTTTTTCAACAGATTTTTGTAATGGCTGACAGTCTTCCATTCCACCTAAGGCGCGAATGAGCGACACAGCCATCTCGGCAAAAATTTGTTTCAACACGAGCCAGGAGTAGCGGCACGGCACTGTTAAAACCCACAACAGAGAGTCCGCGTGCTTTCACAGCCAGACCTCATATCCCTCTCGTGGTGAGCCATGGAGCGTCGGTTCAGTGCAGTCAAGATTCATTTCAGCTCGCGAAATTTATTCCGTTCGCGCTTTCCGATTTTACGGGAAGAACTGTGTATGCCTCCTCGGATTTCGGAGTGCTAAACCGTTTGTTGCAGCGGTGCACAAAATACACTGGTATGCCGATCATTTCAAAATTCCTTCACTTCAAAATCAAATTGAAAGTCCAACACAAAAACCTGTCTCGCCTATATTATTCAGAGAATCACTGTCAAGAGGCGGTAAAGCTGCTGCAGAAGGTGCATATGCGCCGTGATCTCCTGTACATTCAGCTCGCGGAGCTCGAAGCTGTACCTTCAGCGCGCGAAATTCCAATATCTCAACATTTCATTGATAATTTAGTCCTCCCGCGCTGTGCGGTGCGCTTCCTACAGCTCCGACTGCACTTTCTGATTTTCGCGTAACTTCAAGCCACCTCGGTTCCACTCTCATTCTACAAGGAGTCTCTAGCGGAGAAGAGACATTATATCACACTAACATCGAGAATTCGCCACCTTTAGAGGTATAATCGCTGTTTCCACGGGCGGCACTTTATTTGGTTTTCCATCGTCACGATCGATGACATCCCGTCCCCTGTTCGCGTCTCGTCTGTTGCAGTCACCAAGCCAAGAAGATCAATAGCTGGCAAGTCAGCTTCGGATGCTGATCGTCTGCGGAGCTTGCTGGACAATGGAAAAATACCGAATTATATGAAGCTGGTCGTTGAACTTCTGATGGGAACACGCGAAGAGGTGAAATTGCTGAATAGGAGAAAAACGGAACTGCTTGGGGAGATCAAGAGTCTCAGGGAGAAGTCGTTTTCAAAAGAAGATCTAATGAAGGCACGATCCCCGGCTAGTTACCACACTGATAGTGATAGGATTGCAGGCCAATTTGAGGACAGCGAACATAGGAGGTCCATAGTTTTGTCGAACGTTGTGGAGTCCTCAGCTGCTAGCTCTCTAGCACGTAACTCCCACGATTTTGATTGTGCATTCAAGATATTAGACTTCTTAGGCGTGGAATGCAAACCAGTAGCTGTTTATCATATAGGGAGGCAGAAAAATAGACCGAGACTTGTTAAAGTTGTTCTCCCGGCATGTAGGTTCCAGGCCGATGCAGTAAGGCGCTCCTCTCGTCTATGCTTCTTTCCTTTCTAGAAAGGCCTTAACCTTTGCCCTTCTCTCACAAGGGAGAAGAGGTAGAGCAGACGACAGGATGGTCTTAGCAAACGACCAATCAAAGGCCAATCAAATTTCATCTGTGAAGATACTGCGCCCTCAGCCGACTTAAATTCACTGTTTTTGCACAGAAGAAGTGAAGACTGTGCGAAGAAGAACGTTGTCTAGTGTTGGTGTTCAAACTGGGTAGCTACGTGTATCGCGTGGTTGCCGCAATTATCCTTGACATCGAGGGCGATGTCTTGCACTTTCACGCAGAGAATTATTCATTTAAAAAAGGTCATGTGAGATCAAAGAAAAACTGGACTAGCAAATAAACATGGCCTGTAGGCTGTCCAAATGGGATAGCGACTTCAATCTGTGATAATATGTGATCTTTGTTAACTTAACTAAGAGATTGGTGCAATTATGCATTGGGTTGGCTAGAAAGTTCTGGCTGTTATTGTGCAATCGCTTTTCGTGGGTTTATTACAGAATGAATATTTAACTTTGCATTTTCATGTAACGTCTAATACGGGATTCCTCACACTGCCTGGAATAGTTTGTGTTTCACCTAAGCTTGACAAATGTGTTTCTTCGAAGAAAGGCTGAAGTATGTCGAAGAATCAATGCTGAACAATTTGAAAATTCTTTTAATGTTCTATTTTGATAATGTGGTATACGTAATATATAATACTAATATATAATATACAATATAACAAGTGCTCCGTCACTCCTATCGGCATGCCTTGCCCTTACGCACTTCGCGCGATGTTGCAACGTCACTAAGCATCTCTTCAAGTTAGCTGCTCTACTTGTGCAGCTTTTTTGCCTCTCTAGCAGTAAAAAAGTAATATTTGAAAACTATAGCTGTCCCGACCTTACGGTACCTTCCTTAAGATCAAGTGAGTGGTTTTGCGGTATGAAGCCATCCAGACCCCCTCTCCACCACTAAGTTCAACATCGGTATCATCTCAAAACAGTTCAGTGATGTTGTTGTGCTAATCAGTGCCTCCTTCCTTTAGGTTGTCAAGCAAGCCTTTTCATTCTCCGCCTCTAGTCACGTAAGTCCCACCCAGTTAAATCAGGGAGAAGACCGAAATCAACGGTCAGGAGGTCGATCGATACTGGCCTTCCCACTGATGTCGTAGAGGGCCCGTTTGGGGTCCAAAAAGGCGCACATTGTAAAAAATCGATGCGCGCGGAGAGGCGCCAGACATACTATCTCGGCTGTATAAAAGGGAGGCGACTTCCCACAGAGGACTCACTTCTACTTGAGTCCGGCATCCTGTCAACCCACTCGTCGACTTCGCCAGCGACTGGCATTCCGACTCCAGCCTGTTTTTGGTGTCAGCACAATCTCATTTTGTCGATTGTTTCTGTTGTTGATAAAGTCGTTCATTGAAATTGTGCTCTGCAGCGTGGACAGGCCGTAAAGTGCTGACAGTTTAGAGCCCTTTTTTATCTTACATTGAAACTTTCCACCTGGGCCAGATTCATCAACCGCTTACCGCCCTCTAACGGTGAATATATCTCCAAACCTGATGCGAATGTGATATCAGGGGTGGCGTTATTTTCACGGTTCTAGGGGTGCAAGCGGTTGATAAAACTGGCCCCCGATGTGGATTAATGCAACACTCGCGAGTCCCCAGCCCAGATCGGTTAAATCATGGGAAAACCCAAATTGCCTGTCAGGAGATCGGTAACATCTATTAGTATTGACCTCTCCATTGAAATCTTGTACTCAGTTGGCCATAATACCCGCGTGTCTCCCACCGCGATCGGTTATATCAAGGAGAAAATCGATAATGTCGTTCGATGTTGTTTGCCTCCTCTGCTGTGAAGTGCTTCCGCCGACGATTATACCAGCCAACTCCTAACTTCAACCAAATTCAGAGAAAATATAATTTCGATCGGTATTGATTGTCTTCTCACATCTTCGGCACGTCTTCTGAACTCCACGCCCATCGGACGAAGAGGCAGACCGTGATTGGTGCGCCCCACCCTGTTTATCTGACCGATAAAATATCGTTTAGTATTGAACTTGAACTTTGAACAACATGTATTTGTCATATTGTGTCTCGCATCCGTTATTAAATGCTATCAGCATTAATCATCGTGTCATATGACATTTTTTGTAAGCGTATATAAGCCTCATGATCCTGCTTTATTGGGGTTTTCCCACTGCTGTCGTCAGAAATAAAACGTCTCTACTGCGAGCTCGACAAAATGGCGACCACGCACCCGAAGCTGTGATCTTCACTCCACTCCCGTCATCACGCCAGCGATCGTCCAATTTCGCTCGTCTACAACTTATCTTGCCGTCCAACAACGCTTCCGAACGACTCCAAGCAGCGCGATATGGCCGACTCGCAAAGCGTTCGACGCCAGATCGGTAAACTTTCGAAACAAATCACGCGACAGATCACGACAGTGCACGATACTCTCGCCGACTATGAAATCAAACTCGACAATGTACAACTCGGCAACATCCCCTCGGACGACATCCCTCTTCTTCGCAAGGACTGTACAACAGCACGATCGAATCTCCTCGCCTCCTACATCAAACTCGAACAACTACACCAATATTGGACATCGCTCATCTCGACGGACAACAACGAACAATCTACATTCAATAACTTCATCGAAAAATATGGCGACTACCGAACCACTCTCGCGACTGCCGTCCCCGTCCTCGAAAAAATGGACATACTCTTCAACGCCATCGACGACGAGCTCACAAAACGCCATCTTCCACTACCTGGATCAACGCCATCACCTTCCGACGCACTCTCCTTGAAATCGAACACCTCCAAGCCTCTTTATCAGTTACAGCGACGTTCCGACTGCACCTCCTGCCCATGCCATGGCTGCAACAATTGAACGCGATCCCAACAGCAACACCATCGTGAGTCCGCTTTCCAACAACCTCACTACTAAGCAAAATCGATCTTCCATTGTTCAGCGGATCTATTCTGGAATTTCAAGAATTTTGGGAGCGATTCTGCACCTTAATCGGTAACAAGCCACATATCGATGATGCGACAAAATTTTCACTACTCAAATCTTCACTCAGAGGAAAGGCACTTCACTGCGCACAAGGTCTCCCGATCACGTCGGCCAACTACCAAATCGCTGTCGACATTTTGAAGACGCACTTTGACGACCGAGTCACTATACGACACGTCCTGTTTTCTAAGCTGGCGAATCTTCCTCCTTGCGATCAAACAGGAAAGATCTACAGGTACTCTACAACAATATGTACGCCCTAATTCGACAATTTTGCACCTATGAGGATGGTAGTAAGGAGTACGGTTTGGGAGCTATACTCCTAAACAAACTACCACGTTACGTGAGAAGTCGGATCTACGACAGAACCAACAACCAGGACAACCTCACTCCATCCGAACTCGTTCATCTACTCACCGACATTGTTAGAAAGGAATCTCACTACGCGAAATGGAATTTCCAGAGCTTAATTCCTCTGAAAGATAGCCTTTCACGCTCATCGAAGCCACCAACCGACAAAGATGCGTAAGCCTCACGCTGCTTCAATCACGCCGACGTTCCAGGTAAAACGATGCAAGTTCTGCTCGAAGACTAATCACAACTCCTTCAATTGCGACGCCTATAAGTCTCCGTCGGAAAGAATCCTGGTCGTAAAAAGAAATCGACTCTGCTACAACTGTTTGGCGGACAATCATCTTACAAAAGACTGTAGATCAAAGAAAACCTGCTCCCATTGTTCAAAGCGTCACCACACGTCACTTTGTCTGACTTGCTCCTCACGATCATCTATTCCAGGACGAATCGAAAGAGGCAATCAATCAGCAAGCGAAAGAACGCCATACTCTCAAGTTCAGGAGCAGTATTTCCGCCGAAGATCACAACAACCCGCCCAGAGCCACCGCAGCACCGCAGTCAGTTGCACTTCTCAGAGCAACTTCCAACCGAATCGACCACCCCCAACTTGTCAGAGCTCGAAGGTACTCTGCACGTGAGCCAATCAACCAAAATAGTGAAGCCTCCACTGATGTGCACGGACGTCGTACTGTTCAACCCAACAAATACGGACAAGGAAGTCTGTGTTCCCGTGCTTCTAGGCACTGGTGCATCTCAATCATACATCACAAACGACTTGGCAACAGTACTACAGCTACGCAAATCAAGCCCTCAAGAAATTACAATGTTTACCTTTGGAAACGACGAACCAATATCCATGCAGGCCACCAACCACGAAATTGGAATCCGCTGTATCAACAATGCTACCGCCATTCTCCATGTTCAAGCTCTTCTGATCCTTACTACAGAACTGAAGTATTCATCATTCCAAGAAACAAACGATGTACAAAATCAACCCGTTCGAAAGAAAATCGTCACACCACAACTTCTCATAGGCATGGACTACTTCCGCGACCTCGTCTTCCACGACAACTTCAACATATCTCTTCTCAAGAACGGCTATCAAGTACTAGAAACACGCATCGGCAAAATCGTCACTGACCATTCTCTCCGCTTCAACAACTCCAACATCAACATCATCAACTACTCGTCAACGTTGTCCAGCCCAGCACGACACACGGATTTGGTTAAACTCGTCGAACGATTTTGGACACATGAATCCATGGGAATCATCGATGAACCAAATCAATCTATCAACGAACAATGCTTGGACGATTTCAACAGCTCAATTCGCCAAATACGCCAAGGAACGAAGGTATTCAGTACGACTTCCATTCAAATACAGTCCATCCGACCTGCCATCAAATCGTGACCTGGCATTTTCTCGTTTCCTTTCCAACGTTACAATTCTCCGGAAAAATCCCGACTACATGGAAAGATGTCACGCTATCTTTACAGATCAGCTACAGCGTGGAATAATCGAAGAGGTAAACGACGAAGCATCAATGGAGAACTGTCACGCCCTGGCTCATCACGGAGTGATCTCGGAAAACAAAAAACACACCAAAGTACGTTGTGTTTTCGATGGTTCAGCAAAGAAGAAGGGCAGCATGAGCATCAACGATATTCTCCACAAAGGGCCTTCACTCTTGCCGGATCTTCTGGTTATCCTCATCCGCATCAGAACAATGCCAATTCTTATCTCAAGCGGTTTCGAAAAGGCATTTTTAATGTTAGAGCTCCACGAAGAAAGTCGCGACTACACTCGATTCTTTTGGCTACGCGACCCGTTCAAGGAAATAGGCAAATCAAATGTAGTCGTCTACCGATTTTGTCGCGTACCATTCGGACTGATATGCTCCCCGTTCTTACTAGCAGCAACTATCCATCACCACCTATCAAATACAGGGACGCCGCTTGCAAGAAAAATACTCCAGAACACCTACGTCGACAATGTTTTTTATGGCGTATCGTCAGTAAAAGAAGGGAAGAAATACTTCAAAGACTCCAAGAAACTATTCCTTCATGCCGGAATGAATATCAGAGATTTCGCCTCCAGCAACGCCGATATCAACAAGTTCATCTACGAGGAAGAACTTTCGAAAGTTGATTCAAGATGCAAAATCTTAGGCATAGCGTGGGACACGACAACAGACGAATTCGAAATACGACTTTCACAACCGTCAGCTGCAACAATTTGGACGAAACGACGAGGGCTTCAATCGGTAGCAAGCAACTACGATCCCTTCGGTTGGATAACTCCAGTTGTGCTTCTAGGGAAAATCTTCATCCAGAAGTTGTGGACAGCAAACATTTCTTGGGACGAGCCTTTACCACAAAATCTCGCCAACGAATGGACAACGGTGCTAAACTCCTGGACAACGACGTCTCTCACGTTCCCACGTCTACTAACTTCTAACGCAGTCAACATCCAGTATGATCTTCACATCTTCACTGATGCATCACGGCTGGCATACGCCGAGTCCACGTATCTCGTAGAAAAAATCAACGGCAATCCAAAAAGATCAAGTCTACTATTTTCGAAGTCTCGTCTTTCTCCGAAGAAACCCCAGATGACCATACCGAAATTGGAACTCTCTGCTCTGACAATCGCACAACTCTACTTCGATATGTGAAACTTCATCTGGATATTCCAATCCAACAAACCTTTGTGTGGTCAGACAGCAAAGTCGCACTCGCATGGGCTCGATCAGAAAAAGACCTCCCAATTTCCATCCGCAATCGAGTGAAAATGATCAGAGACAATGCTCAGAACGCCACCTTCCTTCATGTTCCAGGTCCATTGAACCCTGCAGATGTTGCGAGCAGAGGATGTACAATTGCTGAGCAACCAACTTTGGTGGAATGGACCACCATTCCTGCTCAAGAACGAAGACGAGTGGTTAGAACAACTTGATGACACCACTCCAGAAAATGAATTCAGACACTTCACCCTTACTAACAACGATCCAGCAGGAAATAATGCGCAAATGACTCCTCTACTGAACTCCCACCGTTTCAGCAAATGGACAAGGATTCTGCACACCGTGACGAACATTCTTCTCTTTATCGTTCGCATTTCTTCAAAAGCGGCTCATCATTTTGGACGTTCAACACATCAGCTACGATCAAAAGCAACTGCTATCCTATTTCATCTCGCTCAAGAAGAAGATCCACCAGACAAGGATCTTTATCAACAACTCGGTCCCTATCGATGCAACAAAACCAATGTGCTACGAGTTCGTACAAGGATCCTCAACTCTTCACTACCACCAGAGACCAAGGAACCAAATTTCCTTCCTAGAAGAAGCACGTGACGACGCTATTCGTTCTTTACATCCACGAAACCAACCACCATTGCGGCACGGAACAAACACTGATCCTCCTCCGTCAACTGGTATGGATACCCAAAGGAAGCATCGTTGTGAAACACACCATCAACAACAAATGCTTCGTCTGCAAAAGAAACAAAGCGAAACCCTTCAAGCTTCCCGAATTTCCAGCACATCCCTCCTTTCGAGTCGACAGACCCAACTTCCCATTCGAAAACTGCGGATTAGACATCATGGGACCCATACACTACAAATCCCGCGAAGGAGATTCAAAAAAGTGCTGGATCCTCTTAATCACCTGTCTGAACTGTCGCGCTATCGCCACTGACGTTCTCCGCAACCTATCTTCGGTCACCTTCCTACTAAGTCTACGCCGTATCATCGCTATATTTGGCTGCCCAAGAAGAATCCTATGCGACAACGCGCCAGCTTTCACAACCGTCGCCAAAGCTCTGTCAACAGAACCCTTGCTGGAAGAACAACATAAGGATATCTTCAGCTACTGTGGAAACAACAGGATTTTATTCAAGTTTATCCCAGCCTTCAGTCCATGGCAAGGAGGCGCCTACGATCGTCTAATCGGAATCTTCAAGAACGCGTTCCAGCACGCCATAAGAAACCGCAACTTCGACACAGATGAACTACTAACCTTCGTAAAGGAATCCGAAGCTATATGTAACACCAGACCCCTGACGTACATGACCGATCAAGCCGACTTCATACCTCTACGTCCGATCGACTTCGTCCGTCCATCAGCCGCGCTGTCTACTCCATACTTCATGGATGAAGACGAAGAATGGAAGCCACAATATACTACGCAAGACGATCTAGTAAGAGACTGGCGCTCTGGACTTCAACTCCTAGAGAATTTCTGGAAAAGATGGCAAACCGAATACCTCACCTGCCTCCGAGAACGACACCAAATTTCTCACCCTCATCCAAGAATTCACCACAACGACAAGCCTCCCAACGGAGAATACGTACTAAGTCATGACGAAAAGCAGAGGAGCATGGTTCATCCGACGATTACCACCGTTCAGTTCAAATCCGACTACCCTCTCGTCGCGTTATCACAAGACCAATCAATCTTGTAAGTCGTTTCGAAATCACCTCCAACTTCACCTCAACACAAAAACCCGCTCAGTGCACCAAGACGAAGGAAAAAACAACTCCTCTGCCGTCTCATCCTATGGTCACCCGTTTAAAGGCCGCAAGGCAGCTGTGTCACAACGCCCTCTCACTCGCATTTCTAATGGCAGCTCTTCTTCAACTAGTACTCTCCTCACGATGCCCTCACGAAATCACCATCGACAAAAGAATTCTCTACGCCACCCCTTGCGTAGCAAGAGGTATCGCCGTGGCAGCATACTCCAAGGAAAATCGGAATCAAGTTTGCTGGTTTCCAGTAACATGTCCAAACGGCAAAATCAGGGCATCCTTCCCCTTTCCACAAGGCGGTCAACTGTGCGGATCAAGGTGCGAGTGTCCCAAGTGGGCCCAATTTTGCTCACACTACAACGGCTCCCTCATACAGCAATCGCTGTTGTAAACCATCCCTGCAAGACTTCTTGATTTCGTACCTGACAACGTCTGTTCTTTCAAGGAGTCTCTCAATTGCAGCAAACACAAGAAGATCGGGTTCTTCAATCAAATACAACTATACGACGGAACTATTTTGTTAGTACCACGACTCCAGATCACAGTAAAGGACTATCTAACTCCAAGCGACTTCATATGCGTCAGAAGGGAGACGAGTGGATCCAACATCTCCATTCCAAGAAACTTCTCTGTTCTGCGAAAAACACAACTGCGACGAAGCTGCTGAAAACTTCTGCATGTACGACACTCCCATAGCCCTGTTCGATTACAGTTATGCTCAAGAATCCAACAAAATGATTCCAATCAAGGCCTGGGGAACAACAACAAGAGAATTCTACGGCCACAAATCAAATGGATCTTCTAATGCCGTCTCGCTCTCAGTAATGTGCTCAAAAGGAGGCATCACCCTACAATCAAATCAAGAAGTCGACACTATCAAAGCATGCATAACATCCTTTTGCATCTTCATCTCGCAAACTTCAGCCAAATCACTCCTATTCCCCACGGAACTAATCGCATTCAAATACGACGTCGTGATCAAAGTCTGGCAGAAGGGAATTCTTGTTCATCAATCCTCAACTACCTGCCCTCCTCACCCTATATGTGAGGTACTCCACTGCCGTTTGTGCCTAGAGCACATCTATAACACTCAGTGCTGGCGAACACTTGACATCGCGTTCGCCATATCGGTGTTCCTCCTCATCACTACGCTTTGTTGGATCCTCCTACCACTGATCGCCATCATCAAGAAACTGTTGACCATTCTTCTTTTTCCCGTGAAACAACTCTTTAAATTACTTCGAAGGATCCGAAGCTGTCGATTAACCTCCAGAAACACGACTTCCACTTCGGCAGATCTACCTTATCGTCCCTACAGCCATCACAGCCGACGACGTAGCCGATTCCACAGAATATCTCCTGCATTGAAGTCCATAACGCTTTTTGCAACGATAATGTGTAACGCACACTGCTGCTCGGATGTCGTCTCAATATCTACCGCTACAGAATCTTGTTCATCTATCAACTGGACAGAAACTTGCTTCATCAACCAAGGAGTTACACTATCACTTCAGCCTCTCGGACAAGAAGTATGTTTATCCATACGAAACTTCAAACAGGAACCAATTGCACTCATCTCTCTTCGCATCAAAAGCATTCTCCATATATGCCAGAAGAAAATCGAATTCTTCACTCGAGATCACGCTTTCAGTTCAGAATCATCCCACAGGTGCTACAGAGCTGGAAGCTGTCAACCTGAAAAATGCGACAACACCAAATCGTCGGAGAAAATCAGCGAATTCAGTTGGAAAGCAACCAAATACCCTGACTTCACATTCTGTAAAGCCAGCTGCCCAGGATTCATGTGCGGGTGCTTCTTCTTCTCTCCATCCTGCTTATTCTATAAATACTACGCAGCGCCGACTTCGAACATCACCTACCCAATCTTCTCATGTCTCGTCTGGGAACTGACTGTCGCTGCCGAAATGACACAGCAACTGCAACAGAAAAAGCAGACGCATCCCGTAACTCTCACTCCGTCGTGCCACACGAATCAACAATGTCACGCTATCTCTCATCGCCACAATATCCCCACAACTACCTCTTCTCACTTCAACGTTCATTACCGACGGATTAAAAAGCGCTATGACAATGAAAGTGCAGGCAAATGAACTGACACCAGCCACACCAGCACAACTTCAATGCTCTTCTGAATCAGAGGCCAAAAACTTCAAATGTCGCTTTGCCTCCCGTGCGTGTAGCTGCTCAACCGGTCCATACAAAGCCACTTGCACATGTTCGGAAGGAGAAGTATCTAAATATCTCCGTGAAAGCCTTCTTCCCTTGACTACGAAAAACGTCATGATCAAAAACTACGCCGACACCATTGCTGCCCATACACAAGTTGGATCAGCAGTGCAAGTACACATCAATATGGACAACGTCAAAATCGTCTCAGTACAGAACCACGCGACATGTTCCATAGAATCTTCCAGTTTGGAAGGTTGCTACTCGTGCTTGTTAGGAGCAAGAGTAACCATCGTCTGCTACTCTACTAAAAGAACAACAACTGCCGACATCATTTGTGGACAACAACAACAGATCACAACCTGTACAGAAACTGGGAAACTATCTGAAGTTATATTCCACTTTAACACGCCAACCGTCTCAACGCGCTGTACCGTATCCTGCCCCGGAGGGAACACCAGCTTTCATCTCAGTGGTGTTCTCATTTATGTGAGCGAATCGGAACTTCAGAACGAGATCTCCACCATCAACGACTTCAGCGTCAACCAACCGGCTGGCTTTGCAGCCGCGATCAAAGGAGTATCTTCGCTTTTCCGTAAATTAGACTTCTCTCTTCTCTCCAATTTGTTAACTTTACTAAATCCCATTAAGCTTATAGTCTTCTCTTCGGTTCTAACTTTTATTGTACTCCTGATGACTTCCGTGACATCCAACCTTTCAAAACTAAAAAAGAGCTACTAGCGCTCCCCGGGAATTTATCTGACCGATAAAATATCGTTTAGTATTGAATTTCTGCAGAAACAGCATGATTCTCTTGCATTCCCTTGAACAAACATAGATTAGTCATTTCTTCTGTTGAACTTAATTTGAACAACATGTATTTGTCATATTGTGTCTCGCATCCGTTATTAAATGCTATCAGCATTAATCATCGTGTCATATGGCATTTTTTGTAAGCGTATATAAGCCTCATGATCCTGCTTTATTGGGGTTTTCCCACTGCTGTCGTCAGAAATAAAACGTCTCTACTGTGAGTTCGACAAAACCCTGGAAGGACACAGGTTCCGCCTCCTTTAGTGGCTTGTTATATAGAAGGATTGTTTACTGACTTGAGAGTCAAAAGAGAGTGACCCATATTATGTCTTGCAGGCTCCAATTACCTTTGATTAAAAAACGCGCTTATCCGGATCAACATTGTGCGCTCGCGCCAAAATTCTGCCTCCAACACACTCTCTTCCGTTCTTAGGTAACCGGTTAATCGGATCACGGTTTATCTTGGTCTCTACATTCCTACGGCTTGAATAGCTTATTCCTCCTACTCTCCAGGGATTGCCCCATTTCCTCGCACTTTCCGCTCTTCTTGTATTTGATAGTATTATAAGCGAGGGAAGCTGAACGCTCCATGACTGTCACGCCTCCTCTGATCCGATCGGGGAGAGACGAGGAGGCGACAACGGCGGCCGGCGGCATCGACAAGGAGCTGAAGGACGACTCTGGCAGCAGAATGACCTACTCCTCATCCCGACGCGCTGTGATCCACTCTACCATCAGTATTCCGTTCGCGCTACTATGGATAAACCTTATCCCGAATCCAAAATATGACTATATGACTTTCGGTATGATCATCTCCCGCGAGAGAGGGGGTCCGCCGCGCCGCAAGCACAGATCATCGGATCAACTTTTTAAACGTTCACAGGGCGTTTTTCACTCCATCGGAAGATCACTCAATGCTGATATCAAATATCGCATTTACTTTTCGAGGCTCGCAGTTTGAAAAGTGGTATCACAAAGGCGGAAAAGGCGTTCTTTTGCGGTTTTCTGCCTTCTTGATACTGCTTTAACCCCGGGGGCATAATGATACCTGCATACCCGACAGTTTAATTATTGGTGAATCTGGTCCTAGGCTCTGCATTGCAGCTTACAGTATGTCGCATTTCAACGTCTGATCAATTCCTCTTCAAAGGGGCATGGAGGTGCCTTCTTGCAAAAAATTTTTCCTTATCCACCATATAGTGAAAATTTTAGACTAACTGACTATCTATAATTTGCCCACGCCCAACTTTTATCGTGGAAAAATTACTTATATTCAAACTTTAAAAATTATCTATCCTTCTTCAACTGCAAACCGTTGATCGGCATGACCTTTCCTTCTATACCGGAGTAATGAGGAATGGATACTTTGTCGTTTGGCGAATACATCGCTTAATTTCCCGGTTGTTGAACAATTTATTTTCATTTCAAATTTGTTGCGCAATAAAGGTTACTACGCGTCTTGTACTTCCAAATATAGTGCAAGAAAAATCGAGGACTCTTTGCTTCCGTTAATATTGTAATAAACTTAATAAAGGTTTCTCATTCAAGAGACAAGTGCAGGCTAAGGGCTTTGTATTAAAATCATATCCCCAATTGTACCAATTAGGGGAAATTTTCTGTAATTGAAACCACCTGTCAACGAGAATGTATAGGAAAATCATTCGAAAAATTGTGATGAGAAAAACAAGGGATCTATAGCGCCATTCGAGCAAACTTTGAAACACCGAAGTTTGAACTAAACCATCAAAAAGGGTTTAGACAAGAGTGGACTAAATTTGGTAAAGAGTTTGTGAAGAAGTCTTAATTGCGGAAGTGAACTGCGAAGGAGAACTTCTATCTATAAGGCTTGAGACGCCATAAGGCCCTGGAAAATATCTGAAACATGGTAATAATAGTTCAAATTCATCGTGCTTCTCAACGTTTTTCTGAAGTTATTGATTCCATCATCAGTACATCGGATACCATGCACTCACCAGCACCAGCACCACGATCTGAAAAGAAGCCGCTCACATAGTAGCTACCACTGAACAGTGTTTTAGATTTTCACAAATTACGCTGAACATCTATACGTGTTAAGGCATTGGGAACTACAGCTGTGTGAAGCGAATCATAATACCGTTACACCAGAATTGAATGTAAGCTGTAACCTTCGTATCATTACGGTCGATTGTTAGCAACACATTATGTTAGAGGTATTTTCCAGCTTTTAGATAGAAGTGGGTTAGTGATAAACAATTCATAAACCATAAGTCACTAAACAGGTATTTGATGTCTTACAGATTGACAAGCCCTCGGAGCATGAGTGGAAGCGAGACGCTTCCAAACATCAGCCAAAGAATGAGAGCGCAAATATCAGCAGCATGGAACGCAAATATCAGCAGCAGCAGAACCGCTGGCCAAATTGTAGTGGAATCGTTTCCAGTACAGCACTCAGAAGAATGTCCTCTTCGTCTAGCGTTGGGTTCACAGCCTATTCATCAAGCCTAACGGAATGTCTGTCTTATGGGCGCGCGTAGCGCAGTCGGAGGACGCGCGACTGTCGCGTGCACCCGATACCAGGTTCCTGGTTCGGATTTCCCGCCTAGGCCAACCAAGCCTTCCATCCCTCGGTGAATTGGTACCAGACTTGTCTGGGAAGGATAAAGCGCTGACTTGTTCATCGGCTGGCCACCGCAAGTCATTGTATGCCCAAATACGCATTCATGTCGTCTCCACGACATCCCATAGAATGGGATTGCGCTGGCGCATCCCAGAAGGGATTGAGTAACGCCATCCTTTATCCTTATCCTTATCCTTATCCTAATGGAATTGCTGACATTTCTGTCCAGTCGCCGTGATTTAAGCCACGAGGTGTGATGAATCCCAGAAATGGTGGCTTAAGACAAAAATGCTATCCTCTTCTGTATAGTATGGAAACTGGTCAAACTACTGCTGAAAATTGATGACCCTGAGGCAAAGTTGGTTAAAAACGTAGCCGTACCGAGCGTAGGTCCCAGCAACATTCTTCGTTACCCGTCTTGGCCCACCGCTGATAATTGGAGAACCTGGGCAGTAGAAGAAGCGTAGTAACCCGAGTAAATACCCCCGCACCATTGGCCACTGATTTTGAGGGAGCGTACGGGAAGAATTATATACGAGAGGCTGGTGCAGTCGAAAAGTGGGGGGAGGGTGGGACGAGAACTTGATTTCCGCTTTTGACGAACCACTACAGGCAGTGACTCATGCCTTCCTCCTTTATATATGGTGGGGTTTTCTGCCTCTGACTTTCCTACCTCCAGTGCGTCAGAGAGAAATTCAGTATCGCGTTCAAAAGATCGATAATATTGATCGATACTGACTGTGTGATCAAAACTCCCAATCAGCTATTGGGGGCATTCGTCGGCTAACACAGTCAGGCAACTCCCACATAGACCTCTATTTGTATTCATAATCAGTTGCGTATGCTTCGGCCATAAAGTTGGTCTCGATTGGTCTTAATATTTGGCATAGCTCAATCTTCCATTAATTGTCTCCGCTCCGTCTCGCAGCAGTATTATAAATTGTTGTCATAGTCATGTAGAAGTACTAAAAATAATTTCGTGAATAATGCATAGTTCCATTAAATATTTATTTTATATTAAAAAATATTGATTCACTTGCACCCTGCACGTCCTGCTATCGGGGTAAGAAGCATCCAATTCAATTGCTACGACAGAACTTTTCGCGTCGAATTGGACACTCTTCGAAGACGATGCGACTTTTATTCGATTGATTGCAGAAGTTGAACAACAAATTCAATAGTGAGGAACGCACATATCCCCTGTTTGGTGGTTCATGTGAGTGGATAAATAGGAAGCGTGAGTGAGCAGGAGAAGCTGATGCGTGCGCTCAACTCAACGAATTTCGAGAGGGAGAATCTTACTTACAGCCTACAGCTAAGAAGCAAACCTACAGCGCAATAAAAGACGAGATCGCGCCGTGCATTCCAAATGTTCACCGCAGATTTTATTCGATTAACAGCTTTTATTTGATTGATAGTGTAAATGCCACTTACATAAACCACCAAACTGGGGATCCACTTTTCAAAGCCGCTTCAGTCTCCCCAACGGTGATCTTTCGGACCGGACCGTGGGTTGAAGCCGTTGAAAGGATGCCTGGGTGGTAGAAATTCCGCTCCCCATCGCGGGACTCGAGCTTTTCGTAAACCTCGCTGTGATGAGTGACTTTTCCGCTTTATGGCAGCTTTCATCACTTTCTGGTCATTTTATGAGTTATCGACTGTCTTCTCGTCAAAAAAACATATGATAACCACTTTTTTCTCTCGAACCTTTTCTTCCACATCATCTGTACACAGCCACACTTAACGACTTTGCGTCGTCCAGGCCTCCTAGTGCCGAGTTCCAACCTTGCAGCTTGGCGTATCACGTCGGTTGCTCTCCTCCAAGTTTCATCGACAGTCGTGGCTGCCAGAACGCGTACGCGAGATGTCACAGCTGCTGCTTCTCTTCCATGCGCCACCACTTGATTCTTGCAGCACCGCATCACTCAATCTAATTCAGCATTGGAGGGGCGATCTTCAGGGTGCAGATCAGCGGTCGATGCTGTGGGACGACCGTCCCATACGGCACGATCTTCGCATCCGCAACAAGAATTCGGTCGCGATCTTTCACAAGGAAAAGGCTTATCTGAGTCTTGGTACTCCCAGTATAGTATTAGGTTGACCGGAAATCTCTGGCCTTTTGGCTGGTCCACTTCAAACGATTATAACTTTCTTCACTCTCAATGGATTCAGTCGAAAGAAGCACCATCTAAGCGGCACAATTTTCGAAACTCGACGCTTGTTCAATTTCAGGGAAAAAACTAGGTGGTCGAGATGCAACAAATTCTAGAAATGCTGTTTTTGCGTGCTCCTGATTTGCGAAGGTTCTATCCGCGGGCAAGTTCTGAAAGTGCTTAAAATGGTGGTTGTCGGTTGGCGCAGGGTCTGTTGAGTATGCCGGGTGAGGCAGAGATTCAACCTCTAA
Organism: Heligmosomoides polygyrus polygyrus; assembly: GCA_947396885.1. Classification (NCBI taxonomy): domain Eukaryota; kingdom Metazoa; phylum Nematoda; class Chromadorea; order Rhabditida; family Heligmosomidae; genus Heligmosomoides; species Heligmosomoides polygyrus. The sequence continues at coordinate 56,851,359 of OX377204.1, read as the reverse complement.
TTCGTTTGATTTTCGCATTGTGATTTGCGAAAGGTGTAGACGGGCTTCGTCGCACAAATGAATGGGACCGCGAAACAGTGCTGACCAGTGTAGGCTGCAGCTCATGCATTTTTCGGTATAGCTCGTCGATTTCGTCACAGTAGGATTCTGTTATGATGGCTCGACCTGGTTCCAGCATGTTCTAGTGAATCACGACAGCTACCGACCACCACACTGTTACCATCATCTTTTCTGATGGAACTTCGGCTCTGAGAAGTGCCTGGGAGTCTCTCGACATCCTGATCGTCTTCGCTTGTCGTACAGAAACCAATTTTCATTACATGTGACGACTCGATCCAAAAAAAAATTCGTTTTATTCCAGAAAAGCAAAGAATAGATTTCGAAACGCCACAATTTTTGGCGATCGCTGCACTCGTCGGACAGCTTTTTGAGCTTTCTCACCTATCCGAGGTGTTTCAACCCATCTGTAACAGCAATTTTACTGACTCCTAGACCTCCCGCAATCTCACGAAGTGTTTGCGGTGGACTAGCTTTTAGGAAGGTCTTCAAAAGTCGTTCAGGATTGCTGTTCCGGTCTAAGGCTTCGAGGTGCGTCCCCAAGGTTGAAATCTCCGGAACGAAATTTCTCGAACCACCGTTGCACGGTCCTTTCTTCAACACTATTCGGCCACCATACATGGTGGATTTGCTGGCCTGTTTCGACGGTGGGTTACTACAGTGAGTTGTTTAAAGTGGAATATATATCGCTCGAAATTGCCATTCCCACATACTTCAATAAGCCCTCGAAGAAACACAGTTATAATTATTATGTTAAGCATTGATGAAATTCAAATAATCCCGTCGTATAGAGCGAAGAATTCCATATTAGACGTTATATGAAAATGCGAAGTAAGTCGAATATTGATCAGCAATAAACGAAAACAGTTGGACAAAAGCGGCTAGAACTCTCCGGCTAACCTATTATAAAATGAAGTGGTAGTTGCGTTTTTGGAACATGGTGTTCACATGGTGAAGTTACGCGATTCCGTATATTCAGAAACACGGTTATCATCGGCGTTACGTCACTCGTATAGAAACCTTCATAGCACCTACGTGCCCATTAAGATCACCAGCTACTATGACGACATCCTTCGACCCTCCTCTGCTGTCTTCCCATCATGCTGGGTCCAAAACTATCCTACTCTGACGCCACGGGAGTACTTGGGCCGTAGGTTCCGCCCCCTTCCGAAATTGCCGTCGCTCGGCAGGATATCCTGCGGGACCGCCCCTCGATCGCGAGTGGTCAGTGGGGCGGAGGCGTGGCGGAGCTGAATTGCAGGACGTCCCGCCGAGTTACGGCACTGTCGCGAAATGACTGGCCGAACCGACAGGTACAGCCGAGGTACTCCGGAGGTACGGCGCAAGTACTGCACTAGTGTTCGCTCCTCCCGTCGGCGCTAGCCATTGGCTGGACACGCCCTACAACCCAACAACTGCCAGAGGGGTGCAGCCAAGGTACTGCCGGTTTCGGAAACCAACTGCCCAAGTACTGCCCCAGGTACGCCCCAAGAACTGCAGCGTACATGGGTCCCGCCGAAATTCCCTCATGTGTAAGCACAGTAACCTGAGGTGACGCAATGGGTCTCGTGATGGTGTGAGCGGTCGTTCCGACTGGCGCGAGGGGTTGCTCCACTTTGTTTGAGTTCGCTTTTTGTTTGTTGATGATTTGCGTCGGTTTTCTTCGGTATCTCTCGATGATTGGCGTCGATCGCGTTGCTGTTCGCTTCTGTTCGAAAGCTTTAACTCGTTTAACGTTTTTTCAGGTGAACGAGTCGTTGCAGAGCGAGGCGGTCATCGGTGTCGGACGCAAGCTCTCGGAGAGCTGTGAGTTAGTGGATTAAGTTTTAGTGTTTTGAAATGCATTTTTACTTGCAGTGCACGGGTTTATGGGCGCTAAGGGGCTGGGGAAGTGGCTGGGGGGGGGGGGGGTAATTTGAATTTGAACCGTATTGGCCACTCTGCACTGCACCCAATTGAAAGCTGTCCACAGGAGTGGACCTGGGTTTTTGTTCGCTGCCTTATTCGATCTCGTTTAACATTTCTTTTTCAGGTGAACGTGTCATCGCAGTCAGCTGGTCAGCGGAGGTCGTAGGGCAGCCGCCCAAGTTTGGTGAGTCAGTGCACTTTCGCGGGGGATTGCGCAATCCAGTGTACTTTCGCGGGGATTGTGCAATCCCCTTTGGGTTTCATTTTGCTTCTCGACGGTTCTCGTCCTTCGCGTTTTGTGTCGGTGTTCTTTGCTGTGCCGTACGGTAATCGTCTGTTGACCGAAGTTGTTTAACCTTTCTTTTTCAGGTGAACGAGTCGTTCCAAAGCGACGTTCTCATCGGCGTCGGAGGACAGCATCGATGTTTAGTGAGTTAGTGGATAAAAATGTATTTAGAGTTGTGTAAGCAGCAGCTGTTTACACAACCCTAAATACATTTTTACTTGCTGTGCACAGGTTTGTGGGCGCTAAGGGGCTGGGGGAAGTGGCTGGGGGGGGGGGGGGGTAGTTAGAATTTGAACCGTATTGGCCACTCTGCGCTGCACGCAATTGAAAGCTGTCCACAGGAGCGGACTTGGGTTTGTGTTTGCTTCGTTATTCGATCTCGTTTAACCTTTCTTTTTCAGGTGAGCGAATCGTTCCAGAGCGACGTGGTCGTCAACGTCGGAGGACAGTAATCCAAGATTGGTGAGTTAGTGGATTAAGTGTTAGTGTTTTGAAATGTGGTTTTACAAATGTATTTAGGGTTGTGTAAGCAGCAGCCAGAGGGATGTTTACACAACCCTAAATACATTTTTACTTGCAGTGCACGGGTTTATGGGCGCTAAGGGGGGGGGCTGGGGGATGTGGCTGGGGGGGGGGGTTAGTTTAAATTTGAACCGTATTGGCCACTCTGCACTGCACGCAGTTGAAAGTTGCCCACAGGAGTGGACTTGGATTCTTGTTTGCTTCGTTATTCGACCTTGTTTAACCTGTGTTTTTCAGGTGAAGGGGTCAAGTCGTCGCAGCCTAGAGCAAGCTGTTCATCGGCGTCGGAGGGCAGCCATCCAAGTTTGGAGCGTCGGAATCGCAGGACAGCCATCGAGTTCGGGCGAGTTAATAGAATATGCTTTGTTTTAGTATGAAATGTTTTATTAATGTGAAGTGTATTTTTTTAAATGTATGTAGGGCTTACGTCTATGTAAGCAGCAGCCAAATTGCTGCTTACATAGCCCTTATCCCTAAATACATTTTTAATTGCAGTACATACATTTTTTTGCGCTTAGCGGCTCGGGAGGGGGCACTGTGGTATGGGCCTATTCGGTATCACCGGCTGCGACGCTGTCGCGCTGCGGCACAGCTACGCCGACTTTATGTGTTCAGCTACTCACTCAAGTATAGGCATGCGGGTTGATTGTCGGGTTATAGGAGCAGGACATGGACCCGATAAGAAGGAGTGTTAGTAGAAATGACCGCAGAGAGCACTATAAAGTGATTGCTGAAGGTGAAAACCAGGAACGTGCTTATTTCCACCATTGACATTCACACTGACAACGCAAATTTTAATTTGGAGAACTAGTTTATATTATTTTCGGCTGCTCTTATAGGTCTGGAACTGAATTGCATGGGCGACCTAATAATTGGGATCGCTGCTTTAAGAATTGATTGGTTAAGCAGATCAAGAAAACCAACTGTCTACCGCAGAACTCCACTTATATGGGATTTCTTCAAAACAAGTGTAACATATCGTGTGAGCCATAAACACTTCGCTACTTCAACAGACAAGAGAAGCTCATGCGCAACGGTGTAAACATTTAAGGAATCGAACTTCCGGCCACCTTGATAGTGTTTTTAGGGAAATGGCCATTTTCTTCTGTTTCAGCCTCCATGTTGGTTTTTGGTTCCCGCCAATTCCTAAATGCTTCTATTCCTGGCGGTGCTCCTCTTTCTTCACGCAATGTTTATATAGATGCCTGCTGAGAAAATCTAAAGCAGGGACTGAATCGCTAAGGAGCTCCAGTAAATGTATTAAATGCTGGGAGCGTATGGGTCTGTGTTCCAAATCGTCGAGCGATGATTTCGACCACAGTGAAATCAATTTTTATAAGAAGAGTTTTAAAAGGAGCGAAACTGAAAATCAGTCGAACACTTCGTCGATCCTCCTCAAACGGATGCCACAGTTGAGCCACCTGCGAAGATGCAAAGAAGACGCCGATCACTTCGGAATGTGACCCGTAAGTATAAATGGAAACCATGACAATCCATTCAGTCCATCTACGAAATGCAGTTTTAGACCAGATAATGAATTGTGAGATGCTGCTTGAAAATGACGTCGAATCCGACCCCGATTCAGCGATTCAGAATTTGATAACAGGCAGAATGAGGGAATGCAAGATCAACTTGACTCAGGCGAAAGTGATTCAAACCCAATGTTGGAATGTGCAAGAGTCATCGGATCCCATCGTCCGTTCGCTTACTGCGATAGTAGTGCAACAGGCAAATGCAATACTCGGAATATCGGCCGCGGTCAGCATTTCTTCTAAACTAAAATCTGTCGAATTGTGACAAACTATAGGGCTACACTATTTCTATTTCCAGTTGGATTCTGTGTTTGAGTATGCGCGAGAGAACCATGGGATGATGTTACGGAGCGAGGGACCTGTAAAGAAAGCAAATTTGTCATGCCTTCCTGAGGGTCTCCGACTTCACGCCGCTAACTTGACTAAGTCGTGGAGAATCGAGGGCAGCACGCCTTTTAAGGTAAAAAAGATCGAAAAAAATCTGATCTCGCTCATATCTGTTTCTATTTTCATGCGACAAATTTGAATGAACTTCTGATTCGATGGAAACCGCTAGGCAGAAGTGTCGCCAAAAACGACCACAACTCTCTGTGTACCGACTTCTTCAGGGTGTATCTCGTCCAAGTAGGTTACCTTGAAAATGACAGAAAATGAAAAATAAGTGCACATGTGACCACCTAACATCTTCAGGCTTGCGAACCACCGTCTGTAATCCAACACTACACTTATAGAACTACGGGCCGCTGTAGAAGAAGTAATGAACTCAGAAACCTTCCACAAAATATGGTCGGACCTCTCATAGGTGTGTTTTTGACCATCACATCATTTGAGTTATAAGCCTGAGCCCCCCATCTGAAACCCGACTTCATCTTTCGTCAGGCTGTTGCTTGGATGTTATGAGACTCGGAGCGGAGCTAGATTTGAATGTCGAGGACATTATGCGATCCCCCACAAGGTAGTCTTTCTAGTAAAATCAGCTAGAGGGAATCTGCTCACCAGTTATACGAACTTTTATTATAAATTCAGCTTCTGGAAGGGATTGGGAAGGAACAATGAATCAAGGAAAAAAGCCTTCGAGATTCGAAAGAAGCAAGTGCAAACTGGGCGATCTACTGTAGGACCGCACTATCGCGGGCCATGTAAGTTGGGGCAATTGAAATCAGATTGCTCAAACAGTTGAATGAACTTAAGCAGTATATGTTTAAGGGCCGACATACGTCAATACGTCGTCAAAGATGACGTTCTAACACCACGCCTTGTAAGTATAATATTACTGCCGCTTATACTGCCTGCTAAGCAACTGGTCTGATTTTCATAAGTAACTTACTTACAGAAACACTATAACTTTGAAATATAGGTCCCTACCACAAGTGCAATCAATTCGGATGGCGAAGACGATCCTATGCCGCAGTAGCGACCGCAACAAACACTGGGGTATCCCTTCAAAGTGAGCAGGATGTGCTCCCCAGCTCCGGCAGAATGTCCTGCTGAAATCTGCAGAATGTCCTGCTGAAATCTGCAGAATGTGCTGCCGAAATCTGCAGAATGTCCTGCCCAGCTCCCGCAATGTCCTGCCGAGCTGCGAGACTACCTCTGCCCTCAAAGAGGATGACCGGATGACCGAGATGACCAAGGTGCTGCTAGCTCGACAGGTGGTTCCGCCCACTTTTGCAATTGTTGGGCCGTGTCCCGGAGATAAGAACGCCCCATCTACGGCCCAAGAACTCCCGTGGCGTCAGAGTATGCTCGATCAGAGCAGCCAGTCTGAGGAGCATACCCAGAGAAGAAGTGGTAGAGTCGCTCTATAGCTGCGACAACTATCTTCACCAATCAATCAACAAGGCGCTCTACGCTTACGATCGATTCACGAGAACGTTTGGAGACGACGCCTCCGGCTCCAATGGTGGTCCTGAGACTTCCACATAGAACGGCCTTGAAGCTTATGCCCCTTGACTTGCAACGGGACCACCTCGTCTCCAAAATCGCACAGACATCAAACCCTCTTCTTCGATCCTGTGCTTCTGTCAACTCAGCAGCGCGTCAGCGCACCCACATTCAACGTTGCCACGCAGGTTCTGCTTATGTTATGGAACTTCCGGTCTAGCTCAGTTACCCCGATGCCGTCCTCACATCAGGGCCCTCTCATGTTTCCCACACGCACCGGATCAATTTCCAGTAGCATGACGAGGAGGAACGAACATCACCACCAGCCACAAAAACAGATTCAACATTGTTTAAACTGCTACCCATAGCAGGTTGCTCTCATGTTGCCTCTCTTACTCAAATATTCCTGATATTCTACCAATTCTTTCAACAAAATCACGTGTCAGATCATCGACACAACTGCATTAAAGCCCGAGGGCAGTTCTTATCATTCACAGATAGTTGACAGCTGCAGTGCTTCGTTTCTGGAGTAAACATCTGTGACACCAGAGGCGGATCTAGATGACCGGCGATAAAATTCGCATTGGATGGCTTACCAAAGGTTGTCAATGACAAATATGTACAGATAACGTTACTCTCTGACTGCATTCATTATTAATTCGACTTTTACAGACTGTTCGGAATCGCTCGTGCGTAGTAGTCTACGAGAGTTTCGAGAAGGGGTCCCTATGAAAATTTCTAAAGCGTACTGGTCCTAGGTTCAGAAGAGGAGCATTCAGACACTGTAACCTTTTCGAGATGTTTTCAAGATAAGCTCAGTAGACGAAATTCACCTCCATTTTTTGGCCTCTGGTTGAATGGTTTCAGCTTTTTTTTATTCCGGAGAAGAGCGAGGGCAACACGGATAGGGGTACTAGCAACGCGAAAGTATCGTGGTGGTTTGGACAATTCGTAAATTTGAGAAGTTCAAGCTCGAACAGCATTGCTGTATGATTACGATCTTTCGCAAAAATCCGCCTTTGATATGTTGAAGTAAATCAGATTTTTGTTTCGGAAAACTAGAATGCAAACAGTTACCTCCTTTTTTCCTTTGAAGCTTTGCTGCACACACTTTGAGCTTCGCTGGCATCTTGTCTACAGCATCTATTTCGTCCTTAATAGAAATGATAAGCGACGGTTGACAAATTCGCATACTTTTTGAGGTTTCACCGGTCGGTCTTTGAATGAGGGAGAAAGGAACGCGTTACTCAATCCTTTTTGGAATGTGCTACGTATTCGACTCCTAAAAAATGTGAAGGGAATTTAAATGCGTACTTGACCCACGCAGTGACTTGCGGTAGCCACCCCAAGAATAAGTCAGTGCTTTTTTCCCAGGCAAGTTTGATACTCCACGGATCTCCCTCGATAGAGAGCGTTCGGGCTCTCTTGTTAAGAGGGATCTCGGGCCGCTTGTCGCTGGGCCACGTGGCGCGTCCCCGGGTGGTGGATAGAGGAATTAAACGCGAACCAAATGCGACCGTATACTGCCCAGAGACGCAGGTGGGATGCAGGGGATGGACTCCTTGCTCCTGCTCTGTCGGGTCGACGCGTTCCTTGTGCGTGGGAGCGGCATGTTCGTGCACAGTGTACTCGGATGTGTTCGCGCCTGTGCGGATTGTAACTGAGTCGGCCCAGCCAAAAGCCTGCACCCGGTAGACTGGGAGTACATCGTAAGGCGATTCGAGGCCGCCTCAACAGTCTCGCCCCGTCCCTTCGGGCAGTCTGGCTGGCTGCCCGGAGCTCTTCGCCCGCACGACTGAGCCTGACTAGCTACCCGTGTTGTATGGAAGTCAAACACAGCAGCACTAAAGGGCCTCATTCCCCTGACCCCGAAAGAGCCCCCATTTCTGCAGCGATGGGAAGGACAAGTACGGAGAGGCTGCTAAGATCTCAGGGCCTAACCAGGCTGCGCAAATTGAGAAGGACTAGAATGACGATCTGTACTTACAACGCCTGCACACTCGCATTGGAAGGATCTGTTGATGCAAGCCAGAAAGATCAAGTACGTCGTCATCAGACTGACCGAGAAGAGAAGACACCACCCATACACGCCGCCTACCACTACGGAGAGGAACTGTTCCTCGGAACATGCGACAGCAGGGGAATAGGTGGCGTTGGTGTCCTCATCAACACACTTGTCCATGCTCCATGCCATCTTTGACTGTATTCGTCGCGTATGCCCCAGCCTCCGACTACGACGACGAAAAGGTCGAAGCCTTCTACGTGGAGGTGGAGAAGTTCTATGAGAAAGATCACACTTCTACAAGGTGACCGTCGGCGAGTTCAACACCAAGATCGGACCGCGAAGGTCGCCGGAAGAACTTCACATCGGAACCCACGATTTGGAGTGGAGCGAGCAAGGTGAAAGGCTGTCTGAGTTTATCATGTCGACCAAAACCATCCATGGAAACTCACAGTTCCAGAAGCCTCCCTCCCTACGATGGAACTGGGAATCCCCGGGTGGGCAGTTCCACAACGAGATCGACCACATCATCTTCAACCGCAAGTATTGCCTGACCGACGTCTCCGTTGTCCCCAGTTCTACACGGGATCGGATCATCGCCTCCTTCGCGCGAGGTTTCGCTTTTTGCGTCAAGGAGAGAAGGCCGCGAAGTTCAAGAAGAGGAATCCCAGAACGACCATCAACTTGGACCTCTACACCTGTCTTTTCGGCCTTTGGGAAGATGCCGTCATGGACAACATCGATGAGGAATACGACCGCTTCGTGCGCCATGATAGTGCGTGATAGTGCTAATGGAGCCGAGAGCTTGAAGACCACCAAGAGACGCCTGTTTCCGGAAACTCTCGAGCTTATACGCCAGCGTGGAGCAGCACGAGAGTCAGGCAACTACCAGCTGATGTCCGAGCTTGAGAAGCTATGCAGAGCGGCGATAAAGGAATATCTCAAGGAGAGAAGGGCAGAAGTGTTGGCTGAAGCAGCAGAGGCAGGGTTGAGCATCCGCAATGTCCGCCGAAACTTCGCCAACTTCAAGACCAAGATGACCGCTCTCTGATGTCCTGACGAAACCGTCACCTCTTCCAGAAGGACCATGGAGAAGGTCATCCACGTCTTCTACTCCGATCTCTTCGATAGCCACGTCCACCTGCCCCCATACCATCTTCCGCAGGATGGATACGTCGTTCCCTCTGTTCTCCCTTCCGAGATCCGACACGCCATCTCTTCTGTGAAGAAACGTACAGCAGCCGGTCCCGACAGTATCAGACCCGAACACCTGAAGAACCTCCCGCCAGCGCTCATCAAGACCTTGGCGCGGCTCTTCACACGCCACCTGTCGGAGTGCAAGGTTCCATCTCAGTGGAAGACCAGCAAGACCGTCTTGCTGTACAAGAAGGGAGACGTGCACGACATTGGCAGCTATCGCTCGATCTGCCTGCTGTCCATAGTCTACAAGCTGTTCACTCGAGTCATCTTGAATAGGATCAGCAGAACGCTGGACGAAGGACAGCCACGCAAACAAGCAGGATTTCGGAGAGGATTCAGCACGATCGACCACATACACACCATTACGAAGCTCATCGAGTCGCGAGAGTATAAGCTGCCGCTGTGCCTTACGTTCATCGACCTGAAGAAGGCATTCGACTCCGTCGAAACTGAAGCGGTCTTCGAAGCCCTGCTCACTCAGGGCGTTCCTACTCAGTACATCAGAGTCCCTCAAGCGCTTTACAGTGGATTCACGACCAAGATCTCTCCATTCTATAACGACGTCGTCATCGACGTAAGGAGAGGGGTTCGGCAAGGGGATACCATATCCCGAAGCTCTTCAGCGCCACCCTCGAAAACGTCATGCGCGAACTATTATAGAATGGGAAGACATGGGAGTGAAGGTCGACGGCCAGCAGCTGCACCATCTTCGTTTCGATGACGACATCGTGATCATAACACCGAGCATCAGCCAAGGGGAGCGAATGCTGGCCGACTACGATCGCGTATGTGGGAACGTTGGACTGCAGCTGTATCTTACGAAGACGATGTTCATGAGGAACGGACAAGTTTCTGATGGCCCATTCTCGCTCAACGGAACGAACATCTCCGAATGCTCCAGCTACGTGTATCTGGGTCGCGAAGTCAATATGGCCAACGACCTAGCGCCGGAGCTGAGCAGGAGGAAACGAGCGGCTTAGGGAGCTTTCAAGAGCGTCGAAGAAGTCGCGGAGAAGACGAAGAACGTCCGACTCCGTGCCCACCTATTCGACTCTACCGTTCTTCCTGCCCTAACATACGCCTCAGAGACCTGGGCTATACGAGAGGGGATGAACACGCGATGAGCGTCGCGCAGCGTGGAATCGAGAGGACGATGCTCGGAGTGACACGACTGACGCAAGTGAGAGAAGGCCTCCGGAGTTCCGGGCTTCGCCGACGTTCGAAGATCAGAGACGCTGTCGCGTGGGCCAAGTTGTCGAAAATTAGGTGGGCCGGCCACGTAATGCTCTTCGCAGACACCCGCTGGACGAGAGCGGTTACCGACTGGATTCCGCGGGATGTCAAGAGAACACCGGGTTGCCCACCAACGCGTTGGTCGGACTTCTTCGAAAAAGCCCTGAACGACCGATATGACGCTCTTCGTCTCCCTCGAGCGAGAAGGATTCATTGGACCACTCTGGCACGCGACAGGGACGAATGGAGACGCTGCTGGCGCCCGCTCGAGCTAGTCGATGATCAACGGGACGACAGGTGAGACAGGTGAAGTCTGATACTAATTCGCTGACACGGAGGAGTGGAAGGTTTGGTAGGGCGCGCCACAGCGATCACCTTCTCCGATTGTGCTTCACGCGCCCCGTATTCAAGCAGTAAAATAGCAAAAATTACCTTGAATGAGTTCCTTTCATCCTAAATTTACAGGTCATGGTCATATTTACAGGTCATAAACGCAGTTTGACTCTATATGTGAACCTTAACACCAATAGGGTGGTATGGACAACATACCCGCGGAAATCCAGTGGCAGCGCCATTAAAACCTCCCCTAGTTCAAAATAGTGTAGACCTTGGCCCTGTTCTACACTTTATTGTTTTGGCCTGCTAAGAGAACACACGCTACTGACCCTACCAACCAAAACTATTATTATAAAAATAATAATTTTATTAGGAGTCAGTTAATGGGATCAATATTTTAAAGAATTTTAGAAATGACAACAAATGTAGTAACTGTTGTGAAAAATGTAGTAATTGTAAAATAATTAATAAATCTGAATATGTTCATTCTTCAGTCACAAGTTTGAGGATTAACACCTATAACAAAAACAATGATGATGCAACATAAGTAATGTCGTGTATTGTATAACATGTAACGATCGTCAAAAACAATATATTGGAATTACAACTAGAAAATTAAAACACAGAATTAGAGAACATCTATCCAAAAAAACATCAAAAGCCATCAAAAACCCAAAATTAATGAATGTTTATACACACATTTTGAAAACAACTGTAATAATTTGTCAATTAATATAACTATTTTAGATTCTTTAGAAGACGATGTATACAAAGACATTCATTTACAAGAAGAACTTTTTTGGATAAAATCAATTAATACAGCTCATCCTTTTGGTTTTATGATCATATTAAAGGGTATGGAAATCTATGTGATATTGATAACCCTTTAACCTATAAACAAAACCACCCGTTCAATAATTTAAAAATTAGGAAAATTAGAAAAAGGGTGGCAAAAAGAATAAAAAACTGGGAAATATTAAAACAGACAACTGCACTCAATTGTGATGAATTTTTTAATAGATTTAATCAAATGAACTCGATAATAGAGACGTATAGATACATTAATACCTTTAAGAAAAAATATCTTAATAAAGTTATAAAAATAACATGTGATTAAGAATACTTTAATAATATTGATACGAATAAATGTACAATTCTTGTTAGCATGTTATGCAAATTCTGTTTTATCGAGGAGAAAATAAATATTTAAACTCAGAGCATAAACACAATAACTATATTAATGTTGGAGTTACGTATATAAGTAACGTTCTAGATAAAGTTAACTTAGATAATATATTTAATAATAGCTATATGTATAAGTAAAATTATAGAAAACAATTTTAATAAAAAAATGTTATCTTTTAGATGTGTATTTAAATCACAACCTTCTTTTTTTCAAAAAAAAGTTTAATTATTAGGGGGGGGAGCAAAAGTAATGAGACAAATTGAAAAAAATCTTTATCTCGTTATAACTCAATTTCAACTCAACGATGCTGAGGAATGTATTTGTCATTAAGGGCAATGACCTTGCTGCCATCGCTCAGTCAACTTCCTGATCCCATCCTTACAGAACTGCTTGGGCCTGGTGTTGATCAACTGCTCGGTATGGTTGTCAAGGACTGCTTGGGTTCTTGTGTCCCTTCCGACAAAGAAGTCCCGTAGGGCCAAGAAATAGTGATAGCCGCATGGAGAGATGTCCGGCGAATACGGTGGGTGAGGTATGTGAACGTAGCCCAGCAGAGCAAGCTTATCCGTGGTTACTTGTTCCCGATGGGGTGCGGCGTTGTCGAAGAGGAGGACCTTCTTGAAGCGCTGCGAATGAACAGGAGCGCCTGCCGCCTGCCCATCTCTTCTATTTCGTTCACCATGGTCTTGGAGTTCATCGTGGTGCTCTTGGGAAACAGCTTCCGGTAAACAGATCCATGGGCGCAGACCCAAAAGCTCCAAAGGCGCTTCTTGCCGAACGAAGGTTGGTAACAGGTTACCAAGCCTCACCCAGACTCGCTGCATGGCAGGATTAAGGTTTAAGGTAGAAGACGTACTTCTCATCTTGCGTGAATATTGAGCCCAGGCTGCTCGGGGTTGGGAAATTAGGCGAGATTTGCGCGACACAGGTCGACTCGTCAGACTGGGGTTTCGGCATGAGACAGACTGCGGTTTTGGCATGCTTCTGGAGAGGGCGGAAGTGGTAACTTCTCAGATGGGCTTCAATAAGTAGCATACAAACATACAAATATGATAAGCACGAAACCAGAGAGATATGTGGACACGGCACGGGGTGTCTCATTTCTTTTGGCCCCCTCTAATATGTATAATACATTAATTAGAACAAAAACTTGACAAAATTAAATTCTGCATTTAACAATAAATGCTTATGTATTAAAGAAAATATAAAAAATTTATTCATATGACACATAAAAATATTATCGCTGGCAACCTAGTAATGATTTCAGATGATGTTGTTAAAAATTTAATTACAAAGGACACAAAATTTATTCCAAAACAAAGTGTTTCGAAAGAATACATTCAACACTGGTTTGAAGAAGTTTTTTTATTCTTTGAAAAAATTAAAAATAAATATAAGTTAAAGGATTTCCACCTTAATTTGATAAAGGAGAAACTCAAAATCTTAAAGAAAAAATATGGAAATCTTCACTATATTACATTAATACAGAAAACAATAGGTCTTTTAAAAAAGTAAGTACACATAATATAGAATACTTGAACTTTTTAAAGAAAAATTTTGTTAATTGCTCTCTTGACAAGGCAAACAATAACAATAGCTTCTTTTGTAAAAAAATTCTATGTAGTCACTTTAGCAAAAGAGATGGAAATTGCACGTCAAACATATGAAATATATAATAAAGAAAACAAACTTGAAAATATCAACGGACATAAAATATTATGTTTAAATAATAAAATTAAAGTTGGAGGAACAGAAAGAGGTCCGCTGATATATAATTTACCGAAATTACACAAAAATCCAATCAAGTTTAGATTTCACTGGAGCATGCAATAGCTCCATAAAACCTCTTTCAAAAGAAATGACTATAAATGGTCTATTGATAACATAAATATATCTGAAAAAATAAGTAAAATCAATATCGAAAATTGTGAACTGTTTTGAGCAGACTTTACTAATATGTTTACAAGTCTTCCTCATAATACTTTTCTAAGACATTTTATTAAATATAATAAAATCGAGAAATAAACATTTCGTTGGTTATTGGTCTATTGACAACATAAACATATCTGAAAAAATAAGTAAAATCAATATCGAAAATTGTAAGCTGTTTTGAGCAGACTTTGCTAATATGTTTACTAGTCTTCCTCATAATACAATGCCAAAAAATATTAAAAAAGGAAATCAAAATATGTTTCAATAATGCGAGTAAAAAATATATTGCATGTAATGTGCATAATAACATTTATTACACCAATAATAATACTGTAAATAAATACAGGTATTATACAGCGGAACATTTAATGTTTTTAATGAGTATTTACTCAAAAATAGTTTTACAGTTTTTGCAGGCATAATTTATAAACAGATTGAAGGGGTACATCAAGGAAGTAATTGTAGTCCCTGACTTGCCGACCTTACGTTAATATTTGAATATAAATTTTGCAAAAAATTAGCAGCACACCATCGATATGTAAACATATATCCGTTTAGATACATGGATGATATTCTTATAATTCATAATAAAAATAATGAATATATACAGGAATTACTTAGTGGAACGTATGAAAATTCTCTTCAGCTTGAAACAACACATGAGTCAGACTACGATTGCAATTATCTCGATCTCAATATCAAAATTATTAACAATAAATTTATGACAAAATTAACAAATTATTAATAAAATAACAATTTTAATTCAAATATATCGATAAAGATGAAAAAATCAATCATATTCACAGAAACACTTATGTTAATTAGATGTTGCACAGTTTTTAACGATTTTGTCGAAAACCTTACAAAGTTGATTAACAGACTTATTAAAATTGACTATCCAGCAAATATAATCACAAAGGATATATTAAAATGTTTGAATAGAAATAAACATGTATTATATAAATACGATCACTATGATGTTCCACATTTCATTCTTAATTTACTTAATTATAATACAAAGTAAAAAATACAGAAATAATAACACTTAGTCTATAGATTAATTACAAACATAAGTCCATATGGAAGGGGAAGGAATGGCTTGTGAAACATTATATTGTGACTGTTAATGAAAAAAATAGTGATATGATTCTTACCCAAGCATAGTGGTTCTCATTTTATTACTACCTTCCGCAAGGAAGGTAGAGTTTATGAATAAACAAGTTTTCGTGTTTTTTTGTTAAAAAATACAATAAAATGTATTCAAATAAAAAACAAATAAATAAATCTTACTATATATAATTCGATTAATCCGTCGGTCACGTTGTCAGTAACGGGGAGGGGGACTGAAGCCAAGATATGCCTAGGACAGTGCGGCGTATGCCAGCCGGGTTTTCTTTCAGCTTAACAGTGGGCGATTGCCAGCGAACTGAAACCCCGGTGGCGGATCACCCAAGTTTACGACGTATTCAGCGAACAACGCGTCAGGGTAAGAATGAACACATCGGCGACCGTGCATGGCGAGCCGTAGACGTGCCGAACACGTCGGCAACCGTGCATGGCGAGCCGTAGACGTGCCGAACACGTCGGCGACCGTGCATGGCGAGCCGCAGACGTGCCGAACACGTCGGCAACCGTGCATGGCGAGCCGCAGACGTGCCGAACACGTCGGCAACCGTGCATGGCGAGCCGTAGACGTGCCGAACACGTCGGCAACCGTGCATGGCGAGCCGTAGACGTGCCGAACACGTCGGCGACCGTGCATGGCGAGCCGCAGACGTGCCGAACACGTCGGCAACCGTGCATGGCGAGCCGCAGACGTGCCGAACACGTCGGCAACCGTGCATGGCGAGCCGTAGACGTGCCGAACACGTCGGCAACCGTGCATGGCGAGCCGTAGACGTGCCGAACACGTCGGCAACCGTGCATGGCGAGCCGTAGACGTGCCGAACACGTCGGCGACCGTGCATGGCGAGCCGTAGACGTGCCGAACACGTCGGCAACCGTGCATGGCGAGCCGTAGACGTGCCGAACACGTCGGCGACCGTGCATGGCGAGCCGTAGACGTGCCGAACACGTCGGCAACCGTGCATGGCGAGCCGTAGACGTGCCGAACACGTCGGCGACCGTGCATGGCGAGCCGCAGACGTGCCGAACACGTCGGCAACCGTGCATGGCGAGCCGCAGACGTGCCGAACACGTCGGCAACCGTGCATGGCGAGCCGTAGACGTGCCGAACACGTCGGCAACCGTGCATGGCGAGCCGTATACGTGCCGAACACGTCGGCAACCGTGCATGGCGAGCCGTAGACGTGCCGAACACGTCGGCGACCGTGCATGGCGAGCCGTAGACGTGCCGAACACGTCGGCAACCGTGCATGGCGAGCCGTAGACGTGCCGAACACGTCGGCGACCGTGCATGGCGAGCCGTAGACGTGCCGAACACGTCGGCAACCGTGCATGGCGAGCCGTAGACGTGCCGAACACGTCGGCAACCGTGCATGGCGAGCCGTAGACGTGCCGAACACGTCGGCAACCGTGCATGGCGAGCCGCAGACGTGCCGAACACGTCGGCAACCGTGCAGGGCGAGCCGTAGACGTGCCGAACACGTCGGCAACCGTGCATGGCGAGCCGCAGACGTGCCGAACACGTCGGCAACCGTGCATGGCGAGCCGCAGACGTGCCGAACACGTCGGCAACCGTGCATGGCGAGCCGTAGAAGTGCCGAACACGTCGGCAACCGTGCATGGCGAGCCGTAGACGTGCCGAACACGTCGGCAACCGTGCATGGCGAGCCGTAGACGTGCCGAACACGTCGGCAACCGTGCATGGCGAGCCGTAGACGTGCCGAACACGTCGGCAACCGTGCATGGCGAGCCGCAGACGTGCCGAACACGTCGGCAACCGTGCAGGGCGAGCCGTAGACGTGCCGAACACGTCGGCAACCGTGCATGGCGAGCCGCAGACGTGCCGAACACGTCGGCAACCGTGCATGGCGAGCCGCAGACGTGCCGAACACGTCGGCAACCGTGCATGGCGAGCCGTAGAAGTGCCGAACACGTCGGCAACCGTGCATGGCGAGCCGTAGACGTGCCGAACACGTCGGCAACCGTGCATGGCGAGCCGTAGACGTGCCGAACACGTCGGCAACCGTGCATGGCGAGCCGTAGACGTGCCGAACACGTCGGCAACCGTGCATGGCGAGCCGCAGACGTGCCGAACACGTCGGCAACCGTGCATGGCGAGCCGCAGACGTGCCGAACACGTCGGCAACCGTGCATGGCGAGCCGTAGACGTGCCGAACACGTCGGCAACCGTGCATGGCGAGCCGCAGACGTGCCGAACACGTCGGCAACCGTGCATGGCGAGCCGCAGACGTGCCGAACACGTCGGCAACCGTGCATGGCGAGCCGCAGACGTGCCGAACACGTCGGCAACCGTGCATGGCGAGCCGTAGACGTGCCGAACACGTCGGCAACCGTGCATGGCGAGCCGCAGACGTGCCGAACACGTCGGCAACCGTGCATGGCGAGCCGTAGACGTGCCGAACACGTCGGCGGTACAGAACTTTAGCCCTGGGGGTAATCGAGGTCGCTGAACACGAATCTGAAGTCGTTCAATCGATATCGATCGATATTATCGATTTTTTGAGGATGGCGCTCAAGTGGCGCGAAACTTCGGCCCTGGGGGTAATCGAGGTCGACGAACACGAATCTGAAGTCGACAAATCGATATCGATCGATATTGTTGATTTTTTGAGGATCACGTTGAGGAAGATAAGCCATCCATCTTGATTAACATAATGGTCAGGAGGGCCTAGGGAAGAATAGGAAACCCGTAGCGGCCATGGCGTCCTATTCTCGGGGTTTTGGGGCTGGTTATAATATAAATTGTATAAATATATAAGCACAAAAAATTTATAGAAACTAGAAACAAAAATATAAAAAATAATTGACTAAAAATTAGATAATATAAAATAATAATAAAGTATCTATAAAATAAGAAAATGTTTGTGTTCAGTTGTGTTTTGTGTTTTTTCATTTGTAAAACTGAGTTGTCAGCACATTGTATAAGTACAGCAATATATTACCTTGTACTGTACTAACAACTAAGTTAATTAGTTACCTTCTTCATTGAAGAGGGTAACTAATTTTAAGCATGTTTTGTATGAAGGTAGAGGCGAAACAAAACATGTTTATTATTTTTCTTAGTTGTCAATGTTTTTTATTCTTGTGCTCATTTAGTCATGATTGTTGTACCATGGAATGTTTTCATATAAAAAATATATTTAAAAAACTATGAGATTTTACATATTTTTATTTATAGACTTGCATCTAATACTATTACAATGAACGGCGATAACTAGACGATGAGCGAATACACGCATAACCTCTCCCCAATAGCCCTCATGCCAACACCGTTCTGTTCTAGCCTGGCATCATGGGTAGACTACGATACCGCTTACAAGTCTAGGTACACCAGACGAAAATGCAAAATCACTCTTCCCTTTTCTTCGGACAAAAATGAAAAGAAGGCTTTATCTAGATCTTGCTATATATGATTGAGATAAAGTTATTAAATATCGCACGCACTTATTGCTTTATTTTTTTATCGGGTATCAAATCGCTTTGAAGAGCCTTTACTGGGACTAGTGAAACTCTTTTGAACTAATTGCTTCCCTTAATATCCCGTTTTCAGCAGATTTTCCTCACACTTTCTAGGAAAATGTATCTCCATTCGATTTGTCGATTGGCCGTCATGTTTGCCTTGCCTACTTAGAGAACACTGTTCTATTACAGCACATTGTCTCATACATATCTTGTCTCCATAAAAGCTATGTTCAAGTTGTCGGTCCCACGTAGGTTGCAAGCAAAGTCGTGTTCCAATGTTCCGGCAACATCCTTTAAAAGGCACCATGGTTGGCTTTTGAGGGCCTGACTACTTCCATGACTTTATTGGAGGGAGGTTCTGTGCTGTTATTGCATCTCACTTATACATCTTTGTCACTCTCTATCCACTGGGCATCTTCGAGAGCGGAATTGTGTGCCGCAGTAATAAACAATAACAAGAAAAGAAATAAAAAATTCAAGAGTGCACACCCTTAGCTGGTATTCAGCCTACTTGCGACCGACCCTAGGATTGCTGTGCTCCTGTGACCTTACAAACCACAATTGTACTCTATAAAGTGTTCTCTCACGAGGGAAGGGTCTGAAGCGTATGTCTGAACGGGGTGAGCGAGTCATATAGGAAGAATTAGTACACCTCAATTAGTATAAAAAGTTGTTTATTTTTTGCCAAGTCGTTAAACCCAAAGAATAGGGGTGCCTTGAAGTTATTGTAGAATCGGCGATTCACGAGTTTGGTGGTATTGCACGCCCGCGATGCTTCTGCTTGCAGGCTGCTCGGAGCGCAGTGGATAGTGACGTTGTATCATGCGAGGGGGTCGGGGTTCGATTCTCCTGCCGTGCTGTATTTTTGTATTTCACCTGATTGGTAGAGATTTCGAGGATTCTGTACCATTTTCAGAGGTTTTTTTGCCTAATTTTCCAGCTGCATGTATTCAACATGATGATGTGTAAATGTGATGTAAATGTTCAACACCAGTAATACACTAGCACAAAGTGCATGAAGCATCACTGGTAACAAAACGGGCAGCGTATAAAAGCTACAGGCTCCTCACAGCTTGTTTCCATATATGGACCAATCACCTCGGGAAAACCATCCTGCTCGGATTTTCAAAAGAGACCAGGACGTGACTCAGAGGTGGTTAAAATTTGAAACGACGTCTGTGGATTCCGCAAATTGACCTAAACAGCCATTGATACACTTTTTTCCTCACCTCTGCCTGTCATCTGGAAATAAGTGGTCTGTAGAAGGTTTTCTAAACCTAGTACCATCAATGTCGCTCGAGTGGTGATCCGTCCTGCTCACGCCGAGGTGTAGCCCACATTTGACAAGGAGCCTTTGAGGGAAGAAATCAAGCTGGCTGAACGGATGACCAGCATACTCAAGGACTTCGAAGCTCGTTAACTTGAAGTTGGCCAAGACGAACAGCTGGAAGTGGTGGAAGAACAAGAAAAAGATTGGGATCCGCAAGGTGAATTGACAGGCGTGGAGAGGCAAATAGGCAGCGGACGTTTTCGAAACTCTGGTTGGGGTGGAACTCTTGCTGTGGTGGAAAGGCTAGGTCAATCGAGTTTCGCCTGTGAAGCCAATGTCATTGGTTCATGTACGGAAGCAACCAGTGAGGAGCCTGTACCCTTCATACGATGTCCGTACTGTGGCCAGTGCTTCTGTTTCATGCACTTTGTGCCTGTGTATCACTGGTGTTGAACGTTTATACATCATCATTTCTCATTGCTTTTTGGCTAAAAGCCGCTCAGTAATAAAAAGTCGCAAGAAAGTTACTCTCCACAGCATACAGCTAGAGAAAGCTGTATAAAACATATGAAAATGGCATAGACGTCAGAATCCCTCAAATTTCAACCAATCAGCCGAAATGCAAAAGTGCTGCGGAGCAGAACTTTTGCACCCCCGACCTCCCTCGAATGAGGCAACGTCACTATCCACTACCCTGCGAGCCGCTTATCGACAGAGGCATCGCGGGCGTACAATGCCGTCGAAATTGTGAGGAACTGACTCCATCGTAACGCCAAGGACTAACTACTACTTGGGTTTTAGCGACTTGGCAAAAAAGAAACACATTTTTGCACTGAGGGCGGGGATTCTTCCTATATGATTCACTCTCTCCGTTCAGACATACGCTTCGGACCCTTCCCTTGTCAATTCGTGGAAGAGTGAGGTTCAGGCTAATCAATTGTCTGGTTGTTCCCCACATATACGGTTTGCTAAATATGGTCGAGCGCTGCCTTTTTACACGCAGGTAGGAGCACTGGGCTTTCACCCCTATGGGAAGAAGGAACGCCTTCGGTTCGGCCATAGAGTGTAAGGCTAAGGTTGATATGCCGCGCTCACAGAACTCGTCTGAGCAAGAATTGAAAGCATATCGGTTGTCTCGTATTTGCTCAGTACTGCATCAAAAGAGAGCTTTTGCTTCTAGTTTTAAAACTATGGCGTAAACCGTCCTTCACTAAATGAAAGTAGATGAGTCAGCGTTGAAGACATGATAAAATTGAGGCCCAATGAAGACATTTGAATACAGACATCTCGAGGAAATTAATAAGCTTATTACATTTACATGAAGTCGTCAGAGCCGAGCATGTCATTTAAAAATCTCTGCTTTTTGCCTTCTTCCAGCGGAGAGTTACATTTCGTTGAATTCCTTGCAAACGACGGAAATGCAGAGAGGGACCACAGCTAAAAAAACTGTGCCACTCATTGAGGTTTTTATTAACAGCGATGAGAAAGCCCATCTTTCTTTATGCAACGTTTTGAAACTCCTTGACTGCATAGACGACCACCTAATAAAAATGAGTCTAAATCTGGGCAATTCATTCCTTGACTTCCGTGAGGTAGGTTCAGTTTCCATGAATTTGCTAGAGCTTGATATCAAAATGGCGACATAGATGTTGGGTGCGAATTCAATGTTCTAAAAGTTGCTTCAGAACACTTATAATATATCACGAGAAACACCAGCAACAGGTTTTGGAGAGTCGTAAAATAATAATTAGCGGCGGCTGGGAGAAAAACGGGCGGCACAGTGACTGTTAGAAGAGTGCAACGTTGTGATGACGCTCGGTTTTATTACTATACTTTTATATTCCAACAAAATCCTATGGCTGCGATGGTAAGAAAATCACAGCACACTATCTTACCTTGTGCCCGGAAGCGCAGCTCCAGAAGCGCTATGTCAGGTGTCGACAAAATTAGTATGTACGTAACGCAAAAGAATTTAATTGGAGCGGGACATTACTTGGTGTATGTTAAATTTCAAAAAAAATCAGCATGAATGAAGCTACGCGATTGCCACGCTTTGCGACCTAAAAGTCTTTCCCAAAACGTCGATCGCACGCGAATTAGGGCTGGCCCTGCACTACGACCAATCCGTTTGTTTCATACATTTGGCTGTGAATCACTGAAAATCGTGGTTCCTAGATAGCTGTGCTAATTGTAATTTGTGAATAAAATTAGGTTATTAATAAGCATCTGACAAAACTAAAACAAAACGCGGCAAACGCTTGAAAATGTGTTGAAGTTAGATATTAGACGGTGATTGACGGTAAAAATGAGGCAGCTCTATAGCGCCCCGAACCAATTGCATTTGGTGGCGTCGTTGCCTGCATCACCTGCATAACCTGTCGTCCTGTTGATGTTGGTGATGGCCCTCGTCCAGCGGGCACCTGCGAAGCGCATTACGTTGCCGGTACACCTAACATTCGACGACTTGGCTCATGCAACAGCGTCTGTGGTCTTCGAATGTCGACGAGGCTCGGAAGCCCGGACACCTCTCATTTGCGTGGGTCGAGCACCGTCCTCTCGATTCCACGCTGCGCGACGCTGATCGCGTGTTAGCCCTGCTTTCGTATAGCCCAGGTCTCTGAGGCGTATGTTAGGGCAGGAAGAACGGTAGAGTCGATTGTATGGACACGGAGTCGGACGTTCTTCGTCTTCTTCAGGACTTCGTCGACGCCCTTGAAAGCTCCCCAAGCCGCTTGTTTCCTCCTGCTCAGCTCCGGCACTAGGTCGTTGGCCATATTGACTTCGCGACCCAGATACACGTAGATAGAGCACTCGGAGATGTTCGTTTCGTTGAGCGAGAACGGGGCATCACAAACTTGTCCGTTCCTCATCAACTCGTTTTCGTAAAATTCAGCTGCAGTATAACGTTCCCACATACACGATCGAAATCGGCCAGCACTCGCTCCTGTGCTCGCTGTTATGAGTACGATGTCGACAGCGAAGCGAAGATGATGTAGTTGCCGTCCGTCGACATTCACTCCCATGCTATCCCATTTTAAGTTCGCGACGTTTTCGAGAGTGGGGCTGAAGAGCTTCGGGGGTATGGTATCACCCTGCCGAATCCCTCTCTTCACGTGGACGACGACGTCGTTGTAGAATGGTGAGATCTTGGTCGTGAATCCGTTGTAAAGCTCTCGAAGGACTCTGATGTATCGAGTAAGGACGACCTGGGTGCACAGCGCTCCGATGACCGCTTCAGTTTCGACAGAGTCGAATGCCTTTTTCAGGTCAATGAACGTAAGGAACAGCGGCAGCGTCTACTCTCGCAGCGGCACTTGTGCTCTCGCGACACTTCGATGAGCTTCGTAATGATTCATGTGTGGTCGATCGTGCTGAATCGTCTCTGAAATCCTGCTTCTTCGCATGGCTGTCCTTCGTCCAGCGTTCTGCTAAACCTATTCAGGATTGCACGAGTGAACAGCTTGTAGACTACGGACAGCAGGCAGATCGGGCGATAGTTGCCAATGTCGTGCACGTTTCCCTTATTGTACAGCAAGACGGTCCTGCTGGTCTTCCACTGAGATGGAACCTTACACTCCGACAGGTGGCGTGTGAAAAGCCGCGCCAGGGTGTTTTTTCCCAAAGCCAGCAGGAGAGGAATAGAGGTCTCAGTTGGTGGTCCTTCTATGACTCCTATACTTGAGCTTCCTTCTCTTCTTGATGCGGAAAGTGGAACCTCACCCGAAATAGGCGGTGCTCCGTTCCCGTTTAGAGCTTTGAGATAACGTAGACGTCGGTCAATCAATGCTTTCGGTTTAGGATGATGTGGTTGATCTCGTTGTGGAACTGGCCACCGAATGATTCCCAAGTGGTCCATCGTAGCGCGGTAGGTTTCTGGAAGAGTGCGAACTAAGAACTGTGAATTTTGGATGGTCTTGGTGGACCCAAACTCAGGCGGCCTTTCACCTTGCTCGCTCCACTCCAAATCGTGGGTTCCGATGTGAAGTCTTTCCGGCGACCTTCGTGGCTCGATCTTGTCATTGAAATCGCCGACGATCACCTTGTGGAAGGTGTGATCTTCCTTATAGAACTTCTTCAGCTCCACGTAGAAGGCTTCGACCTCTTCGTCGTCGTAGTCGGATGTTGGGGCATACGCGACGAACACAGTCAAAGCTGGCACGGAACCACATCGCTTCAGTCGCAGACGTCCGATTCGGCTTGTCAGAGACTCGTACGAATCGATGTTCATGGCCAAGTACGTGTTGACGAGGACAGCAACGCCGCCTACTCCCCAGCTGTCGCATGTTCCGAGGAACGGTTCTTCTCCGGAGCAAGGTCAAGCGTGGGGTTCGATTTTTGCTGAAAATTTACGGCCCCCCTCAGAAGCGGAATTCGTACGACCCCCTCCCTACTTCTTCCGCTGTTTTATTCCTTACATGTCTTGTTTTCTTCAAGGTTTTATGGGCGTTTTGAACCCTTTAATAGATTCTTCTTTTCAGGAGCGGCTTTGACACAATAGAACAATGAAAAGAGGCCACTGAACAATTGAACAATAATACTTTGATGGCACAATAAAGCTGAATACTATTTTTCGACACCTTAAAATAAAGATCTTCTGGTAGCGGTCTTTCAATCATCACTGTTTAATTTGTGCAGGTGTTTTTTCAGAACATCATGGACACGAAACATTTTTCCACCTGAAGGAGTGACGTCTGCATCTGAACTTGTGCTCTGAAATAGTATTATATAAAATTTTGAGTGTTACCTTCTGATGACGAATTAAGTGCTTCTCCTGGATTTTTTTGAAGCGCTCATCGAATCGCCTACGGAGCGGCAAACGAATGGTGGACGATATAGTTCCCATGGAAATAATGTTCTGCCATCCTAAGGAAACATCATAAAAAATCAAAATGAAGCCTACAAAAATCCAAGCCCTGTGCATCGTCCAACAAAAAAAAAACAAGCTCCGCAACGATGACGGAGGTGCAATGACGATATGAATAGAATGGATCGCATACACACACTAATCACATGAAAGATGTTACTTTTAGAACCGGCCATTTAAAGCATAGAAAACACATCTACTAAAACTTGATGAATTTTCCAGAAGCCCCAAAAAAATCTCCGAGTTACGGCAGTTCACGTGCGGCTACTGCATTCTCTGACATGATCGATCGCAATTGAAATACGGATGGACTCCTTGCTGGATTTTTTTTTTCTGCCTTCTGAAGGACAGGACGACAGAGATTGGAATTGTGCCATATAGAATTTTAAGCCGTGCTCAAAATACAATAAAAACTAAGCTTCTCTGCTGCGATGAATCTTCGCTGAGCATGGATCGCATACAAAATTCCCATTTTTCATGAAAATATTATTTTTTAGCCGAAGCATATCACTCATACGGATAAAATCCAGCCACAAGAATCTTATATCCTGATTAATTCACTGTGAAAAAAGCGTGATTTTCTGGATAGAACAGGTTGAATCGATCTCTAGTCGACTTTGCACCAACGTCATCGGAGCATAAAATTGAACGTTCACAAAAAGGTTCACAACTCGGTAAGTTTCTCGAATTTTGAAATTGTTTTAGCTTTTCATAAAGAAGATAGAACGCCCTCTCTCATCGTGTAAAAATCGTTTTCCAAAAAAAAAGAGTCGTCACGCGTGGCGGTTGGTTCGATTTTTGAGCGAAAAAAAATGAAGTGGCTTCACAAAAATATTCATAACTCGACAAATTTTTCGAAGTTTCAAAATCCCGCTAACTTTTCAGAAACTAGAAGAAAAGTCCTTTTTCGCTATATAGAAATCAGTTTCCGAAAATTCGGTAATCATGCGCGGCGGGAGGGGTTCGATTTCGGGTCCATTTCGCAAAGATACGTACCGAAAATCGAACCCCCTCCCCGCCCCGCATGAAGCCCCCTTTCTTGGTAATAGATTTTTATATGATAAGAAAGCATACTCACTTTATTTTTTGATGGCCGAGAGGGATTTTCGATCTTCGAAAAGTAGCCGAGATATGATCAATTTTCGGAAGTCGTGAACTGAATCTCGGATCGACCCTTCACCGACGTCATCTGAGTGATCTCACAAAAAAAAATTTGGAAAATTATTTCTTACATAGCAAGAAAGGGCTCTTCCTCTAGTTCCTGAAAAGCTGGCGGGATTTTTAAATTTCGAAAATTAGTCGAGTTATGAATATTTTTGTGAAGCCACTTCAATTTTTTCGCTCAAAAATTGAACCAACCGCGTGACGACTCCTTTTTTGGAAAACGATTTTTACACGATGAGAAAGTGCGTTTTATCTACTTTACGAAATGCTAAAAGAATTTTCAAAATTCAAAAAACTTACCGAGTTATGAACCTTTTTGTGAACGTTCAATTTTATGCTCCGATGACGTTGGTGCAAAGTCGACCAGAGGTCGATTCAACCTGTTCTATCCAGAAAATCACAATTTTTTCGCAGTGAATTATTCAAAACTTCTAGGTTCTTGTGGCTGGATTTTATCCGTATGAGTGATATGCTTCGGCTAAACAATAATATTTTCATGAAAAATGAGAATTTTGTATGCGATCCATCCTCAGCAGAGATTCATCGCAGCAGAGAAGCTCAGTTTTCACTGTATTTTAAGCACGACGTAAAATTCTATATGATACAGTTCCACTCTCTGTCGTCCTATCCCTCAGAAGGCAGAAAAAAATTTTCCAGCGAGGAGTCCATCCATATTTCAAATGCGATCGATGATGTCGGAGAACGCAGTAGCCGCATGTAAACTGCCGTAACTCGGAGATTTTTTGAGCCTCCTGGAAATTTCATAAAGCTTTAGTAGATGTGTTTTTTATGCTTTAAAAGGCAAGTTCTAAAACTTACATCTTCCATGTGATTAGTGTGTTGATATTTTGGGGTAAATCGAGACGTTTGATCATATAGAATATCGTTTCAGAGAAACATAGTTTTATCACTGTGTCAAACGGGCTTAAAATTTTGTAGGGTACGATTTCACTTTCTGATGCTGTTTCCTGCAGGAGAGAAATTACTTTTCGAGCAAGTCCGTCCTTCGGTTGCCATTCCGTCATGGATTCGAAGAGCGCTTCAAAAATCTTGTGGGGAAAGCACTTGGGTCGTCCTCAGTAATTAACACTTGAAATTTTATAGAGTGCAATTCTGGAAATAGATGTCGCTCAGGCAGAAAACTACCGTGTTCATGACGTCCTGGGAAAACCTGAAAAAAATGAAAATCTCTCATTGACTCTAAATCTGCAGACAGGAAATCTTTATTTTTCACTACATAGTAATTGGCATTAAATTTTTTTGATATTATCGTATTTTTTTAACTCCAGGAAACGCAAGTGCTTGTATATCTTCGCATTGTCGTAGTCACACCTGGAAAAAACAACTTATTAATAGATGCAAACACCACCTAAAAACCTGAATTTGGAGAGAGTCCTCTGCCAAAACCGAGAGAGTACGACCCCCCCCTCCAGTCGAGGCTACAGTACGACCCCCCTTCGATTCCCGAACCTCAGGCATGACCCTGCTTCGGAGTCGTAGGAGGCGTATAGGGTGTGCTGCCTTCTCGACTCTGTCAGCCTGACGTCCGCCGTACTGGATTTTCGTGCCTTGCACAATCGGGTCTTCGACGGATGCTTCCGATGCGAGCGTGCGGCGTTCTAAGTACAGGTCGTCATCCTAGTCCTTCTCATTTTGCACAGCCTGGTTAGGCCCTGACATCCTAGCAGCCTCTCCGTGCTCGTCCCTGTCATCGCTGCAGAAATAGGGAATTTTTCTGGGTCAGGGGAATGAGACCATTTACTACCACTGTGTTTGACTGAAGCATGATACATGAAGCTAGTGTTAGGCACTTTCATGCGGAGGAGTAACTGCTGGCAGCCAGCAGGACTGCCCAAAGGAACGGAGCAAAACTTTTTAGGACTTCGAATCGCGTTAACATGTACTCCCAGTCTACCGAATTGAAGCTTTTGGCCGGGCCGATACCAAGTACAATCCACGCACGTGCAAAAATATCCGCACACTTTGTGCATGAGCATGCTAAAAGAATTATCTTTGATAGAAAATATTTCGATATAAGACACATAATAGGAAGTGATAATACGATTATGGGTCCAGAATAAAAAAGATGACGTCACATTACTTGTGGGGAAATGGCTTATAGTGTTAACTTCAAGCCTTGCTCCATGGTCTCCTCCTGTGATGCGGAAGATCGAAAATAAGAGTGAATGTGGCATATCTGGGTAAATTGTAACGAAGTTGGAGGTGAAGTATCTCCCTGTATATCTCGTTTCCGCTGTTAAGGCACAGACCCTTCCCTTCTAGCAGTTCAAATTTTAAATGGCATTTTATGTTTCTGCTGGTCAAATTGATAATGATACAAACTCACTTTGATAAAGGTAAAGTTCCTGTTGCAGTTGTCGAGTTCACAAAAACATGTCACCAAATTCCCGTCCGTTTGCTTTATACACCCTCTGGGATTTATAAGTTTCTAAATTCCTCCAAATTAATTCAAACTGCCTTGCGTTAAAAGTGTAGAGGGAAATGTAGAGGATACGGGAAAGTAATTACTTACGGTTATTTCGCTCTTAGGTACTATTGCAAAGTAGATATCTCTGTTTGTGCATCCAGAATTAATGGCCACCGCACACAGCGCACCTGCTTGTGCAACCTGATAAATGTAAGGATCAGCTTTCCCTTAAAAAACGGATAAAAGGACTATTAAATTTGAGCGGAATTTCGAAATATTTGCTGTACTTGGCTTCAAAAAACCTGATCTCAAAACGAGCGTTTTAGAGTTCTGCCCCTTCGCATGTTCAACTTTTGAGAGTCTTACGTTTAGTTGGCTTTTAATGTTGTATAAGAACCATCCTGGTTTATGAAGATATGATGGCGCTCTGATGCGCAAAGAGTATTATGGTTTCTTTGCGCTTAGCTCTGCGAGTGTGGCGGTTCGGCATAGTGTTTATTAGGACCGCAGTGACTTGTGGTAGAATGGGAAGATGTGGTTAGACACGGACGTGGATTCTTTCTAGGCCCATGCACACTTCTGCGACAGCGCGGCGCGGCCATGATGAAGCATAGAGCCGCGACAGCCGCGACGCGACACTGCGACACGTGCCGCAGGGAGGGGCATGCACACTCTTGCGACTATCGCGGCGGCTATCGCAGGCGACGCCGCGCTGAGTGCCGCAGGCTGGTATGGTTCAAACCATTCCTGGCGGTGGGCATCCACGGGGACGTCGGTTCCGTTGCCTAAAACGGTGCTCTAACGCGTCCGCGCCGCGACCGCCGGATTTCGCGGAGGTAGCCGTCGCCCACTTGCCGCGCCGCGGTGTCGCAGAAGTGTGCATGGGCCTTATCACTCGAGCTCACACCACTGCAAACACTCATAACAGATGTCTCATAATAAAAAAAAGCAGATAAAGTTGGATTCTGGGGAAAAACCAGCACACTCCGTTGCAACGAAAGGAAGGAAAAATGAGATGAACATGATGATAATGCAAAAGGGAAGCTATGATAATACGATAGCATTCAAGCAGTGAATCGTTAGCTTGTAGATACAGGACAAAGCTAGCAAACGTGCTGCGGGCCATCTTAAAGGCGGGCAGTAGTTCCATAGTCGTTCCCATTGCACGCTTTTGTCATTATTTTCTAATGATCGTCAATTGTCCGAATTGTATTACATGTTTGGCGTGGCAGTGATAAGACTAGTGAATGACGAAGATGGAATTGAGATGTCGCAATTGGTGGGCAATACTACAATGCCGCTCCTGTCATTTGGTTTTTGTGGGGAATAGACGGAAAAAAACCGTCGTTTCTACCCCTATTCCACAACTTCTTTCAAAGTGCTTTAATCAGAAAATAACTGCGACCATTCTACTCCGGATGATCTATCTAGTGATGTAGGTAGCCCTCAGTTGTTCTAAAAAAAGTTGGTTCGGTGACCTATATAGTCTCGACGGCGGCGACCCCTTCTTCGCTCGAAATAATTGCTCCCACAGGGAATATCTCCCGAGATGATCAGAATAAACAGATTTTTAGGTAAATTTATTGTCCTCTGTCTGTTGTGCGCTCTGAGTGGTTTTTTAAATAGATTGTAAAAATTCTGGTCATTTTGATCTACTTCTTGTAACATTTTCCTCATCTAGGCCGTTTTTTAGAAATCGGCCAATTTCACGGACTCACACTTGGTCTCCGCTTCTTCCATGGAAATCCGTAATTCAGTGTTCAATTGAACTAAAGGTGGCCTGCAAGATAGCTTGGAGAAAACGATCGCAGTAAAGCGGTTCGAAAACTGCGAGCTGCCAAAGACCTACAGGGTCAATTGTGGATGGGAAATGTGATTTTTTGAAAAATCAAGTGGACGATAGAAGTCTCGCCTTCAGGAGGACGGACCAGAAAATGAGAGCGTCAGGCAGTGCTCTGTCTCCATCCACCTGCGGTCTTTTTGGCTTGGTGTTGGATTGTAACACATGTAGGCAAGCTGCCAAAGCTCATAGGAGCCGTGAAATGGCTCTAGCACAATTTCGACTTGAACAATTCTTCTAAAATGAAAACTTTCTCAACCAGTGATTTCCTTAGTGAATTCTGAGTCGATTAGTGTTAGTTTCTAAACTTTTTTATTTCTTTAACCATTTTCTGAAATTCTGGGATTGCTCGTCTGACTGTGGAATGCGGCCCAAGTCACGACTAGGGCGACCGCCGCTCTACCAATTGGTGACCTCACGTGACCCCCTTGATGCCTAAGTCGCCTTGTGGACTACCGCCTCTGATGGTCCATTGTACTCCGACTCCTTATTGATCTTCTGCAATATTGATCTTCTGCAAATAAGAA
Organism: Heligmosomoides polygyrus polygyrus; assembly: GCA_947396885.1. Lineage (NCBI taxonomy): Eukaryota > Metazoa > Nematoda > Chromadorea > Rhabditida > Heligmosomidae > Heligmosomoides > Heligmosomoides polygyrus. The sequence goes on along the minus strand of OX377204.1, from coordinate 56,820,580 downwards.
CTCGACTAGGTTTTTGCAAAAATTAAGGCTATCACTCATAACTAGAAAGTGCTCTAGCCCCACTGAATGCGTCATGGTGTACTATTCTATTTAATTTGTTTTCCATTTTTTTCTGGTATATTTTCTTAAACGCTTTACACGATAAAATTTAAAAATTATCTGCTTCCCCGATTATCTCGCGGCATAGAGAAAGACATGCCTCATCCAAAAAAATTAACTTTATGAAAATCTTCAGGGCTCGGCTAGTTTCGTTGCCTTACTGTAGCAATGGGAGATGGAGGAGTACTATTGATTACTATTAATACTGAATTGGAAACGGGTTTTTGTGAAAAGAACGAAAAACATCTCGCTTTATGATCACCTATTCGATTCACTCGGTGGACTTAGAAACAAGTCCTGAACCAAGTCGCCGACCCTAAGAAGGCTTGGTTGACCTTGGCGGTCAGCGCTAACCAAAAACCGCATTGAGCCACGTGACAGCCGGCGCCTCCTCCGATTGCGCTAGCAGCGCCCCGTCTCTCATATGACTAGTAATACTTCTTGCTAAATATAAAAAAACATCAGCAGAACATGCGCAGGGAAGCGCAGTCGGAGGAGGCACCAGCCGTAGTGCTCTTCGGTTCAAGGGTTTTGGTCTTTTATACCTATTCTGATCTAAGCCACTTGAGATTATTAAAGCAGTGCCATAAAGTATTAGGTTATCCGGAAAGTTTTTAGACTAATGTCAGAGAACAATGTGTAGTTAATAATTTTATTAACAAACACTATCATTCAAAAAAATATTCACTATTATGATCTATCAAATATTGCCATCTTTCCGGTAGAGAGCGAATTCTACGAGCGAAGAACTTCGGAGACTTGGACAGCAAGAAGTTGTTGACACCACTTTTGACTTCCTCCCGATTCTTTCGAACTTTTTTCCAGCTAAGAAAGACCGCAGCAAGCGGAAAACGTGGTAGTCACTGGGTGCCAGATCAGGTGAGTACGGCGGATAGGGTACCAGTTCAATCTCGAGTTCCTCCAATTTCTTCTGCGTATTCTTTGCTGTGTGAGGTCTGGCGTTAACCATGAGAAGGAGAATTTTTCTCTTCTGGGATTGCGATTACGTAGGATTTCGCTCATTTTCTCCAGCTAAGCGCAGAACACGTTCAAGTCTACCATGGAGCCGGTAGGAACCAATACCCATAATACTGGGCCATTGATTTCCCACAAGAAGGAAAGCAACTCCTTTTTGACGTGATCAGGACGTTTCGGTTGTGGTTGAGGCAACTCATCGAAGTCCACCCAGTGCTTGCACCGCACCAAATTGTCGTGGACGCAATACTTTTCATCCATCGTGACGATCGAGTCGATCCAAGCAAATGTGCGGCCACGGTTGAGGAGAGAAGTGCAGGTATCAACACGCTTCCGTTTGTCCTGAGGCGTCAAAGCATGTGGTACGACTCGACGCAACTTCGCGACTTGTCCAGAAGACCGAAGAACATCGTGTACTGTGGACTTAAAAGTATTTGTAACGTCTGAAAGTTCGCGTACAGAAAGATCAGGTCGAGCACCGCAGGTGGCGAGTACGAGCTGTCTGTTCTGCTTATGTGGTCGACCTGTGCGTCGGGAATCCTTGAGCGATTTGTCACCGTTGTCGAACTTGCGGTACCAATTGAAGCACGTCGCCCGAGAGGGGGCTTGCTTCTTCATTGTAACTTGTAGAAGGCGATGGGCGTCGTTCGCGGATTGGCGGGAGCGGTACTGTAGAAAGAGAGCAATTCGATAGAGCATCTTCTTGTAGTCCATTGCGAAGGCGCCACTGGGAACAGGAGACGATATGTCGCACATGCTGCTGGTAGTTACATGTGCGGGACGTGAAACACAAATTTCCTAAGTCCGGCCCTCTCACAAATTCAGCCGGCAAAGATACGCTGTTTTGAATCTTACCATTCAATTAGTCTAAAAACTTTCCGGACAACCTAATATTTTAACTCAGTTCTGAAGTTAGTAGGAGAAGATGATGAAATGAGAGTGTGACAACTTAACTAGCCTTATGGAAGCACCTGAGAGGCTGGTAATTCTCTGAATGAAACTAGATTATTTAAGCACCGACAAAACGTATTTTAAATAAGTTCTGAAGTCAGTAGGAAAAGATGATGAAATGAGAGTGTAACAACCCAATAGCCTTATGGGAGCAGCTGAGAGGCTGGAGCAGCTGAGAGGCCGCCTCTGAATGAAACTAGATTATTTAATCTGCCTCCATCCAAGAGTGACACACTGGTCCCTCTGCTGCCTCCACAAGGTTAAGGTAATTGACCGGCTGAGATAACCGCGCTCCAACAGAAAATACGCCGTAATTGATTGTCGTTTAGAGATTTTTGCATGTGGTTTTAGATAAATGTACGCATAAAACAGTGTAAAAATAGAAGCTTTGATTAGTGCACGATTCTTCTAAACGCGGATCTATCCGGTTTCTCCAAACGAGGAAGTACTACGTTATAACACAGCTCAATACTTACTCACGGCCGCAGAATTCGAGAGACCTATATACGTAGGCCTTTTGATTTTTCCTTTTTCCGCACATCACCTCAATAGTGGAGGAAATAGCCTAGTCTACAAAGGGTACAAGGATAAGAGACGGCGTTGCTCAATTCCTTTCGAGATGCCCACGCATTCAACTGATACGGGATGTCGTTAAAGCAATTTGAAAGCGTATTTCGGTCTATACGCACCTGCGGCGGCCAGCTGATGGTCGAGTCAGTGTATTATCATTCCCAAACAAATTTACCAATGCCCTAGAGATGGAAGGAGGGACTGGTTGGCCTGGGGAGAGATCCGCACCAAAAATCTGGAATGGGATGCACGCGACAGCCTGCACGTCCGACTGCGCCACGCGCGGTCCAGTTTAATATAAAGGATAAGGATAAAGGACGGCGTTACTCAATCCCTTTTGGGATGCGCCACGCATTCTACTTCTACGGGATGTCGTGGAGGCAATCTGAATGCGTATTTGGCCATACAATGACTTGCGGTGGCCAGCCGATAAACAAGTCAACGCTCTATCCTTCCCAGACAAGTGTGGTACCAATTCACCGACCCCGGAAGGATGGAAGGCTTGGTTGGCCTGGGCGGGAAATCCCAACCAGGAACCTGGTATCGGGTGCAAGCGACAGCCGGCGCCTCCTCCGACTGCGCTACAGGCGCCCAGTTTAATATAGACCCTCTAAAATCGCTCCCTTTGAGAAGGGAGTGTTGCTGCAGCCGAGGAAGCGCAGCCTCCTCCTGCTTGACACAGCGGCAATCGCGCGCGATTCTGAGCGTCCTGATTCCGGATACGTGTCACCGACGTCCGCTGTGATCATGGGAGGACCACTAAGGGGATGGTGGAGAAGTGAACTAAGGGAGACCCCTAAGGTGGACCAGGAGAGCTACCAGGAAGGAAAGGAACAACTTGTGGCCGTATTCATGAACGTACCCGGAAACGTTCACGGCTTCCCGCGGGAAGCGAGCGGGTGGGAGGAAAAAATTCGTATTCACGAACATGGCGGGAACCAATGGTAGTTTCGCGCGCGGACGGCGGGAGGCTCCCGGTCTACCCGCAGTCAATCGGTCGGGAACTCCGGGAAGCCGTCATATAAAGTGGACGGGGCAATGACCCACAATACGATTTACATGGCGACTTTCGCATTGAAGAATCGCAGAATAGGAATCGTTCCCTCTTCCGGCAAGAATAAAACAGATTCCTCCGTCGTTCGCGATCTACAGTAACACCTATAAACATTAAACCAAATGACGCCTCCTACTCAAAATCGCGTTTTTTTCGTAGCATCATGATAAATTTTTCATAGTGAATATTTCCTCCCAAAAATTTACAGTTGCTTTTAGCACTACCCATTCCATTATATAGCACATGTTTGCCAGTTCAGAGTGGGCAGAAACATGAAAAGCAGTATTGAAATAAATATAATAATACATAATATTTGAATAAATTAATAGTAAAAAATAAATATTGAATTAAAAATAATAATATATATTAAATAAATAAAATTAGGGCCTTCTAATTAAGTTGGCATGCCCCACTTGCGCCATCGGTTCTCGCTTATTTGTACCCTACGGCACAGCTAGCTTTTTTCAGTTGATTTCTAAAAGCTTTAAATTTAAACGACAAAGCAGTCAGTTTCCTTAGGTTCCCTGCGTTACATCATCATACTCTATAATAACGCGCTAAGCGGTGAGTCATACTATCGACAGGCGCCGCAGCAGAAATTAGCCATTAAATAGGGGAGAATTCGGGGTGTAAAATGGGGGGGGGGGAAATAGGTGCTAAACTACGGCGCGAAAATAGCGAACCCAGACATTTTCTACCTGCCTGGGAGCTTTAGTTCTGGAGTAATCGAGGTCGGTGAACACAAATCTGAAGTTCCTTTTTGAAGTATAGATCACCATAAATGATACTGATCAAATAACCGATTTTTTATGGATGTCGTTCAAGCGATCCGAAACTTTAGCCTTTGAGGTAGTCGATGTCGCTGAACACGAATCTGGAGTTCGTTTTTGAAGTATCGATTGCCATCAATCGATATTGTTTAATTTTTAGATTATTTGTGGATATCGTTGTCATTTCGATTGGCGAAAATAGGGGAAAACAGGGGAAATTACGGGGGGGCAAAAATAGCAGAAATATCCAGACTTCTTGTGCGTGACTGCGAATTCAGAAGAAGTGCCGACGAAGTCCTAAAATGTGCGTGTGGGTTTACAAAACGTGCCGAGCACGTCACCCAACGTGCTTCGGGATTCAGTAACACGTCGTCCGCTAAGGGGGGGGGGGGGAGGGCAGTACTTGGGACCAGTTCCAGAAAGAGGGCCAGTTATGGAGACCAGAACCAGTAATGGGGGACGAGTTCCACTAAAGAGGAACCAGTAGTGGGGAATACTTCCAGCAAGAGGGGGAGCAGTAATGAGGGACCGGTACCAGTAATGGGGGACCAGCTCCAATAAAGGGGACCAGTAATGGGGATCAGTACCAGTGAAGTGGAACCAGATCCAGTAATGGGGAACAGTAGTGGGGGGGGGGGCAGTAGTTGTATTAGGAGCGATGGGAATCTTCCGTTCTGACAAAAAAGCTTTTCGTCGTGTGACCAAAATCGATCAGACGCTCAGTACCTATCGAAAATTTCGATTCTTGTCTGAGGTTGACCGTTTGAGGACGAGAAGTGAAGGTGCCTGTAGTTAACGTAGCGCTGGAGTGAAGTTTGGGACTGCTTGGGACATCAGTAGGGTAACTTAGAGGACGAAGGCACTGATTAGCGCAAGCATCTACATCAGTCAACCGTCTGGAGTTGATGCCGATGTTGAGCGCAGTGGTGGCGAAAGGGGTCTGGATGACTTCATACCGCAAAACTACTCTACTGGATTCAGGTTCATCAATCGCTTGCTGGCCGGTAACTGTAAACAGTACAGCCAAGCTTGATGCCAATGAATCTCTGTATCTGGGCTTTGGCGGCACTTTTCATAGTTACCGGACGGTAAGCGGTTGATAAATCTGGTCCCTGATATTAAGGAAGGTAGAGCAAGGTTGGAACATAATAACCTGCATAAGCAGAGCAGCTTGCTTGATGTGATTGTCCTCAGCGCGCGCAGCGCGCGGCACGCAGATATGTAGGCGTACTTGTATTTCTATAGTTCTTTCTTAGTTCAGCTGTTTCCAATTTTGCTCATTAAAAGTGCTGAAACAGTTAGTGCTTGGTTAACAGAGACGAGGGTTTTAGCTTTTTTAAGACTTTATATTGTATTGGATTAAGATTTTAGAGGAAGCTTCCTTTTTAAGGGAGTGAATCTAGCGGTCGCTTGACTTAGCTTGACGAGCTAGCCTAAGCATTTTTGCTGGGCAGTTTCTCTACATGTTGTCTAGCCACATGTCTAGGTTGAATACTGAGTTGCCTTCTCAAAAATAAGATCTCTACGTGCAAAGTAGTCTTTTGCCTTTGCAGACTGCTTTTCTTTAAATCTTGATGCAGTGCCTCTTTGAAAACTGGTTCCTCTCTTCTCTTTGCCCCAGATTGACTTAAAAGTTGAAACTATAAGGCATACTTTACTGTCGAGAGAACCAGCAAAGTTCGGCTCTCTAACTAAGGCGATATGGTTGTAAATAAATAGCAAATATAGAAAAAATGCCAGCACAAGTTGCATGGAATGCTGCAACTGGAACTATTTTGGGAAAATTTGTCACCAAACCGTTCGCAATGACGCAACTAAGACTAAAATTAGCATGAGACTCATTTTTAGAAGCGACTGTTTTTTATAATTCAACTGGCTAGATTTATTTCTGCCAGTGGGCATAATTAAGTGGGACTCTCCTGCAAATGTGGGTCAAGTCAGAGTAATTAGGAGCTTGCCTAATTTCGCTGAAGCTTTTCAGGGTACCAACGATCTGGGAATGGCAGACGCATGCCAAATGATAGAAGGATGATACTAAAGCCCTTATAAATTCTTGTTGGAAAAGCTTTGCTTTGAAGAACGTTGTCGTGATGCGACACAAAAAACCTTGTGACGCATTTGGTTGAATGTTTAGCGGCGGTACGCTATTGCAGCCCGCTTCAGAATTTCGTGTTGCATGTGTCCTGCAAAACTACGAATACTTGAATATTCAGGTAAAAAAAACTGTTATTTGAGAAGTTAGTTTTTGAAATCTTGTAATTTCTGCCTCCGCTGCGAATTCAACTCGCGCGCCGCGGTCGCCCTGCTTCCCGGTGGTTCATGAATACCAACCGGATTTCGGGAAGCCGGGATCGGGATGCGGCGGGAACGAGACGGCATCGGCTACCTTTCCGCTCCCGCGGGTTCATGAATACGGCCACTAAAGGAGAGACCAGGATGGGGAACCTGCAAGAAGAGAGCAGTAAGGAGGGTCAACAGTGGAAACAAGGAAGTGGGCTAGGAGTTGGGACCAGGAACGTGGGGGACGTGGGGGGGGGGAGACCTGTAACGGCGGACCAGCAGTTAGATCCAGCAAGAAGAAACGAGTGAGGTGAACCTGTCCGCATTCCGAAGGTGTGTCAACGATATCCGGTAACACAAGCTGTAGGGCAAGCAACCTGAGGGCAGAAGTACTGCGCAGCAAAAACCAATGGCGTTACTGGACCGTCCGGAGAGAATGTCTAGGATGAACGCACTGAAGTGGTGAACGGCCTGATGCCAATAAAGTACGCAGCAGACCCTAGACGTTAGCGAATCCTCTCCGTAGGTCAGTAATATCGCAAAGTCGCTCGAAGCGCGCAAGTGCGAGACACGCCGTTAGGCTTGTCGGAGAACATGTAAACATATCTAGGAACGAATGCTTTGTTATCACCTTCCATCGGTTGACCATCAAACTCCATTCACACCCAACTCAATCGTAGAAATCTTAGGCGTGTCGGAGCACTTGTTATTATTCGATTTTGTTTGTTGCTGATGTTTCGGAGTAACTGTCTTTTTTAGATCTGGTAGAAGAGCAGCGGTGTTTAACTGTAGAATTCGCATTTGAATGTTATGGTTTTATTCGATTTAATTTTGCAGCCTTTACTGCTTATTTTTTCAATTTCGGCGGAGAAATGTCAACGTGTGTAAGAGGATTTAAAAAATGTGTTCCGCAATTTCATGAGTGCCCAAATATTCACAATTAAAAATTGTTACTAGCTGCTTTCTACGGTAAGGTTATGAAATCGTAACAGTTGTTACTAAGAATAAAATGCTTAACACTAAAGGCAGCAATAGACATTCAGAGCAAGTAAACTCTCGGTCCGGCGTAACACTTCTTTAGCATATCGTGAAAGCACTCTGGGTGCGTGCTCGCTATAGAAGGAAAGGATAAATGACGGTGTAACTCCGTTTTGGGTTGCGCCACACATTCTACTACCCTAGGATGTCCTTAAAACTATTTGAAAGCGCATTTGGATAAAGTAAAACATTTTTAACGAATTTTGAGCGGTTTCTTGACTTTGCGTGCGTGGGACGCAGTAAGGGAAGGTACCGGCTGTCGCCTTGCACTTGGTTTCAGGCTCCTCTTTCAGAAAGCATAAATGCTCATCGGTTAACCACCGCAAGTCATTATACAGATCAAATCCTCATTCTTGCCTCCGTGACATCAAGTAGAAGTGGATTGTGTGGCGCATCCCAAAAGGAAGGCCATTCTCTATCCTTTAACCCTATTTCTGATAAGAAGAACCTTAAAAGCTACACAATTTCGTTCGGCGATCATTATTAAAGGTTGTTTTAGTAACAAATAATACGGATGCTCGGCTATTACTCAATTTTAAGCCGTAAGTTTGGGTTGTTTCACCTTTATTTTTTATATAATCTGCAGTCTGAGCCAAAATCAAGGCCACCATCACTATACGCAGTTGTACTAAACATTCGAGACTCCTTTGATATCTAATAAAGCCTACTTAAAACCTTATAATATTTGAAGGTCTTTGATGAGGCAGGATTTTCCTTCTGCAGAGTGACGCCGAACGACGCAGCAATTTTTTATTTTTTAATGCGAAGCATTTAAGAAAAAAATCGGACATCTTGGAGAGATCCAGGTTAAACTGAGATCAAGGTTAAATAAAGTAGTACACCATAACGCATTCAGTGGTGATAGAACACGCTAGCTAATTAAGAGTGATAGCTTCTATTAAAGAAAAACCCAGTCGCGCATTTGTAGAGGATCAATAACGAGCAGGAATATGATGGACCTTGAAAGGCGGTAAGAGGCGTGCAGGGCGGCATTAGACATCAAGGGGGTCGCGTGAGGTTACTACACTGGTAGTGGCGGGCGCTCTAATAATGGCTCAGATCGCACCCCACAGTCAGACAGCAATCACAGAAATTCAGAAAATGGTTAAGGTAACGGAAAAGTACAAAAAATAGCATTATTCAATACAAAATCCATTGGAGAAGTGAACGGTTAAAAAAATTCCATTCTAAAACTACTTTTCTAGCCGATATTGTGCTAGAGCTTTGTGCTAGAGCAATTTCACGCTTCCTGCGGAGTTTGGCCGTTTGTATACTTGAATTGCAACCCCACCATCAAGCCAAAGAGACCACAGGTTGGTGGTGACAGAGCAGTCTCGTGAACCTATGATTCTGTGATTCTCCCTTCTGAAGGAGGGGTTTCTAACATTAAGTTAATTTGACAAAGCCACCTCTCACAAACAATTGACCCTGTAGGTGGCTTTGGCAGCTCAAAGTTTTCGAACCGTTTTACTATGATCGTTTTCCCTGAGCTATCTTGCAGACTATCTTTAGTTCAATTGAACACTGAACTTCGGGTTTTCATGGACAAAGCGGAGACCAAGTGTGAGTCCGTGAAATCAGACGATTTCCAAAAAACTGCCGGCTTGAATGAGGAAAATGTTACAGGAAGTAGATCCAAATGACCATAATTTTTTTACCTTATGTTGAAAAAACCACTTAGAGCGTACAACAGGCAGCAGACAAAGAATTTGGAAAGCTGCTTATTCTGACCAGCTCGGGAGATATTCCCCGTGGGAACAATTATCTCGAGCGACGAAGGGAGGTCGCCTCCGCCGAGACTATATAGGTCGCCGAATCAACTCTATAAAAAACCACTGAGTGTTATCTATATTACTGGGTAGACCATCTAGAGTGGAATCGAATGATCGGATTATTTTCTGTTCAAAGTACTTTGAAGGAAGTTATGAAAAGCGGCGGTGACGGCGGTTTTTTCGTCTATTCCGCCCAAAAACCAAAAGACAGGAGCGGTTGTTGAGCTGAAAAACAGTTAACGTGGAGAGCGAATTGAGACCAGAATTTACAAACAAATGCGTAAACTAGTCCTGTGCGAAGAGTGAGTGCATTGGCTTCCATTTTTCTCCGTATTTGGGAGACATTTCGTGACCTTCCATGTCATTGAGAATAACTCGTGTAGTAAACAAAAAGTGCCTTAAAAAATAAAAAAGGCAAACGCTACTTTCCCACAGTAATAATGACTAAAGCAAACAGTTGCGATATCATTAGGCTCCGTCAAAGTAAGTTAAGCAATTATGTTTGACCACTGCCTTCATGGCCGCACCTTGAATGCAGCTGTAGCAGACATCTCACTGATCCGGTGACGCAAAATATTTCTCCTCTTGGGTGGAACTATCATAGTACTGCCTAATAAGTGTTTTGACTGGACCTCGGTTGAGGTCTCGATTTCTGTCATGCGAGCGACTAGACCATCTTCAGTCTGTGAATTTCCACAGACGCTGAAATTAGCATTTATTTGTGACCTTACTCCATAGCAGCTTTCTGAATCGTAATGCCAGGACAGTGCCAATGGGCTTTAGTACAGACAGAACTACAGTCACGTGTGACAATATTTCCGCAGTTTCGTAAATTACTCACTGCGTCGAAGAGTGCCGGATGTCAAACCAGTACAATAAACTGATCCGAAAGGTCTGACGTGTTTCCTGACACATCAAAATTCTGGTGAGTATTGCCACAGAAATCTTTGGTACGGAGAGCCTTAATGTTGAAGTTCTAAAACGTGCCTATCATATGCAGGCCCATGAATAGTATCCTTTTGATTTCGTTCGTGAGGGTGCATTCTGGCTTCACCTGTAAATCAGGTATCCACTCTCCGCATTCGACGACTTCGAACAGCACTTGAGTTGGAATGTGAGCCATCTTATAGACTGTGCAGGCAGGCGATGAGGAAACACCCACTGCTAGTGCCGCCGCATGTATACTGACATCCGGAATAGCCCGTAACATATGAGTCCTAGATAATTCAGGAAAGCTATCATGCCGGCGGAGTGTGTCATACACATCGCCGGTACACGATCGCGCTTATGCGCATCTCGCTTTGCTGTACACTATACTTTGCATTCCGTGAATTTTGCAAAGATTCACTTTTTGGACAAGAATTTGGACCTTTTTGGCACACTTAAAGGTGACTGATCTAACTCTCGTTTTGAGCAGTCCAGCCGGTCTGTTTTCATGCCGGATTCAGTGCACTTCTTGGTTTGTATTCTATTGAACAGGATTTCTCTACTGAACTCGTAGGTGCAGATGCCGCTTCGGTTATAAACAATATCAGTGGCATGTCTTGCAAATGCATGTTGGCAGCTCTCAACAGACTCACATGAGCTAATCGCCATGCACAGTGAGATAAGGCTACAACTGTTTAGTGGGGAAGGATTCCAAGAATGAAGTCCAATGTTCTCCACGTTTTCTTGACTGACATAGTTTATCTAGACAGCTACTACAGTCACACCACTCTTGCTCTTGATGTGATGGGATGGCGGCTATTCTTCCTTCGCTGCGCCGCGAGCGGTCGCGTCGCGGACACGTGGCAAACGTGGAAAACGAGGTCAGCGCGGTCAGTCGATGTGGAAGACGGCCGATGGTCGGTCGGTGGCTGCTCACGGATACGCGGATTCTCCCAGAGCGACGAAAGCAGTTCTCACATGGGCAGTTTGGATGGCACACACCCTGGAGTCCCTTCCCTAGCCTGATTCTGCGCTCGAAGAGCGCAGAATCCATCCTCGGACTCTGCCTGAGCGACAAAAGCAGTTCCCACAGAGGCAGTTTGGATGGCACACACCCTGGAGTCCCTTCCCAAGCCTGATTCTGCGCTCGAAGAGCGCAGAGTCCATCCTCGGACTCTCCCTGAGCGACAAAAGCAGTTCCCACAGGGGCAGTTTGGATGGCACACACCCTGGATGCTGCGAGAACCCCAGCTGCGCACTCCCGCTGAGCGCGCACAGCTATGAGGAAAAGTTTTCGTGCTCTGTCGCAAATATGCGTGAGAATATTGCGGCGGGTGCGTGCGTGCGATGAGCGCTCGCGGCGTAGCGAAGGAAGAATAACCGCGATCATGTGATGGTACCAAGGAGCGTGAACATCACCATCACCACATATATATAAAGGAGTTTGTCCTTCAAGTGATCTAACCTAAGTGAGATACGCCGCATCATCCATAGCGAGGGCAGGCGTGTGACTTTACCTGAGTGAGATACGCCTCATCATCTACAGCGAAATTTGCTATTGAACGTGGGACGTTGCAGCAGCAAGGGAAGTGAGAGCTTAACACAACAGCACCTACGTGCGTTTCTATCGTCCAGATTCAAAAACCGTGCCGCCGATTTCGTGCTTTGACATCAGGAGAACCACTGAAGGGCTAAGAGTAGTGAACGGGTCCAGGTCGATAATGTACGCAGCAAAATCTAGATGCTAGCGGGTTTTTGTTTTAGATATTGCTTTTCGTAGGTCAGTGCGAAGCGCGCAAGTGCGAGACACGCCGTTAGGCGTGTCGGAACACTTGTGAATAGAGATAGCGGATACGTGATAACGGTTACGCTTGCAATGGCTCAAACTGGCCAACACTGTGGTTTTCCAAGCAACCATATGTTGAGTAAGGTGTTGGATCTCGGAGAGAAATAAATCATTCTCGGGTGGAGTATATTTCAAATGTGGCGCTCCATCCTAGTATTTTCACAAGCCATTCTCACAGCTAGCCTAAGTTACGTTGGTTTTAGCTAACAGAGTGGCAAATAAGATTCATCGATCTTCGTGGGCACATAGCCTGTTTAGTGATCTTTGCAGCGCTTCTCCATTTGGAGTCGGGTCTTCAGCTGATCTCATCATGACGGACGGTTGGTTCGACAACCTTTTTATGCACCCAATATCTGTAAGTACAGCTTCACCCTAATCCTGGCTAGACCTTGCTATATGCCTGCGTCGCTAAAATATAGATAAGGCTTTTCCGGCTCTCTAAGCAAAATGACGTAATGATGACTCACAAATGATGACTGAATAAAAAGCTGACTGAAAATAAAATAATGACTCCATTTTAGCGCGATCGCATCATGCCTGTGCCTGCCGCTCGAGTTCGCTTTTAACCTCACATGCAAGCATAACGTCGTCGGCATACAGCAACGTCCAAGAGGCTGCTTTTTGGAGATCTCGTGAAATTGCATCCCAGACGACAACGAGGAACACTAGGGACGCAGACCCATGGTGCACTCCGACAGACTGGATACTCCATCGGGGTGCCCGCTGGTGCACTGGGCTTGTTGGGCACGAATAGAGGATGCACACCCAGTCAATATGTTTTTCAAGGACGCCCCGTCGTCGCAACGCGTATCGTATAACTTTCACGAAAAGCGGTCGAAGAACTTCTACAAGTCTAAAAAGTCAAAATGCGCCGGTTTCTGTTTCTACCGGTGCTTCTCTAGCAGAAGACGAACGACGTGTATCACATCATCGTTACCACAACAGCCGGCAACGAAACCACACTGATTAGTGGAAAGCTGTACGACATCCCGGGTACGTCCATCGACAATTCGCTCAAAGGTTTTCATGGTGTGCGAAAAAGAATTGGAAGGTAAGTTAGCTAGCGCAGTCCGCAGGACTTACTTTCTTCTTCCAAATCGGAATAGTCGTGTTTTGCAACCTGATTGAAAAACTCTGTCATCCAGTCGGCAGGGCACCAACCCTTCGACTTCCACAGGTCGGACGGCAGGTCATCCGGACCTGTGGTTTTACCTAACTTCAGATTCTTTGGGCTGCTTCAGTTCCGACAACTGTGATCTTCTGAACAGGATCGTATAAGGTGGTACAAAAGGAACAGGAGGGTGGTCAAATTCTACATTCTAGATTTCCTTGTAGTAGTCGCACCATCACTTCACAACATTCACGATTCATCAGAAGATGACCGTTCTCGTCGTTAATGCCAAAGAACCTTTCGATGTCTTCTGTTTGACGACAGAGAGCTTTGGCGAGTCGGTAGAGATAACGCTTACCATCGCGCGTTTCCAGTTTTTCGCTGACATCAGGGTAGTATGCGGCTTTAGCAGCGGCCACCGCCTTCTTTGCCGTATTCGTCGTTATAATTCCGCCAGTTATGGACTGCTTCATTACCGATAAACATGTTAACCGTTTCTTTTCTCCGACCTTTGCTCTGACATCGTCAATCCACAGCCATGCCTGTTAGTGGACCCAACGCCTTTCAGGCTTCGTTGTGCCGAGTTGGGAGCGTGCCATCCAAATTATCGCGTCGGTAGCGCCCTTACAAGTTTCGTCGACAGTTGTCTCCTTTTGCAACCGAATGCGAGAAACTGCCGCTGCCTTCTGCTTCAGTCGCCACCATCTGATTCTCGCCGACCCCTTCGCTCGACATATTTACACGTCGGAGGCGTGAATATCAAGGAGCCGATCAGTGGACGGTGTTGCGCGGCAAACGTCTCATACGGCACGTTCCTCGCATCAGTGACAAGGCCTTATTCTCGACGTCAAACAAGGATGTAGTCAATCTGCCTTTTAGCGTTCCCGCTGTAAAACGAGATGAGGTGGGAGTCACGCTTTCGAAAGTTGGTGTTCATGATGGTGAGTCATGTGATTCTGCACACTCAAGTATACCCTCACCATCGGCGTTGCGTGACATGGCCAAAACCACCATAACAGATGTAGCCGTCTTTCGTTGGCCCGAGGTGACCATTAAGGTCACCCGCCACAACAACCATATCTTGTGACGGTACATCCGTTGACTTCTCATCAAGCAGACCAGAACTCGTCCTTGATTATCTCGGAACAGACTGTTTCGAAGCATACGCAGGAAAGAAATGACTCTACGGTGACAATTAAGCGGTCATTGAAACGTTCTGCTCTTGCAATCGTGAGACGTTCGGAGACGATTATTCCGACACCGCTGTTGGTCCGGGAACTGCCGCACAGAACAGCCTTGAAGCCGCGGCCAATATTCCCGACTGGCAGCAGGACCTGCTCTGCACATAAATCTATCTTTCTTCGCTCCAGTGCTTCCACCAACTCGCACGAGCGGCCCGTCAACGTACCCAAATCCAACGTTGCTATGCGGGTCTTGCATACGTTACGAGATTTTCGGACTAGCTCAATTGCCCACAATGGCGTCCTCGTACAAGAGATCCTCGCATACTTTCCACACTCGCCTGGCTTTGCGAGTGCGCGTAGGCTCCCGCGGATGCATTATCTATCAGTTTCCAGTGGCGCATTGTGAAGGAGCGGACCTCACCGCCGTCATCATTTAGTAGCGTTGCAGCAAAGTTCGCGTCATTTTCAATTAGTAGCCGACATTTTGCAATCGATCAGCTTAATTGAGGGTGCGAATGCCTGTTCTCTCTTATTTTCGTGATGAAGTTGTGAAGCAACTTGCCAACACGTGCAACTTCAAGAAGATGCTTAACCGTGTGAGTTATGACAGCCTGTGGAAGGCTAATTATTACTGGTCTGTAGCGGTGCTCATCGATTTCGAGAGACTGAACCGCATCTACGGGCTTCAAAAGTTGGACTCGAGCCCACTTTTTGACCATCGTAGACCCTTTGGACTTTATTGCCAGCTGTTGTTGAGATTTATCTTCTAACAGTTCTCTTCTGCCAGCATCATCCGGAACGTATGCCGTAGATATGTTGTGAAATGTTGTGAAACTCTAACTCCACGTTGTGTGTCTTGAGTTGCATGTTTATTTTGCGTCTTAACACACATCGATTGGTGACGAATACAAGAAGCTTTTTTGAGGACCACATCTGATATAATGCTTTTTACTTCACTGTCTCTTATTATATTAGCCATTGCCATTTTGGCGTTCACAGCGTTCTCAGTGCTGACAGATAATCTCATTGCTGTTAGAATACCAAGAAGATCTAAACAATCGATTGCTTGCTCTTCCTTTTTGGGAGTCGGTCGAATCTCCCCGCAATTTGGAATGTGGCACCTTCTTGATTGGATGAAAGCGAACACTGATATCGCCACTTTACTTGCATCTGCAAACACCCAAAAGCGAGCAGTTATGCTGTTGTTAACAGTCAAGAATGGTGATAACAGCCGCTGTACATATTCCATTATCGATTATCGTTGTCCTTGATGGTATTTGGAATCTTCGAGTTTTAGAGTGAAGATTCCAAACCCGCCTCATTCGTAGCCACGTCTCTTTCGGCTGACGCTATTCTTACATTAATAAGCTTAGAGTTTGAAACGTGTTCTCTGAGATTTACTTCGATCGAGCCAAAATTGCTTTCAATAGTTCGTCCTTTCGCAGTTTCCACTGCAGTATTTGTAGCTGTTGCAACAAAATGTTGCCAACGTAAAAATTTATAGCCAATATTCATGGAAATGTGCCCTTCTCTGACTGCAAGTACGCAAGATTGCCATGTTCAAGATGCTGGGCGAAGCTGTGACTTCGAAAGAGTCTAGTGAAGCGGTGTTTCCTATGCTTCCCTGAGCAAGAGGCAGACTGTTTACCCGGAGGCTAGGCTGTTTTCTCCGAGGGTTTAAAATAGATCATTATGATGAAAAGATATGCAAATTTGTGTAAATGTTGCTTCTATCTTGCATAACCAATTTGCTCAACTTGCAATTACTATGTCATGGATTTTGTTGACAAATGACTCGCTTTTGTAAATCCTTCGTTAAGAGACCTCTTCTTCTCCTTTTTTAGCGATAATTCAAGCACAATCCGAAAAGGAAGCCTCTTTGTTTCTCGCTAAACCCCAGAATGCATCATGTAGTATTTGACACGGCGTTTGTAGTAAGGTTGTGTGTCCGTTCGATGCTTTGCTTTCATAATCACTTAATATCTTAGAGCATTACTGTTGCTGCCCAGTGTTTCCATGGAGATGCTGCAGTTTTGACTGCGACCCCGTAGTTATCGCCGAGATCATCTATGCAGTCTTCTAGCAAGAACGGCGCTCTGATATACACATTAGCAAAGGTATAGTAATTAATGAGGATACTCTTTAAAATGTTTCTGCTATCGTATTTGCTTTCCATTTGATTGATAACTATGTAGGCTTTCTAGTTCAAACATTCTTTGGACGCATGCTGTTACAGGATGTTTTGTTGTGATCGAAACTCTTGCGCCAGGCGTGATCCGAACCCGTACCTTCTGCTTTAAGGGCAGCGATGCTACGCCTTGCACCACCGGCGTTGTTTGACAGGTTGTAACATCCACGATATCCTCGAGACGCATCAGCACAAACCTGTGATATCGGGATGATTTTCTGGATGTCACCGCTGTCCCGAAATTTCACCATTGTCCTCCAATACAGATATCACTAAAGGTGAGGTAGAAGTAGGGTCAGCTGTATCCATGGTACCGAATCCAAAAATGGTTGGGTCGATTACAGTTTTTGAAATATTTAGACTTTATGGAGTTCGGGTATTGGTCGTAATGAAAACCAATGGGTCATATTAGCGGTCTCCTACAACAAAGATGTATGGGAGTTTACGTTCTACGCACACTTTTGCGTTCACTATGAGGATCTTCTCATTTCATCAATTTCTTCAAGTTTAATTGTAGACCTACGGATCTCCCTCCATATAGAGCCTTTGGGCTCTCTTGTTAAGGGGGATCTCGTGCCGCTTGTCGCAGGGCCACGTGGCGCGTCCCCAGGTGGTGGATAGGGGAATTAAACGCGAACCAAATGCGACAGTGTACTCGCACAGACGCAGGTGGGAGCAGGGGATGGACTCCTTGCTCCTTCTGTGTCGGGTCGACGCGTTCCTTGTGCGTGGGAGCGGCACAGTGTGCGCGGATGTGTTCGCGCCTGTGCGGATTATAACTGTGTCTGCCCGGCCAAAAGCCTGCACTCGGTAGACTGGGAGTACATCGTAAGGCGATTCGAGGCCGCCTCAAAAGTCTCGCCCCGTCCCTTCGGGCAGTCTGGCTGGCTGCCCGGAGTTTTTCGCCCGCACGACAGAGCCTGACTAGCTACCCGTGTTGTATGGAAGTCAAACACAGCAGCACTAAAGGGCCTCATTCCCCTGACCCCGAAAGAGCCCCCATTTCTGCAGCGATGGGAAGGACGAGTACGGAGAGGCTGCTAAAATCTCAGGGCCTAACCAGGCAGCGCAAATTGAGAAGGTTCAGGATGACGATCTGTACTTACAACGCCCGCACACTTGCATCGGAAGCATCCGTCGAGGACCTGATGATGCAAGCCACGAAGATCAAGTACGACTTCTACGGACTGACCGAGACGAGAAGACACCACCCCCTACACGCCGCCTACGACTCCGGAGAAGAACTGTTCCTCGGAACATGCGACAGCAGGGGAGTAGGCGGCGTTGGTGTCCTCGTCAACACGCACTTGGCTAGGAACATCGATTCGTACGAGTCTCTGACAACCCGAATCAGACGTCTGCGACTGAAGCAATGTGACTCCGTGCCAGCTTTGACCGTATTCGTCGCGTATGCACCAACATCCGACTACGACGACGAAGAGGTCGAAGCCTTCTACGTGAAGCTGGAGAAGTTCTATAAGGAAGATCACACCTTCTACAAGGTGATCGTCGGCGACTTCAACGCTAAGATCGGACCGCGAAGGTCGCCAGAAGAACTCCCTCTGTTCTCTCTTCCGAGATCCGACACGCCATCTCGTCTGTGAAGAAACGTACAGCACCCGGCCCTGACAGGATCAGACCCGAACACCTGAAGAACCTCCCGCCAGCGCTCATCAACACCCTGGCGCGGCTTTTCACACGCCACCTGTCGGAGTGTAAGGTTCCATCTCAGTGGAAGACCAGCAGGACCGTCTTGCTGTACAATAGGGGAAACGTGCACGACATTGGCAACTATCGCCCGATCTGCCTGCTGTCCGTAGTCTACAAGCTGTTCACTCGTGCAATCCTGAATAGGTTTAGCAGAACGCTGGACGAAGGACAGCCATGCGAAAAAGCAGGATTTCAGAGACGATTCAGCACGATCGACCACACATGAATCATTACGAAGCTCATCGAAGTGTCGCGAGAGCACAAGTGCCGCTGCGAGAGTAGACGCTGCCGCTGTTCCTTACGTTCATTGACCTGAAAAAGGCATTCGACTCTGTCGAAACTGAAGCGGTCCTCGACGCCCTGCTCACTCAGGGCGTTCCTACTCAGTACATCAGAGTCCTTCGAGAGCTGTACAGTGGATTCACAACCAAGATCTCTCCATTCTACAACGACGTCGTCATCGACGTAAGGAGAGGGGTTCTGCAAGGAGATACCATATCCCCGAAGCCCTTCAGCGCCACCCTCGAAAACGTCATGCGCGAACTAGAATGGGAAGACATGGGAGTGAAGGTCGACGGCCAGCAGCTGCACCATATTCGTTTCGCTGACGACATCGTGCTCATAACACCAAGCATAAGCCAGGCGGAGCGAATGCTGGCCGACTTCGATCGTGTATGTGGGTACGTTGGACTGCAGCTTAATCTTACGAAGACGAGTTCATGAGGAACGGACAAGTTTCTGGTGCCCCATTCTCGCTCAGCGGAACGAACATCTCCGAATGCTCCAGCTACGTGTATCTGGGTCGCGAAGTCAATATGGCCAACGACCTAGCACCGGAGCTAGGAGGAAACGAGCGGCTTGGGGAGCTTTCAAGAGCGTCGAAGAAGTCGCGAAGAAGACGAAGAACGTCCGACTCCGTGCCCACCTATTCGACTCTACCGTTCTTCCTGCCCTAACATACGCCTCAGAGACCTGGGCTATACGAAAGCAGGATGAACACGCGATCAGCGTCGCGCAGCGTGGAATCGAGAGGACGATGCTCGGAGTGACACGACTCACGCAAGTGAAAGAAGGCCTCCGGAGTTCCGAGCTTCACCGACGTTCGAAGATCAGAGACGCTGTCGCGTGAGCCAAGTTGTCGAAAATTAGGTGGGCCGGCCACGTAATGCGCTTCGCAGACACCCGCGGGACGAGAGTCGTTACCGACTGGATTCCGCGAGATGTCAAGAGAACACCGGGACGCCCACCAACGCGTTGGTCGGACTTCTTCGTGAAAGCCCTGAACGCCCGATATGACGCTCTTCGTGTCCCTCGAGCGAGGAAGATCCATTGGACCACTCTGGCACGGGACAGGGACGAATGGAGACGCTGCTGGCGCCCGCTCGAGCAAGTCGATGATCAGCGGGACAACAGGTGATACAGGTGAATTGTAGACTCTCCTGAATTAAAATTTCTTCGCGTCACCCTGCGATACTGCTCTGAACGACCCTTCAAGTGCCTCCTCCGTAGGAGACTGCGGTGATCTATGACATGGTCTCTTATTGATACAAGTGCTCCGCTTCGCGCGACTTTGCAGCATCGCTGATCTATAGAAAATAGTTTTTGTAAAACATAAAATTGCCAACATCTAGGATCTGCTGCGCACTTCATTGGCATCAAGCCATTCACCACTTCCGTGCATTCATCATAGACATTCTCTCCGTACCGGCCATTAACGTCATTGGTTTGTGCTGCGCAGTGCTTCTCTCCCTCAGGTTGCTCCTCCGCAACCGTTCTCATGCTCAAGAGCTAGCGTTCCCAGATGTCGTTGACATGTCTTCCAAAGCCA
This sequence comes from Heligmosomoides polygyrus polygyrus, assembly GCA_947396885.1. Taxonomy (NCBI): domain Eukaryota; kingdom Metazoa; phylum Nematoda; class Chromadorea; order Rhabditida; family Heligmosomidae; genus Heligmosomoides; species Heligmosomoides polygyrus. The sequence goes on along the minus strand of OX377204.1, from coordinate 56,800,277 downwards.
GGTTTCCCTCACCCGTTTCTTCTTACTGCATCTAATTGCTGGTCCGCCTTTACTGGTCTCCCCCCCCCCCTTTCCTCCTCCACCGTTGTGCTCCCAACTCCTGTCCACTTCTTTGTATCCCCTATTGAGCCTCTACTTGACTCTTCTTGCTGGTTCCCTGTCCTGGCCCGTCCTCCTGGTTGTTCCTTTCTTTCCTGGTCGCTCTACTGGTCCACCCTAGAGGTCCTCCTTACTGCCTTCTCCACCATCCCCTTAGCTGTCCTCCCATGCTCACGGCAGACGTCGGTGACACGTATTCAGACACATGACGCTTGTTGAGCGACGTAAAGGGCCCGTCCTCTGGATCCAGAAGCTCAAAAGACCCATTTTCATAATCCAGAAGCTCGGAATCGTTCGCAGCCGCCGCTGTGTCGAGCATGAAGAGGCTATGCATATGGCAGATTTCTTGTTTTTCGTATAAATTCCCTTACGGCACCCTTCCTGTTCATTCCCCTTCCTGATCCCGCCTCCATGTCCCTTCTTACAGGTAGATTCCTCCCCCTCGGGATCCTCCTTACTACTCTACCCAAATTGAGTAGCCCTCCCCCCGTCGAGTGAACGCCCATTGCGCGACATCGGTGTCACATCTTCCAAATCCGGTCTCCCTTACTGGTAATGGATCCCCTTGCTGATCCTCCTTACTGCCCCCCCCCCTTATTGGTAACTCCCTACTGGTCCCTCCTTATTGCCTAAACCCTTCTAGGTGCCACCTTCTGGACTGCTTCATTGTTCTCCCTATCGACCCCCCCCCATCCTGATGCCTGCTGCAGGTCGCTCCATCCTGTTGGCTCTCAGTTCTCCACCCTCGAAGGCCCCCTTCTACTCTTACCCCTTTAGTGGCCTTCTCATGCTAATGGCATGAAGTCGGCTTCTGAATCTGAACACTCAGAAACGCTCGAGGTGCTGTTGTGTTAAGCAGTAAAGGGCTGCGGTTCCCTTGCTGCAGCAACATCCCACCTTCAATAGCAAATTTTCCCGCGGTGTAGATGACGAAGCGTATCTCACTTAGGTTAGATCACTCAAACGTCATCAAACGTCTAACTTAATTATGCAGTGATAGATATATAGATTACTGTTTTGCTTATCATTTCTCAATAACGAGCCTTCTGACGTAGCTTACCATTCCACAGGTCTGCCTGGATCGATCCTGTGGAGCAAGTTGAAGATCGATGCGCGCTGTCGCAAGTTGCGCAGTTGGAGAGGAATGATGTGCGCTGCCGTAAGTTGCACAGTTGCGACTCTTGGCAGTGACCCCGGAATGGCTTATTTGAAAACCTGTCGCGATAGATTTTTGCGACGCGTCTAGCAGTCAATCATTGTTCTGCACACCTCGTGGGACCGATCAGCACCCACCCGTATCCGGGATGAGCTGGCCGCTGGTATCAGCATGGAACCAGTTAAGCTGATGGTCTTGATAGAAACGATTCAAATCAGTTTCATTAAGCCTCAAGTGGCTGGTATCGAGGTTGTGAGCTGTCATAACGATGTTTTGTTGCGATCAAAACTTCTAGCGCCAGGCGGGACTCGAACCCGCACCTCCCTCTGACCGGGCGGGAATGCTCAACGCCTTTACACCACCGGCGCCGTTTGATCGAACGCAACATCCACACCTCGTGGGACCGATCAGCACCCACCCGTATCCGGGATGAGCTGGCCGCTGCTATCAGCATGGAACCAGTTAAGCTGATGGTCTTGATATCATCCCGGATACGGGTGGGTGCTGATCGGTCCCACGAGGTGTGGATGTTGCGTTCGATCAAACGGCGCCGGTGGTGTAAAGGCGTTGAGCATTCCCGCCCGGTCAGAGGGAGGTGCGGGTTCGAGTCCCGCCTGGCGCTAGAAGTTTTGATCGCAACAAAACATCGTTATGACAGCTCACAACCTCGATACCAGCCACTTGAGGCTTAATGAAACTGATTTGAATCGTTCTGCACACCGTTGTGATCTGTCTTACCACAGGATATGAGAGAACCGATTGACTCTGGCGCTGTGCTCTACTGTCATACTCTTTGCACTAGTAGTTGGTCAATAGTCGCTGTTCCACATAAGCTTCGGCGCAGACTTCGTTTACCAGTGCATCCAGGAGCAACCCTTTTCGACCACATCTAGCTTATGGTATGCTTCCCAATATATGTCAGTGCACCGCACAGTTAACCACGCGACTAAACAATTAAATGTAATATCCCGTACCTGTTGTTCTCCGTTTATATTTACTGCGCATTTCAAACAGAAAGCCAGCTGGACCCACAGCGAGAGTAGCACAAGCTCTAAAAACAAGTGAACTACGTAACATATAACTTCATGCAGTTGTTACTCTATATAAGGTCATAAAGTTATCTGACCGCTAGGTTAGGTTGATAGGGTTAATAGATCATGTTGGACAAATTTGGCTGTACAAGAAGGGAGGACATTGGCAGGTATCGCCCGATCTGTCTGCGGTCCGTCGTCTACAAGCTGTTTACTCGAGTCATCCTGAATAGGATTAGAAGAACGCTGGACGAAGGACACCCACGTGAACAAGCAGGATTTCGGAGACCATTCAGCACGAGCGACCACATACACACTACTACGATGCTCATCGAAGTACCGCGAGAGTACAAGCTGCCGCTCTGCCTTATGGCGCACTCAGGGCGTTCTACTCAGTACATCAGATTCCTTCAAGAGCTGTTCAGTGGATTCACGACCAAGATTTCACCAAACATCATGCTCATAGCAATGTCCATCAGCCAGGCGGAGCGAATGCAGGCCGACTTCGATCGTTTATGTGGGAACGTTCCACTGCAACTGATTTTCACGAAAACGGTGTTATTGAGGAACGGACAAGTTTCTGACGCTCCGTTTTGCTCAACGGAACAAACACCTCCGAATGCTCCAGCGAATGCTCGAGAGGACTGTGCTCGATTCTCGTAAATGAGAGAAGGCGTCCGGAACTCGAGTCTGGTCGACGTTCGAGGATTGGAGACGCTGTCGCGTGGGCCAAGTTGTCGAAAATTTGGTGAACCGGCCACGTAATGTGCTTCGCAGACACGCGTTGGACGAGAGCAGTCACCGACTACATCTCGCGGGATGCCAAGAGAACGCCAGGACACCCACCAACGCGTTGGTCGGACTTTTTCGTCAGAGCCTTGCACCAATGATATGACGCTCTTCGTACTTCGAGCGAGGATGATCCACTAGAGCAGCCTGGCACGCGAAAGAGAGGAATGGAGACGTTTCTGGTGCCCGTTCGAACAGCACGATGATCACTGGGAGGACAGGTGATACAGGTGGTACACTTAGCTGTGCCTGTCGAGCTAATATTATTTTGGGATCAAATACTCTCGTAGAGGGGGTCATCATGTACTCAGTAGATAGGAAGGCACGTGCCTGTCTATCTTCACTAGAAGTGGTGTAGCTCGTTTTTGTGGACGAGTGCTGGCAGCATGTACAGCGGCGCAAGCAGCGCAACCGTTCGCATCTCCTCTGACGTCTTTACTGTGCAGGAAAACGAGTGGGGAGCCTGAGAGCGCGCCGTCCCTGCCTGAACGACGACAGCATTTTCACATGCGAAACCTATATGCATCGCATTCCGGATATCCTTTTCTTGCCCTGGTGGAACTAATTGCTCACTCTCCACTGAGCCACGAGTACAGTTTTGACACGAGTAGGCTGGATGGACCAGCGAGGAGAGCAGTTTTTACGCAAGTAGCTTGGACGACAACGCTGGAGTCCCTTCCATTGCCTGGTGCTGCGACTGAAGAGCGCAGAGCCCAACTCACGACTGCACTTTACGCTGCCCTCGCATCTTGCTCTGTTAACTTTACACATCCATGAAAATTCCAGTGCTTCATTTCTTGGCTGAACGAAGACATCGGCCCGCGTAGGATGGCATTGTGCTGTAAGGATGGCGATTTCGGTTGGAGTTCGCGCGTGCAGTGATAGCAATGAAGGATCTCGCGCTCCACAGCAAACATGGCCCCCGCTGCTGGCAAATTTCCGCCCTTCGTCCAAGTACAACTTGGGCTGAACGCACCAATGCTCTCACAGAGCACCATTAAAAGTGAGTGAGTTATTGTTTGGTCGAGCCATGCAATATTTTGGGCAGTTGCACCATCCGCACCGTAACGCTTAGCACACCTCCATCGATCGCGGTTATTCTTCCTCCGCCATGCCGCGAGCACTCGTCGCACGCGCGCACCTGCCGCAATATTTGGGCTAATGAATTCACATCTGCGCGATCGTTCTCACGCATCTTTGCGACAGAGTGCGAAATCTTTCCTTCTTAGCCCCCGCGGAGTCCGCGGCTGGGTTTTGCTCTGCGAGCGCAGATACAGGCTAGGGAGGGGACTCCAGGTTGTGGTACATCCAAGCTGCTCGTGCTAGAACTGCTCCCGTCGCTCGGGGGATGTGCGCAGCAGGGTTCTGCGCTCTTCGAGAGCAGAGAGAGGGTAGTGAAGGGACTCCAGCGTGTGTGCCACCAAAGCTACTCGTGTGGAAGCTGCCTTCGTCGCTCAGGGGGAGTGCGCAGCTGGGTTCTGCGCTCTTTGAGCGCAGAAACAGGCTGGGAAGGAACTCCAGGGTGTGGTGCGTCCAAGCTGCACGTGCGAGAACTGCTCCCGGTGCAATCCTAGTTGGTGGTGGCCGCTCTTAAACGATTTCTCGACATAAAGAAACACAATAAATGGGCAATAACATGTAGAAACAAGTTAACTACGCCAACATGGTTGCCCAGGAACTCATTTCATTAGTTCCTAGTCGGTAGAGAGGGACCTTAAAAGAATATTCTTGGTGCAAATCTATAATATAATAGTAAGGGTGGAGCCCTTGCTAGATTTGCACCGAGAACGGATAATCTTCAAGCAGTTAAAACAGATAATATTAGTAAAATAGAATAGGCCAAGACACCACCAATCAATGTTTTGGTGACAGGCAAAACATCGTACTTCACGACCAATCTTTTGCAAACGTCGAAGACCTAGCTCACAAGTGTTGCATATTCTCATTTTTCTGTGCTATTTGTATTGCTTTTGCTAGCGCAGTTGTTTTCTAAGGAATGAGTAAGTTCGATATATTTCAATTCTGAGCACATTCAAATCTTATGAAATCGTTTACGAGTGGCTACCACCAACTAGGATTGCACCCTGCTCCCGTCTCCCAGGGTTCTTCTGTAACGGCGGTGGAAGAGCCGCAATCCGCCACCGACCGTTCAACGACCCTCCTCCGTATCGAGGAGTGGATCTATGGGGACTAAAAGCAGGTTGGAATAGATTTTTTGCGTCGGGATTGTGCGCTCTTCGAGCGCAGAATCAGGCTAGGGAAGGGACTCCAGGGTGGGTGCGATCCAAGCTGTTCGTGTGGAAACTGCTTTCGTCGCTCAGGGGGAAGTCCGCAGCTGGATTCTGCGCTATTCGAGCGCAGAATCAGGCTAGGGAAGGGACTCCAGGGTGGGTGCGATCCAAGCTGCTCGTGTAGAAACTGCTTTCGTCACTCAGTAGGAAGTTGGCAGCCGGGTTCTGCAGAAGCATACAGCTGGAAAAATGGATAGAAAATGCCTGAAAATTGTGTAGACGTTAAAACCCCTGGACCTCATCCAGTCAGTTGAATGAAATGCAAAAACGCCAGCATGCATAGGAACCGAACCTCCGACCTCCATCGTCTGCACCCGCCACTCCACCCACTGCGTTGCGATCCGTCTGGCAGCCGGACCACCGGCGGGCACACAAGAGACCGATACGCATCGAACGAATGCCAACGTGGGCGCTGACGCAGCTCACGTGTGCATTCGCGTCGAACAAATGTCTCCCTACACCAATTGCGCTCTCATACGCCACGCGTCTATTCCGATCTGATTCTAGGGCTTTTAGCAATTCCCCGTATCGAGTGACCGTGGTGGCGGTGGATATCGAAAATTGCCACGTCGATGCGACGCGAACGCACGCGGCTTGGAAGAATAGCCGCCACCCTCCATTTCCAGGGTAGTTATTGATGGATGTCGACTATGCGTGTCATTCCCCTAACGTTGATAAATCCAACTTGTAGGATGGGGCATCCAACGCTTTCACTCAAATAGCCTTGCGAGGTTGAGACCTTTCCCTAGCTAAGGATAGAGAAGGAAAAGCTTACTGAACATGCTATGTGTTCCTCTTCAGCGATGAGTGAAATGAGACACCTCCAATAAGTTTTGTATTTGATAATGATATGAAATATCGGACGTCAGATTGGGGTAGATACGTAAAGGAAAAAGATGACGACGCAGCAATTCGCAGATTAGCATGCATTTCAAGCTCGTTATCATAACTTTGCGGTCGATCGATGCAAAACATACATGTAGAATTATACTGTTTACAAGTGCTCCGACGCGCCTAACGGTGCGTCTCGCAGTTGCGCACATCGCGCGACGGAAAGGCCTCTAATATACTCCCGCGCCGCGACAGTGCTGTGAAAGCCCAAAACAATCCTTGCAAAACTTAAATTCCGCCGATATCTAGGCTCCGTCGCGTATTTTCATGGCATGAAACCGTTCTTCATTTTCCTAAGTTTATCATATGCATCCTGTCCGCCAACACCACTGGTTTGTGATGCTCAGTACTTCTGTCGGTCAGGTTGCTAAGTGACCGTTCTCATGTTCAACATCACTTGTTACAGAACACCGTTGACATGTCTTCCTAATCCAGACAATCGCTACGCAACGTCGTTGTCGGCATCGGTCATTTCTCTTGAATTCAGACGCTCGTCACACGACATCGGCTTACTGATCTCCCTTATTGCCCCACCCTCCGAGAGCCAACTCCTGGCCCTCTTCCTTATTATCTACTGACCACCCTTACTGATGCCTTCTTGCTGATTCCTCTGTCCCGTCCCTTCTACAATTAAGTTGGCCTCCCACGCTCATTGCACGACGCGGCGACCGAACGCCATTGCGCGATATCGGCCACATCTTTTAAATCCGCACGATTGGTCTCCCTTACTGTTCCCCTCCTAATAGATCTCCTTGGTGGTCCTCCTTACTGCTCCACCTTATTGGTACTTCCCTTTTTATTACCTCCACCCTTTTTGGTGCCACTTCCTGGCTTGCGTCATTGTTCCACTATTTACGCCCTATCCTGATCACTCCAGTTCGCTCCTTCCTTGTCGCTGTCGGCTCTCCACTCTCGTAGTCTCCCCTCTATTCTTAATACTTTAGTTGTCCTTTCATGCTCCTGGCACGAATTCATCGGCATGTCTTCTGAGTCTGGACACTCAGAAACGCGCGCAGTTGCCATTGTGTCAAGCCGAAAAAGTCGCGCTTCCCCCGCTACAGCAACATCCTACGATGAATAGCAAATGTTGCTCGCGCTGCAGATGATGAGGCGCATCTCATGCAGGTTAGAAACCTGCATGAGATACGCCTCCTCCTTCGACGGACAAACTCTTTTATATAGGTGGTAATTGTCCATCGAATATATCGAGCTCAAAATTAACAGATTGTTTTGGTTGATAGTAGGTATTCTATTGACATACAGAAGCACATCAGATGAGGTCCGAGGCACGTCTTCTGAATCCGGACATCGGTTTGAGATATTGGCCACACTTCTTCTGATCTCCGATGCTCGCTACATGACATGGGTGACGCGTCTCCTCAACTCGCATGATCGCTGTACAACATAGGAGACATGTCTCTTGAATCAGCAGGCCGGCTTAACGACTTCGGTGCTGTATTCTCTGGGTCCAGACGTCTATTGCTAGACGTCTATGGGAGTCCTCTGATAGGCCCCTGTTATACTCCCGCGGGAGCTTCTGCGGATGGGCGGAAATCGCGTCGGGACCCCGCGCCGGGCCACTCGTCGCGGCCCGCCACGCCCGCCTCCGCCGTGCACCATTGGTCCGCGGACGTTCCGCGGATGCTCCCGCGGGAGTATAAGGCCTCTGTTATACTCCCGCGGGAGCATCCGCGGAAGGGCGGGAATCGCGCCGAGATCCCTCACCTGACCAATCGCCGCTCCCCGCCACGCCCGCCGTCCGCGGTGCACCCCTAGTCAGCGGACGTTCGGCGGATGCTGCCGCGGGAGTATAACACTGGCCATAGACAGACGCTCAGATGGAAAGGCAACCGGTAATCCTTTATATATAGTAAGACTCCCGCTCTCGCCTATAGCTGTTCAAGATTTGCGCTCCGTATTCCACGCCTATGCCTACCATCCGCCTGATAACGTTGAGTCTCTACTTCGTAATATGAAAAACTAAGGCTTCTAAATCGTTCTCATTCATTGCGCCTCAATGCGTTGTGATTGCTGTAATAATACATGTACTTATGTTAAAAATTTGAATTGTGCATCGATGCATCACTCTGAATATTGCTCAGCGCCTACGATTAGTGAGTTGTCCAACTTTACTGTGTTGATGTCATGGTGTTTTGTATTTATTCCCCCAATTTGTAAGGAATGACACCTTCTTCTTCTTCTTCTCCTGAGCGTTTAGTCCCGCGCAGTCGCAGAGTCCGCTGTTCTTGTGATCTGTCGCCACCTCATCCTATCAAGGGCGTCATCTGCCGTAGCGCCGACTGTAACACTTTCATTCCAACTGTCATTCCTTACTATTGTAGGGAATGACACCCCGGATACACAATCTTCTTTATAGAATAGCATTATGTCGAAATCATAGAAAAGGCTCGACTTCGCCGACACAAGGGACCGTCCACAAGCGGACGTGAACATTACATTGTGCGTCGACTACGACGACCCGTGCTGTAATCGGATCTCCATCGATCGTCTTCTGACGATCTGCTGTACTTCCTAGTTCGCCGCTGGTATTCACAAAATATACCCTCTGTTGGCATCGCATATCAGAACAGGTGCTGCTCCTTACTATAACGTCCGCTTCTGCCGTCCCTGCACGATAAGCGTCCTAAGTGTTTGGAATGTTCTGCTTCGCTATGGCACTGAGAATTTCCAAGTCCAAGGTTGTAAGGACTCAGTACTCTTTCCTTACGATTGTCAGTGATAGCTAAGCGCTGCCATCGCCTTGCCTTATAGAGCATTCAAAGAGAGGAGCTGACGAAAAGGTTGCTCAAGCTAAAGCAACATATTCGGCTGATAAAACAGGCCATCGGCGCAGTGGAGCAAGCTATCGGACGGCCCGAAGAAGGACATCTGACCCTCGGCGACGGCGAGCGAGCAAAGGCAGAGGACTCGGTGAAAACCTACTTGACGTCGGCAGGCGAAGCTTTAGACATCAAAAACGAAAACATCAAGAAATCAACGAAGTACGCCTTGATGAAAGCCGAAGTCGAAGTGGAAGCAGCCCTCAGCCAACTGCAAGGGATACGAACTTCACAGCACCTAACAGAGGAACCATTAGTACCGAACAACGATCCGCAACTGCCGTGCCATCCCCAATTACCGCCGCTCACAATACTGAATTTCTCTGTCAATGATTGGGGTGGGAAAACGCCTGGAAATTGTTCAAATGCAACATTCACGATCAGCCAATTTCACCACTACTCATGTTTAACTATCTCATCAAGTCACTCGTGAAGATGCCAGGGAAGCGATCATGCGCTTTCAAGTCACGGAAGCAAACTACGAGGAAGCTGTCCAATGGCTACAAAGACGCTATGGCAGCAGCGAAGTCATCATCGACAGGCTCTATCGACGACTTGAGGAACTCAAAGCGGATGGACGGCACTCGTCATCAGCGAAGACTACTGAACCAAATCGCGATGACTATGGCACAGTTAGCAAACAGAGAAGAAGACGTTAACAAAAGACAACTGCTCACACAAATCTTCAGGAAATTCAGCCAGCCAGTCCAAGCGAAGATACTGGAGAAAATGTCAAAACTCGAAAATCTCAAGCTGTGGGATTGGAAGAGATTCTATGCTATTGTCGACGACATCATCTCGAACAAGAAGCTCATCAAGGAAGCTCAAACTACTGGATCCAACTCAGTCGAGCACAGATCCAACGCTAAAGAAACGAGCACTCTAACGGGAACAGAAGGCCTTATCAAGCACCGGAATGCTTTTATTGCAAGCGAACTACGCACAGATCCAATAAATGCACGTCGGTAACAATGCCCCAACGAGCGGCATTTTAACAGTAACAAACTATGAAAAAATTGTGGACGACCAGATCGACACGAGCAATAAGCGAGCATGCAAAATATGTGGACAGAAACACCACACCTCGCTACACAACTCCGGTGTCGAAGGTCATACAGCTCCAACAGCGGTACAGTCAAGGCAATCCAGAGATACTACACACTGGCAAGCAAGATCAGCGCTCCAATCAAAGGAGAACTGCGTAACAAAACTTCGTTTCTCATCAAACTGAAGACGGCAAAGTACCAGCTGAGGACAGTCAAGCCATAGTAGAGATCAACGAGCAATCTCCGCAAAGAGCTCTGCTCCTCACTGGATCAGCAGAGGTAGTCGGTCCGACACAGTCAATGAAAGCAGCTATGCTTTTAAACACAGGATCGGAGCTATCATTCATTCACTAATCAATCGCAGACCATCTTCAATTACCTTGTGTGAGAAATCGGAAATCGGAAATTTATTGACCAACAAGGACTTCAACTTTCAAATGAATCATTGTTACGAATCCATTATTGCTTGGATGCGACCAACATTGGACTGTGATGATTAACAATATTCTGAAGCTTCCTTCCAGACTACATCTTATATCTACGTCATTCGGATATATGATATCAGGAAAACAGACATAGTCATCATACAAATCCGATGTCCTCCTGACAACGACAAAAAAGAAGAACGAGCACAATGCGAGCAGTTTCTAACATTCGAGTCGTCAGGAGTTGACGAGTACGCAGAACCACATCACATGGAAAAGACAGAAGTAAACGGCCCTGTTAAGAAGCCCTTCAACGAGACCATTGTAAAGAACTAAGATGGCTACTACGTTCGTTTACCATTGAAAGACGATCACAAGCAACTACCGTACAACAGATACATACGAGGGGGTGTAGGAGGGGAGGTGGTGTTTACATAGGTTCTTGGGGGAGATGGGATACAGGTCTGGGTGTAACTAAGCATGGCTATTTTCGTGAGATAGAGGATGCCGTAATAGTTGTTTGCGTGGAGGAACGGCGCGATTGATAAATGGGGAAGGAACGGTCAGGAGGCACGGGTGGGATAAGAAAAGATCAGCAGCCGGTGTTCGGACTGTGTAATGCGTCCACGAAAGTGAGTGGGTTGTGGTAAACAGTCAACAAGTCCTTTGTAAACTGCGGCGGATGCTTGATGAGCTTTCTTTTTTCAGAATGAATTCTGTCGACGGAATGGGAAGAAAGAGCCTTATCTTATGAATTATAATTGCAATAGGATGTGGCATTATTTTCTACGGAAATATCTGTGTATTTCCATGTTTCGAACTAAAAAAGAGTGAAACATTACAGCGCTGTGCAACGCCATCAAAATTATTCAAGAGAATAAAATTATTGCATGAGGTGTGGTGCGGCTCGGCCGAGACTTCATTTGTTGCTCAGATTCTTATGTAAGATGTCCAGAATTCTGGTCAACCTCATGCGAGGGAGCAACTTTATGCGCTTCAACTTTGCGTAATGCGAAGAACGGAAAGAAAAAGGTTATTTTCAATAACAAAAGAAAGAGTGCCACATCACAGTGCGTTCAAGAACAGAACATTAACTTTGGCTCAATAAGAAACGGTAAAGAAACTCGAGTTCGTTCATTAGGGTTTCTTCTTTAGATTAAAACCCTCGCCGGGACATCATGTAACGGACGAAAAATAAATCCTGCCCGACTCAAAGGAGAGCCGTCTCCTTTGGATTTTAGGATCTTTGGAAACATTACAAAACACATTGCACATTTTATCAACACGAACTATTCGACAACGCCATGGTGCATAATAGGGCAGCGGAGGGATTGGGGAACGGGGGGGGGCAGAAACCGCTTAAGGCGATCCCAGGGACGAACGGCTGGGGCGCCGCCAGACTCACCATCAGACGGGAGCCGACCGCCAGAGGCGGATCAGCGGGAGGAGTTAAACAAGCCGCCTAGGTTCAACTTGATCCTTCTTCTATAATCAGTGCCGAGCACGGCTATCGCTTTTATTGACTACGGAGCATCGGCAGGTTTGTGTGAGAACGCGGGTATCGGCTCTCTTGAGAAATGACCTTCCATTTGTTACTGACTTCTCTACAGTGTCCTCATCAACATCACTATGCCTCCCACGACCTTCATGTTCTTCCAAGCTCTCATCTCCATTCCGGAACTTCTGATACCAACGATACGTCGTCCGAATTGTGGAACATCCTTGACCGAATGCGGCGTTGATCTTCTCGTCCGCCTCCTTAGCTGTACTGCCCAGCTTAAATCCATACAAGTAAATGCCTCGGATTACCCTTTTGTCCATCTGCAAAAAAGTCAATAAAACTCTAAAGTTTTCCCACTTTTACATAGAAAATTTGGTACTCGACGGTAGAGCATAGCTAAATGATATGCCACATGTTACGGTTTGTTCTTGATCAAACGCGTAAAGACGCGCCAAAATATGGCGCGAGCCAGTGCCATTTAATTCGTTACAACCTAATAGTAATCGCGGCTCCTCTCGATGAGCTGTGAGACAGCCTAAATATGGTTCATGCAGCAGAAATCCTTGCGGAACCCTGCTTGCTTCACTGGCTGATATTCATCCAAGCAACGCTCCATGCGGTTAAGCAGTATCTTGGTGAAGACCTTGTACACAACCGAGAGAAGACTGATGGGTCGATAGTTGTTGATATCCTCCTGCTGACCTTTTTTGAAGATTAGAACTGTTTTCGACTCCTTTCATGAGTCCGGAATCCTACCACGTCGAATCGACGGTAGTGGCTGAAGTGCTTGGAAAGAAGTGAGCAGAGGGCACTGCCACCCGCACGAAGGAGATTAGCAGAAATGCCGTCCGCTCTGGAAGCAATGCCTGGCTTCATTCTTCTGATGAACATAAACAACTTCTGATTCCAGAATGAGAGGTACTTCCTCAGCTGGTGGCATCAAGCATTTCGGTACAGTGCTGGAGGAACGAAACAGATCTGTATACAATTCTTGAACGATGGCCTTCATCGCTCTTCGAGACGTTTACGTTGCTCCATTCTTATCCACAAGGTCTGACATTATTGCCTTCTGGGGCCGGATTCATCAACGACTAGCCCATGGGTATAGGGGGTAGAGATACCAATGATGAAGCCTACGTCTCTGACTCTTGCCTTATCTCTACGTGACTCTTATCTTATCTATACTCCTTGTACCCTGCAAACCCACGGGTTTAGTTGTTGATGAATCCGGCCCCTGGTCGCAGAGATCTCGTTTGCAGCGCTTTATGCTTGAACCTTTCACAGTGGCTTCTAACAGCTTCAGTCTTCTGTATGCTTGAATGGACTCCTTCACCGCAATTCGACAGGCCTTCGAGATGGTGACTTTCTCCAGATGGGAAACATTAGGATCCAGTTTAACAGCTCTTCTTTGCTCCAAGAGTTAAATCGCATGTGCGTTGAGTCTTGAAGCAGACGGTGATGTGGCTTTGCAAGAGCTGCTAGCACATTTCAACAGTCCTTTGGAGAGAAGGTCGTACGTAGTCTTCCAATCTCTCTTCAAGAAGATTTCAATCATACAACTTTATTGCATATTCCAACTCCTCAGACTTGAATGTGGGGATCCTCACTGGTGTCGGTTTATGAGTGTCACGCTTAAACATTCTCTTTTTGAGAGTCAGCTTCGCACGGACAAGACAGTGATCGGAGCCGGTGTCAAATGAAGGTAGCACGGAGACGTCGAACAGACTCCAGTGTGTGTTTGTAAGAACATGGTCGATCTCCGATCGTATTTCTCCATTTTGGCTTTCCGCTGGTTTGAAGGCTTCTTGAACATAGAATTTACATGGAAGAAACTGCACGCGGATAGGAAGTCTATCACTCGCTCTTCGTTTTTGTTTGTTCCTTGAGGAAGTTCAATGTGGTCCTAGCCTCCATTCGTCATGGTCATTCGTACCGACGGTAGCGTTAAAGTCCCCAACGACAACTTTGTAGTAGCTCTTCTCGTCGTTGACAGTCCTTTCCGAATAGCTTGTAGAATTCTTCCTTTTCTTCGTCTGTGGCCGCAGATGTTGGAGCATATCCATTTATGATGAAGATGGTTCCTTGATCTTTGGTTTTCAGATGAAGAACAGCTACTCGCGGACTGATGATATTGTAAGAGTCTACTAGGTGGTGCACTGTCGAATTGACGAGAAATCCAACTCCGCCAATCTTCTTTCTGTACACCTTTGCTCCGATAATGAGAAGCTCGTTATGGTCGGTCCTTCTTATGGTCTCCGATCTGTCTTTGGTTTCCTGCAGGGCGATAACGTCGTATTTGATCTTGCGGCTTCTGTGAAGCAGTGTCCGAAGATCCTTCACAGATGCGATCGTACGACAGTTATAAGTGCAGACGAATAGGCAGTTTCAGTGTCGTGGTGAGAGGGGGTTTCCGGTAGTCCGATCCCAATGACGTCCTGATAGTTTAACTCCGAGATTAGATGGCCCCTCGCCGGAGGTGGATGCAACCGACGTCGTAGAAGTCCAGTTCCGGCGCGCGGAGGACTGGGGATCGGGTTCAGTTGTTTGAGCCATGGCGGTGGTCTGGTTACTCACATGTTTCTGGCCAGGGATACATGAGAGCCGCCCATACACGACAAAGTATCGTGTACTGCGTGACCATTTAGCCACCACTAAGTGATGTTCACCCCTTCACCGCGATGAGGTGGCACATGAAGGAGCCAGTACGTTTGGAGCAAAGATTACGGCTGGGACGCTATGCTTTCGCCTGACGACATTGGCAAATGGGACGCCTTCCTGATGGAAACGAGAAGATTCTCGAAGGAGCTCCCTAGACGAGTTGCTGACAAAACGGGTAGTCACACTCTCGCATTATACGCTGATGCGAGCACTACTGCAATGTGCGCCGTCGTCTATCTCTCTCACAACAACGACGTCCACCTGCTCACGGCGAAGTTGATTTCTCCTATTTCTCAAAACCTTTCCTGCTTGCCTAGTTGCGCTATCGGCGTCTGGTGCGCAGAGCGAAATTGCTCCTCTCCCGCGCGATATACGGGTCAGTCCAATTTGACCTCACCTACATATTAGTGCGGTTCATGTTCTTATTCTATCTTCTCTACTCGTGCGGTGCTGCACGTGTTCCCTGGCAGTCGTCCAATAAACTATTGCCGGTTCGAGTTCGCCGACACCGTCCACAAGCGGAGGTGAACATTACATGGTGTCTCCATTGCCACTCATCCCAAATGCACCAGTTCCATTAGCTGATCGCAACTGGCGCCCTCCGTTGCCAAAATGCGCTCCGGTGTCGTACTTCCAGTGAGTCTCTGCCTCACCCCGACCAATTTTCTAGAGGGATGCGTTCCCAGGTTCTCATGACGTGGCTCTTCCCCTAGATCAGCCTGGGAAAGATGAGCATACCGGGGAGGTGGCCGTAGACCACGTGGCACCCGGTAGGGGACGGTTGGGCGAGAATAGCCCACGGTCCCTGCCATCCCCAAGGGGCGCCCCGGAGGTGTGCATAAGATGTATGGGGATGGTTGAAACTCGGGGACGATACTAGGGTTTCTCTCGCCGAGTATCATCCCAGATTCGGGCGAGAATGGAATACGGCCCCAGATAATGAGTGCCGTCCTGAAGGCGTCGGCACACATTTGCTGCAATGCAGCAAGGTCGGGGCCTGCTCTCTTCTCTATCTTTGCGGCGCCGCTTTAGCCTGGCGGCAGAAGGGCGTGTCCATATTTCGTACGCCCTGACCGTCCGCCAAGAGCGCCACACGGTAACGGCTCAAGCTCAGACACTGAGAGAGTTCACTTGCAGATGAAAAATAGGTTAACCAACGGAGCACTGCTAGATGGCCTGATTTTGATCTACAGGTGAACGGTCGCAGATGACCTATTGCGGTATCACGGGGGAATCGAGTGTCTGACGCGTGGACCGTGCGAACGCTGCAATCTCGTGAAAACACTACTTCACGATATTCGAAATATCCTCCCCAAAAGCTCTCTCTCTCTCATATTAAATTATGTCATTAAATTATTCTCTCGTTGTATAAAACATGCATATCATCTGTACACCGTGAGATCTAAGATATTCGCAGTCTTACAGTTACAATGCAGGGTGGTTAAAAGCAAGTTCGGGGTCGAAGAAAGTCAACGTCGTCTAGTAACCGTGAATCTTCGGCGGTTCCTGGGCCGGATACTTCATTGGAACGTCCTGTGGTGGTAGAACTGGGACCCGCCTTGGAACCGGTCTTGGAACTGGCTTTGGAGGTTTCGTGGCTGTCGGGAACTTCATAGTGGCCCAGTACGCCCTAGCAGCTGCCTCGTTCAACACATACTTAAAGGTTGTCGTTGGTGGACTGGTGACCGCCGGGACATCCTGAGCAACTCCCCCATACAGCGCAGGCGGTTCAGTGGGAGGGACGTAAGGAGCGACTACTGGAGCATCCTCTGCAGGTGGTACATAGTCCGGCGTGACCGGTACTGGCGGCAGCGTGGTTGGAGCCTCAGTCGGCGGCACGTAAACCGGAGGCTTCACAGGAACATCGGGTGCGACAGGCGGAACATAGACTGGAGCATCCTGTGCAGGCGGCACATACTCCGGCGTGACCGGAACTGGCGGCAGCGTGGTTGGAGCCATATTGGAGAAGGCCGGAGCAGGTTTGAGGCAAAACATCACCTGCATCACCTGTCGTCCCGTTGATCATCACTTGCTCGAGCGGGCGTCAGCAGCCTCTCCATTCGTCCCTGTAGCGTGCCATAGTGCTCCAATGGATCCTCCTCGCTCGAGGGACACGAAGAGCGTCATATAGGTCGTTCAGGGCTTTCACGAAGAAGTCCGACCAACGCGTTGGTGTGCATCCTGGTGTTCTCTTGACATCCCGCGGAATCAAGTCGGTGACGGCTCTCGTCCAGCGAGTGTCTGCGAAGCGCATTACGTGGCCGGCCCATCTAATTTTCGAAAACTTGGCCCACGCGACAGCGTCTCTGATCTTCGAACGTCGGCGAAGCTCGGAACTCCGGAGGCCTTCTCTCACTTGTGTGAGTCGTGTGTGTCACTCCGAGCATCGTCCGCTCGATTCTGCGCTACGCGACGCTGATGGCGCGTTCATCCTGCTTTCGTATAGTCCAGGCCTCTCAGGCGTATGTTAGGGCAGGAAGAACGGTAGAGTCGAATAGGTGGGCACGGAGTCGGACGTTCTTCGTCTTCTTCGCGACTTCTTCGACGCTCTTGAAAGCTCCCCAAGCCGCTCGTTTCCTCCTGCTCAGCTCCGGCGCTAGGTCGTTGGCCATATTGACAGTCCAACGTTCCCACTTACGCGATCGTAGTCGGCCAACATTCGCTCCGCCTGGCTGATGCTCGTTGTTATGAGCACGATGTTGTCAGCGAAGCGAAGATGATGTAGTTGCCGACCGTCGACCTTCACTCCCATGTCTTCCCATTCTAGTTCGCGCATGACGTTTTCGAGGGTGGCGCTGAAGAGTTTCGGGGATATGGTATCCCCTGCCGAACTCCTCTCTTTACGTCGACGACGACGTCGTTGTAGAATGATGAGATCTTGTTCGTGAATCCGCTGTACAGCTCTCGAAGGACTCTGGTGTACTGAGTAGGAACACCCTGTGTGAGCAGGGCGTCAATGACCGCTTCAGTTTCGACGGAGTCGAATGCCTTCTTCAGGTCGATGAACGTAGGGCACAGCGGCAGCTTGTACTCTCGCGACACTTCGATGAGCCTCGTAATTCTGTGTATGTGGTCAATCGTACTGAATCCTGTTTGTTCGCATGGCTGTCCTTCTTTCAGCGTTCGGCTAATCCTATTCAGGATCACTCGAGTGAACAGCTTGTAGACTACGGACAGCAGGCAGATCGGGCGATAGCTGCCAATGTCGTGCAAGTCTCCCTTCTTGTACAACAAGACGGTCCTGCTCGTCTTCCACTGAGATGGAACCTTACACTCCGAGAGGCAGCGCATGAAGAGCCGCGCCAAGGTGTTGATGAGCGCTGGCGGAGGGTTCTTAAGGTGTTCGGGTCTGATCCTGTCAGGGCCGGGTGCTATACGTTTCTTCACCGACGAGATCTTGTGTCGGATCTCGGAAGGGTTCAGAGGGGACGACGTATCCATCCTGCGGAAGATGGCATAGGAGCAGATGGACGTGGCTATCGAAGGGAAGTAGAAGTCGGAGTAGAAGTCGTGGATGACCTTCTCCATGGTCCTTCTGGAAGAGGTGACGGTTCCGTCAGGACGTCGGAGAGCGGTCATCTTGATTTTGAAGTTGGTGAAGTTCCGGCGGGCATTGCGAATGCTTAACCCTGCCTCTGCTGCTTCAGCCAACACTTCCGCCCTTCCCTCCTTAAGATCCTCCTTTACCGCCGCTCTGCATAGCTTCGCAAGCTCGGACGTAAGCTGGTAGTTGCCTGACCCTCGTGCTGCTCCACGCTGGCGTATCAGCTCGAGAGTTTCCGGAGACAGGCGTCTCTTGGTGGTCTTCAAGCTCTCGGCTCCCTTAGCACTATCGTGGAGATGGTGTACGAAGCGGTCGTATTCCTCGTCGACATTGTCCTTGACGGCATCTTCCCAAAGGCCGACAAGAGAGGTGTAGAAGTCCAAGTTGATGGTTGTTCTGGGATTCCTCTTCTTGAACTTCGCGGCCTTCTCTTCTTGACACGAAAAGCGGAACCTCGCGCGGAGGAGGCGGTGGTCTGATCCGTGTAGAACTTGGGGACAACGGAAACGTCGGTCAGGCAATACTTGTGGTTGAAGATGATGTGGTCGATCTCGTTGTGGAACTGGCCACCGGGAGATTCCCAGGTCCATCGCAGGGAGGGAGGCTTCTGGAACTGTGAGTTTCGATGGATGGTCTTGGTTCATGATAAACTCAGACAGCCTTTCACCTTGCTCGTTCCACTCCAAACCGTGGGTTCCGATGTGAAGTTCTTCCGGCGACCTTCGTGGCTCGATCTTGGCGTTGAAGTTGCCGACGATCACCTTGTAGAAGGTGTGATCTTCCTTACAGAACTTCTCCTGCTCCACGTAGAAGGCTTCGACTTCGTTGTCGTCGTAGTCGGATGTTGGAGCATACGCGACGAACACAGTCAAAGCTGGCACGGAGCATGGACAAGTGTGTTGATGAGGACACCAACGCCAGTTCTTCTCCGGAGTCGTAGGCGGCGTGTAGGGGGTGGTGTCTTCTTGTCTCAGTCAGTTCGATGACGTCGTACTTGATCTTCCTGGCTTGCATCATCAGGTCCTCGACGGATGCTTCCGATGCGAGCGTGCGGTCGTTGTAAGTACAGATCGTCATCCTAGTCCTTCTCAATTTGCGCAGCCAGGTTAGGCCCTGAGATTTTAGCAGCACCTCCGTACTCGTCCTTTCCATCGCAGGCAAAACATAATTTATTTATTTTTTATTTATTTCATACAATACAATGAGTGCGCCATAATGTGTCATAAGCGTGGAAATATAGAAGTTGAGAGGATGGTAGTTGATAAAAACGAAAAACTACGAAGCAATAAAAACAGGCAAGATCAGATTCAGCGCGATGGAATGAGCCCTAAAATATGACGATAGCGAAAACAGCAGAAGTTTGTCGACCTAATGGGTCCTAATAGGGCAGGCTACTAAGAACTACATCCGAACCAGTTGGCCATGGTACCTTTAGGTATATAGGTCTGTGCAGTTCATTACGTAATATTCGAAAGCAAAAATACTAGGTCAGCTATTGGTCTTCTACACCGCAGACTTTTAGGTCCCAGCAATTTCAAACGGTGATTGCATTCAGGTATAGATGCACCATTAATACGTCCATGGGTTCAATAGAAAACTAGCTTAGTGAAGGTCTTCTGGACTCTCTCATGCTTTGAAATGCACCTTTTTTAGAGGTTCCACGATTGCCAACAATACTCAAGATGCGGCAAGATATACGTCTTCTACAAGCGCGTAAGAAGCACCGGATTGTCTGAATAAATATTACGGAAAACCGAGAAAAGGCAGCATATGCCTTGCTCGCAGCTTGACTAATGTGATCAGAAAAAGACAGTCTAGAGTCAGTTAAAGCACCAAGATCTTTAGCGTAAAGAATTCTCTTCAGGTTTATGCCATTAACATTGCAATCCCTTGTGGTTTCCTTCCCGAAGAGCATAATAAAGCAATTGTCAAGTACATTTTAATAATTTGAAGAACCAAGACAATAACTTTTATGGTTCGTTTCGCCACATTTCTTCAGACGAACCTTGTAAATTATAACACCTCCCCGATGGCTCATCAATGAAGAAAGAGGTGTTATAATTTATTTTAATATTTATTTATTTATTGTTAATATAATAATTTTGTATTTGTATTTTTTATATTTTTTACTATTTATTTATTTATTTGTTTATTCTAATTTTTTGACAGTATTGTTTTTTTTATTCTTTAACACAAAATGTTTAAACAAAGATATTTATTGAATTGTAAATATATTTAATTTTAGAAGATTTTATTACAATTCGTTTAAATTTGAAACAATTTTAAAACATTTTTTGCTAAAGATTGTTAGTGAAAAATAATAAACTTACAAAACTCTGTTGCTACGGCCACACTCCTTCTTCTTTCTATATTAAGTAGTTCATACTGTGCTCTATTGTACGGTATCAGGATAGATAATGTGATACATGTTATCATTACGGTATTCATTTTACTCTTCACACGCTGGGGATGGAGGTGCTACCTTCAAGTGATTCTATTAGAACAGCACTACTTTTTCAACGCAGTTACGATATTTATTTATTAGTTTATTCAGAATAAATTTATAAGATCAACGGAAGGAAATGGAAAACTACTTCGAGCTATTTGAGTGTTTTTATAAAGTTTACTTCTTTATTATAGTTGTTTAACATGCTGCACTTATATAGTATTTGCCTGTTTTTATTCAGACCCTTTCTTACATTTTCGGTCATAAATTCTGTGCTGTATCCATTATGTTTAAGTATTCTGTGAAGTTCTCTTATCTTAATGCAAAAATACTGAAATGTTCAACAGACGGTAGCTATTCTAAGCCTTTCTGTGTAAATGACATTTTGTTTAATTCTGATTGAAATCTGTGAGTCTACGTGTGGAAACCTAGAAAGTACAAGACCTCTCCTTTGTATTCTAGCAGGACCGCCCTCGCGGTCTCAGTCGTGTTGAGTTCCTCCACTCTGTTAGCTCGCTTTTAGTTGTACAATAACGAATAAACGGATTATTAAATAATTTTGTGTCATAGGCAACGGAAGCCCACACAAAATTTCTGGTGCATCGGCCATTTTCCAGGCACCAATAATAAAGTCCCGCGTGCCATCTTCAAATCAGCTTGTTCTCCCTCATAAGGCTAAGAACCGCTGATTTTCTACAGAAAAAAGAAACTCAAGCTGAATAACACCAAAATGAGTAAAATTACCCTTCTCCTCCAATCTCTGGAGGATGAATCGACTATCCTCAAAGAAGTGATTGAATATTACAAAGCCACCACAGAGCCTAATAATCCACTCACAGAGGATCAAAAAATACAAGTCTACTGTCAGGAAAGACTATGTGAACTGCAAACGGCACTGGAAAACGTCGAAAGAAAACTGTCATCAATGCAAGATGTCTACCAGAGCATAACGAGCACCTATTCAGAGGCCTCAAAAGGAGAGAAAAAGGAAATGTTAGCAGAAATAGAGGAACTCAAACAGAAAATCAATTTCCGCTCACTCAAACAAGAAGCGGAAACCGTAGTGATGGATCTAAAAACCAGAACTCGAGAAATGCAGACTCAATGAGAAATTCTGCAGATTACTCGTACCCCACTGGTCCGAAACGCTCTCGAAAGCAGAGGAGACCTCGACAGTGGGACCGCGTATGAAGAAATCGATCCATGTGGTCTACTTCAAAGTAACCGACCGCCGACGCAGCAGCATATGACAACCCACTCGAGTCTTGAACCACATGAGCAAGACCCAGAACAGATGGTACTATCGCCGGCTTTGAAGATCAAGTACCCGCAAATCAAACTGCCTCATTTTGACGGAGAAAACGATTCATGGGAAGAGTTCTGGGACGCATATTCTCTCATAGTCGATCAAAATGCACAACTAGGAGACTTGGAGAAAATTCTCTACCTTAAGGACGCAATACGCGGAAACGCACAAAATGCCATCAAAAGCATCCCAATGAAGGCTTCCAATTACAGCCTGATTGTGGATGTCCTACACAAAAAATACGGAAACAAAGGGAACAACAGGTCACAGATCGTACAGCGCATACCGGCGCTACCAGCTGCCAACACTGGGGGCGAAAAAAGTGTCGAAACTCTCGAAAAGGTCAATGATCTTGTCTTCCAAATGGTTGCCACAGGATACGACGTAAGGAAAAGACCCGATCCGTTATGGATAGACACTATTCCTGCAAAATTTCGTTTTGAAATTATAAAGGACTTCATGAAAAGGGAAACAGAAAGCTCACAACTAATCGTAGGCAAACTGCTGGAAGAGCTCGGTGACGTTTCATCCAGAGCTCGTTTCGAGCGCCAATTCGAATCGTTGAGGGGAAATCAAATAAACAATGCTGAACCCTTACGATGCCCGATACCGTCTGGTACAGAACAATGCCTGTTTTGCCGCATATCCAACCATCAAACCAAAGAGTGCCGTACTGTCCGGACCGCAATCGATCGCAGAAACGCACTGAGGGATCAGCCATTATTGTTGGAAATGCTTCGCACTGGACCACAGAAGCCGTGACTGCGCCTTCGAATGCTGTCCATGAGATTACGATGTCACGATATGCATAAAAGAGGACGTCCGACAGCCTCAGGAATGTGGTAATATACCACAAAATAGTCAACGTTTCCCTACCAGCCAGAATACAAATACTAGGTGAACTGAAGTTAATTACTCTTGCAGACAATCCAGCTATAATGTGGTGAATAAAAGCCAGCAATCTGCCCCACAGGAACATAATGGATATCTGGAAGCAAGTTTCTCAAATACAGAACACGAAAAGATCACTGAGAAAGAGTATGCTCTCATGACTGCGGAGGCACAAATACGAAGTAAGCACACCAGCACGTTTGAAAATGTGGTGGTTCTCCTAGACTTGGGTGCACAGTGCAACCTAATTGAAGCCAACCTCGCGAGCACGCCGGGACTTCAATTAAGTGAGCCATATCAATGCACAATGCATGGTATTGGAGGAAGCAGTGAGACTTATTTGACT
The DNA here is from genome assembly GCA_947396885.1 of Heligmosomoides polygyrus polygyrus. Taxonomy (NCBI): domain Eukaryota; kingdom Metazoa; phylum Nematoda; class Chromadorea; order Rhabditida; family Heligmosomidae; genus Heligmosomoides; species Heligmosomoides polygyrus. The sequence continues at coordinate 56,777,017 of OX377204.1, read as the reverse complement.
CAACGGACATCTGTCGTTTTCAGAACGCGGTTCAGAGATACCATTTCACTCCCGTTTACCACCAAATCAGTGCTCACAAATGCTGTTCCAGCAGCCATATTGACAACTTCAGACGTACAGTTTCTAAGAGACAAGTGCATTTTCTTGTCGAATACCACTACGGAGAATTCGTAAAGCCGCGAATTCTGATCGGAGTTGAATCATACAACCAAATCATGATGTTGAACCATCCACCCGTAAGACTACCGTCAGGATTACTTGCACAAAACACCGTTTTCGGGCCAGCACTCTTCGGATTTTCAAATACAACACAACAAAAAGATCGGCATTTCTACCTTTCTGTGGTAGCATTCCCACAGAGTGTTGATGTAAGAAAGGAAGCTTATGATAAAACGTTCGCAGATAAACGGAAACACGCGTCACGTCTTTCACTAGAGGCGAACGACATTGAACACAGACAATATGAACCGCCTATTCCATACAGCAACCCGCCTTTAGAACATGCTCGAGATCTGGTAAAAGATACCGTACTGAAGCAGATTCCTCACGGGATTCGAGGGACGAATGGCCTTCAAGAAATTAAGAAGGCGCCTGACTTAGATAACATGTTACAACCTCCTCAGCTGAACTTGCTCTCAAGGAAAGCAAAACAAAAGGCCAAGTGCTGTAACGTTAAAGAACGGAAGATCTGACGGACGAACGGAATCTCACTTCTTCGTCTGTCGCGCCAGTGAGCGGTCGTGTCTTGGCCCCGCTCTGATCACGGCAAATTGTTCTGCTACTAAGTGATTCTACGACGGCACGGCATCTATTGGTCTATTGGTTAACAAGACTTCTGATTCTCGTCGGCTCGTCTTTTTCTCTTGTGGCTGGAGAAAACAGTAATTCGTACTGCACTGAGCCACCTTAACAGGTGAATTGTTCCATATCCGTCATCGATTTGTGGCGTGGAGGTTGGGTGCGACCCCCAACCAATAAAGTGTCATTTGACCTTTGTTACTAGGTCGCTTCAATAGGTCTATTTTATCCTTTCGAATTGTTTCTGCTTGTCGTATCAGCATGGACACCCCGTCTGGTGTTTCCTTTAAGAGCCACAAACGCTCAAGGACGTCGTCCCCTCAGCTCGCCACGGAGTGTCTAGAAAAGGCGATCAAGGACCTGGACGAGTGCAAGGACATACCAACTTGCGTCAAAACTATCCTTTTGGTCATCACCACCCAGCTAAGTTGCATTGTCGAGGAAAATAATCCTCTCCGTTCCGAAAATGCGCAATTCGCTAAGGAAAACTCTACGCTTCGCCTTGAACTGGACACATTGCAAAGAAAGATCATGCAACTTGAATCTTGTGATGGATTGAAGAAGGATGGTAGCAACAATGATGTCGCAAAGACTTTTCCTGAGTATGACAATTTTCATGAGTGTGAACGGCAACGTTCAATTGTATTAAGCGGTATTAGAGAATTATCTTCTTCTAATTTAGCTGATCGTGTACAACATGATTTCAACTGTGTTGTAAGAATTCTCTTTTTCCTGGGAGTTGAATCGTTTCCGATGAGCATGTATAGATTAGGTAAACTTGTGCCTGGCAGGAATAGACTTATAAAAGTAGTTCTTCCGTCTACTTTTCATCAACGCCTCGCATTAAAAACAGCTCCTCACTTGCGATTCTTTCCAGTCAAAGGCTTATTTATCCGGCTATCACTTACTTTGGCTGAGAGGAAGGCGAAAAAAGAGGAGCATGCGATCCAGGGCACGAGAACTATCACTCAACGGCAGACACAAGAATCCCAGTCGTCGGGGGACTGTGTTACTCGGGAGGAGCCTAGTTCTGGTGGCATGGATAGCCCTTTTCCTGGCTCTAATTTAAACTCAGCAGTCGTCTGCGGTCTTGCTCACTGAAGTGCTTTTACTCCAATGTCAGATCTCTGCCTAAGAACGCCAAAGAAATTGACTTAGTTTTAGCTAGTAGATATGATTTGTGTATCTTCACTGAAACCTGGTTGAAGTCTCATCATACGTTGGCATCACTGTTATGCAACTCATGTTGTAAATTCGAGGCTATTCGTTGCGACAGAACTAGGCTGTTAGGAGGAGGAGTTCTTGTTCTCTTAACGAAAAACCTAAAATTTGTGAATGTTTTTTCGGAAAGCTTTTGTAAAAGCTATGACATATTAGCAATCGATGTTCTTTGTGACCCTACCCCTTTCAGGCTGGTGGCTGTGTATCGAACTCCCTCCTGTTCAGAATTATATTCAAGTCAACTTATCAGCGCCACTAGTGACCTTGTTAGCATCGAAAACCCATCCATAGTCGTTGGAGATTTCAACTTCCCTAGTATCAATTGGAACAACCCATCAGAATCTGCTATGACGGGTTCAAGCCAAAACTTCTTGGAGTTCGTAAATAATCATGAGTTTATGCAATATGTCAAGACCTCGACCAGAGGAGGACATTTTCTTGATTTGGTTCTTTCAAATGACAGAAGTCTCATCAGCAATGTCATAACTAGGGCTCCAGTCGGATCAAGTGATCATGCAAGTGTCTCTTTTGACGTTTCTGAATTTCCGGAATCAATGGTCACTTATCGTCAAATTTTCTCACGATGCGATTATGAAAAAGTCTGCCAATATCTAGGGAACGTCATGTGGGTTGACTCTTTTGAACGAGTAGGAAGCATTGATGAGAAATATGAGATGTTTTTGAGTATTTTACATCACGCCATTGAGATGTTTGTTCCATGGGGTCGTGTCGTCGCTACAAGCACTTCACTGCCTCAATATCTCCAACGGATGTTCCAGCATAAAGGCTGCCTTTATTCGAGTGCATGTAGAACACAATCTCCGGATGATTGGTTAAAATATAGGGCGTTCTCAGAAAATTTCGAGAAAAAATTAGAAAAATACAACCGTGGTGTAGAACGAAGAATAGTCGAATCAGGAGAAAAACGATCACTGTTTAGCTACCTGAAAAAGAGACTTAGATCTAAGAGTAGCGTACCGGTATTGAGTAGTGGAAATGTCAGAGCGATTTCAGATTACGACAAAGCGAACATGCTCGCCGACCAATTTTGCAGAGTTTTTGGTTGCGATGACAACAGGTTCCGGATTTTGATCCCACAATTGAGTTTCCGATGAATTCTTTTCCTTGGTTCCATGAAGTGAAGATCTATGAACTCTTGCAAAAATGGCCAGCGTCCTTCGCAATCACTCCAGACAATATTCCATGGAAATTCATTAAGGAAGTATCTCATGTCATCGCAAAGCCTCTAGCTTACATTTTTAGTCAAAGCATGATGTATGCAGAAATTCCCAATCGATGGAAGCATTCATATGTTACAGCAATTTTGAAGAAGCAACCATCTTGCGACCCTAGTAACTATAGACCTGTCAGCCTCACATCAGTGTTCTGCCGCGTATTTGAAAAAGTAGTAAAAGATCACTTAATAGATCACCTGGACAAAAATTCGGTAATTCCTAAAAGCCAACATGGCTTTGTTCAGAGTCGCTCAATAGAGACCAATTTACTGGAATCACTGAACGACTGGACGCGTTTGTTGGATGACAAAAAGGCATGTGATGTGATTTACTTCGATTTTGCAAAAGCTTTTGACCGTGTTTCTCACAATAAACTAATATATAAGCTTGTGAAATATGGAATTCATCCAATGCTTGTTAGATGGATAGAATGCTTTATCAAGGAAAGAACATTTCAGGTTAAAGTGAATGATTCTTACTCTGATGTTAAGAGGGTAAGAAGTGGTGTTCCTCAGGGAGGAGTTCTGTCTCCTCTTCTTTTCACCATATACACTTCTGACCTTCTTCAGGTTGTACATGGATTTGGAGTGAAGTGCAAGCAATATGCCGATGACATCAAAATTTATGCTCAATCAGACAACGTCTCCTCTGGAAATTTGCAGCTTTCAATTGATGCCGTTGCTCAGTGGGCCCGTACCTGGTCGCTACCCCTAGCACCAGAGAAAACGCTACATATGAGACTAGGTAACTCAAATAACCCATTGCGGTTCAATATCGAAGGAAATGATATCTCTGTAGTTGAAAGTGTCGTTGATTTAGGATTTTCGTATAACAATAAACTGGATTTCTCCGAGCACTACAAAAATATTTGCAGGAGGGCGTATGCACGTACATACCAAATGTTCAAAGGTTTGGCCACGAAGAACAAGGACGTACTGCTTAAGGTTTACCAAACCTATGTTAGACCAATTCTTGAATGTGGTGCTACAGTATTTTCTCCCTGGAAGAAAAAGGATATAGAAGCGATCGAAAAGATTCAGAATAATTTTACAAGAAAGATTATTGTTAGATACGGTGGATTTTTCTACTCTCGCACTCCTAGATCTGGAATTAGGAACAAATTTCTTGGAATTCACACTCTAGAAAGTCGTAGGAAATTGAGGGATGTCTGCATGTTATTTAAAATAATTTCTGGACTGTGTGATGTGGACGGTACAGCTTTCTATAAAACAGTACCGTCTATAACCAGGGGTGGCAATGTAAAATTAAGCTACGGCCGGCCTAGAACTAGTATTCGAGCTCAATCATTTGCAGTAAGAGCGGGATCGGCATTTATCTCCCTGAGATCTGGGCTAAGCCACTCCTCAGCCAATTTTGTTGCTTTCAAGCGACTTGCCTCGAAAAGCATGCTAAATTTTTAAAGTCTACCTCTCGTGTTTCATCTACTTCACAGCTTTGTCTAACTTTGTTTAACTACTTTTATCCTTAGTATCTGTTCCCATTTTTTTCCTCAGGTTTGTGTTTCATTGTTTCATTGTTCATTGTTCGCTTCTCTCACGACTGTCTTATACGTCGTAATAAATTATTATTATTATTATTATTATCTGTGAAGAACCAACGACGGCTAGCAACTTTAGCATATTCCCAAGAATATTACTTTATTTGTTGCTCTCCCTCATACTCTAAGTCGGTTCGGATCCAATAACGTTCGAAACGGTGCACTTCCTTTAAATCGAGTGTCAGTGGAATTAACTGTTCCTAATGATAACATACAGGATCTTCCAGCCAAGCTAGTAGCACTGGAGAGCAAAGTGAATACCATACTCACTCATACCACACGCCCATATTTTGCAACGGGTTTACAGTACACTGTTGTTCCCTACAATATTTCTCTTTATTCTATTTTTCTTTTCCAAGTATTTTGCACCAGACGTTCAACGGCCTGCCGGCCGCCAAACGTCTGGTTGGGGCTTCGCCCCAAACACGGAGAATAGAACATCCCGAACGTCTTCTTCCCCTCTTTAGGCCTTCTCTTATTCATTAAAGAAAACTGGTTTCGCTAAATAGAATGGTATGGCGGAATAGGGCAAAACAGATCCATCACCTCCACTGGATCCCCCTTAACTGGTCCCTTGTCACTGGTTCCCCTTTATTGACAGCCCTTTTCTTCACTGGTTTCCCTCCCCCTTCGTCGGTCCCTACTACTGCTCCCACCTTCACTGGAACTCCCTTTACTGGTCTCCTGTTCGCTGGTCATCCTATCCTTAACCGATTCCCACTACTGGTCCCACCCTCACTGGTCCCCCTTTTATTCATCAACTCTTTTCCGGTCCCCCCTTCACTGGACCCCTTCCCCCCACTCACTGATCCCCATTACCTGCACTTTCCTCACCGGTCCCATCTTCATTGGACCACTCCCCCTCCTTCACCGGTCTCCATTACTGGTCCCTTCCTCACCGGTCCCATCTTCGTTGGACCCCTCCCCTCCTTCACCGGTCCCCCTTCACTGGACCCCTCTCCCCTCCTTCACCGGTTCCCCCTTCACTGCATCCCACCCCCCCCCCCTTTACCGGTCCCATTGCTGGTCCCACCTTCACCGGTCACTCCTTTGTTGGTCAACCCTTTACCGGTCCCTCTTACTGGAACCCCATCCTTCACCGGTCCTTACTGGTTTCTTCCTCACCGGTCCCCCTTCACCTGGTCCCCCCTTCACCGGTCCACCCTTCACTGGACCACTCCCCACCCTCCCGTTCACCGGTCCCATTACTGGTCCCTTCCTCACCGGTCCCATCTTCACTGGACCCCTCTCCCCCCCCTTCACTTCCCCTTCACTGGATCCCCCCTTACCGATACTCCATTACTGGTCCCACCTTCACCGGTGACACGTCGTCTGAATCTGGAAGGCCTTTCGCGACATTGGTGACACCTCTTCTGAACCCAGGCACCCAGGCACCTGATGAACGACGTCGGTGACATGTCTTCTCAAGTCGGACTTGCTTTGCGCGACATCGTTGACACGTCGTGTGAATCCGGAACCCCTAGCGCGACATCGGTGACACTTCTCCTCAACCTGAACGTCCTTTGCGCGACATTGGTGACATGTCCAGACGCCTGTCGACAACTACAACGGTTGACAACTGGTGACAACTACAACCCCACCCCCTTCCCCACACTTCCTCCCAGCACACTCCCCCAGCACTTCTGTGCAAACAAACACACACACACAAACACACTCACTCATCCACAGACAAACGACCGTTTTCGCTTATATATAGTAGGATCTTTACTGTCAGCTAGCACTGACATTCCTTTCAATATTCCATTGTAATACGCCACTCACTCTGTATTTCGTAGAACATGCAAAAGATGGCAAAAATTGTCCCTCTAAATATTAGCATTGTGCTCCTGAATTGGTTACATTATAAACGCGGAATCATCATTCACACCTCACGCACACGCCTCCGTCACGAGTCACCCAAATCTACTAGGTAGTCCATAAACGGCTGGTGAGGATCACCCCATCACTTAGTCCTGCCTTTGTCGGTGTCTTTAGCCTCGTACAGGCCCGTCTAGTTACGCAGCAAACACGTCTGTCACTAACAAAATCGGTGGTGGAGCCAGTCGTGGCCGCTCTAGTCTTTGTGGGTCATTCGACCGCGGGGAGCAACAAAAATAAGCAAAACAAGTGAGTATTATTCCGCGTCGTTACTCCTCGTATCAACCGTTACAATCATTTACTTATTCACTACTCATTTGCTCATCTGACTTGATAACCGAATGTATACCCATTGCTATGCATTACTCATTATTACAAGGTACTTTTAAAAGTTTTGCGCCCAGGAGTGTCGCGGCAAGCACCAGCTGCCGCTACTTTTTCATGAGTTCTCACCCGCGAGACCTCAGACGGACAAAAAAAATAGTGCATTCACAGTTCGCCTACAGTGTCCCCTTCCTTGAAAACAGAAAGTACAATACGTCTCCTTTGTATTCTGGAAGGACCGCCCTCGCGGTGTCAGTCGTGTTGAGTTCCTCCACTCTGCTAGCTCGCTTTTAGTTGTACAATAACGAATAAACGCATTATTAATTAATTTTGTGTTAGAGGCAACGGAAGCCCACACAGAGAGGGCTGATTTTTTCCTGCTACAAATTGAAGGATAAATTTCGACAAGACCCATTTTCAGCCTTAGTAGTTACATCTCTCAGCTAAAAAATGTGTCGCGCCGCCACTGCGAAAATTGAACAGCAATCTCATTTCAGCCACTTTAAAAACTGCTTCAAACAATTTATTATCTATTGCAATAACTCTGCAAATCCAAATGGCCTCTGCTGTCCGTAGAAGAAGCGGTGCTCAGGGTGTTGCCATGTGCCATGCCTAAAACAATCTTCATTTAATTGATTTGTTTGCGTCAAAACTTTATTAATTGAATAATAATAAATTTTTATTTACAGACCTTTGTAAATAGAAATTTATTTACAGAGGTCTGTAAGTGAAATAAAGCGAAATAGTGCCTAATCGTGGAGAGTCTGAGACGCCCCGCGCACTGGTCGCATCACTCCCACCCCCCCCCCCCCCCCCCGCGGGCAAGTTGCGGCTCTGCCGCCGGAACGTGAAACTAAAACTATCGTATTTAAACCGCTAAAACCAGCCTAACACGAAGTTACGAAGAAGGTTATCAGTTACTGACTCTGGATACAATATTTGCGAAAGAACGATATCTCCAAGGAATTTTGTCTTAGGAAGCAAATCGAAGTACGACCCCCTTCCAACTTGAACCAAAGTACGACCCCCATGCGATTGTCGCACCTCACGCTTGAGCCTAGTACGGCTTGTTCCAAGTGGTGCTCGCTGACCCGCGTGCTATTCGATAATGTCAAAGCCCATAATGTCAAATACCGCGAGCAGCTTGACTCCATTGCGTGTGGCTTTTGCTAGTGACTTTCACTCCACTTTACACCAATTCTTCTTAGGAATTGCTGTGTCCGTTGTCGGTCCGACGATCACGCAACGTCTCTCTTCCGAGCGCTTCAGTTACCAATTATCTTGCGTTGCTCCCGATACACTTCGATCCACCTTGAAAAATATCGCGAGCATCGAAAATCTATCCGGCAGCAGCAACGTCCCAGCTGTTTCCTTTGGCAAACCGCACTCCTTCATTGTTTGCTTCGCCAAGCTGTTCAATCGGCAAACCTGTTTTTTCCATCGTTGGGCAAAGCTAAAGGAGAGCCATCGCGCGTCGCTATCGAGTGAAACGCGTGATCCAGTAAATGTAGATAAGTCTGGCAAGGCTAAACACCGTATCGAGTCTAACGATGAGATGCCCGATCGTTTCGAGTGCTTCCGTTCTTGAAAGTCTTTTTGCGAATCGAACATCCAAATACGATATCGTGGATACGCTGTCTTTCGGGGCACTTGAGGGATAATTGTTGCGCTCCGGTGTCGTCTCCCTTGATAGTGGCTCTGCAAACAGCATCATTAGTTATATTGTTACGACCTCGGGTCCTTTTTGTCTTTGGTTTTAACTCTATTTCTTTAATTTTAACAAGCGAGTTAAATTCTACTCTTAGAGACTCCTCTTTCTCATTTATATTTGATATCAATGCTGAATTATCGCTCACTTCGAACACTCGATATGGGCCACCCCATGACTCTGCTAGCTTGCGATATTTTTAGGGCACCTTCTCCTTCGGTAGCTTGAGGAAAACACGATCACCCATTTTCAGAAGTCTCCTCGGATCAACGTTGTATATCATACACTTCTTTTATCTTCTCACTATAACGCTCATTGAAATCACTAGCATAGCTCTGCGCCGGCATGGACCATGATGTTCTTACAGCGATCTCATGCCGAGATTCATTCGGAATAAGCACCTCGGGTCGGCACGTAATCTTCTGGAAGATCATCCCAGGATCCGTGCTATTTACCGCTCAATCTTAGGAGTCGCTATCAAACAAAAACAGTACATATTGTACCCGTCGCTGCTGAAGTGCAGTGCGAAGGAGGAGTCATGTTGACGGATTTTGGAAAGGGGCACCTGGAGAAGGATTGAGAGCGGATCGAGGCAGCTCTGTGATACTCTCCAAGCAAAACGAAATCCACTCTCTGAGGAAAGTTCAATGGCCTCAGGAGTGAAAACAGGGAATCTTCACTGATAATAGACCTTCCACCGGAGTTCTACAGTTATCTAGGAATCAAAGATCTTAGCAAACGGCTGCCACTGTCATAACGGAAAAGGCAAGAGTCACTCTTATTGACAATACGCTCGTTTATTCGAAAGCGTGGGACTTCTTGAATTTAGGGTCATCATTTTCACCATCGCAACAACTGAATGGATCGACGTGTGTGGGAGGGTTACATAAGCTAAGAGACCAGCTTGGATCGAAAGCTAGAAACAACCCTGAACCTGAAATTATCGGCCAGCTTCTCAGCTTCATACCATCACATCTGATAAACATGGAGCACTTTCTGGATCGCTTAAGATCTAACACTCTTCAGCAAAATTGTGTGGTTGAAACATTTGACGTCACTGCATTATACGTTGATAACAGCGCTGCTCTACAAGCACTTTCAGAGATGCTAGATGAGCATGGAGGACAAATTACTACGTTTGGTTTAAGCAAATCACACGTAATGATACTTGTACAAGAATGCTTGAAGTACAAGGTGTTCAAGTGGTCAAAAAATATTATGGAATAATTCTCGCAGCGTAGTGGTCTTGCAATGGGACTGCGTTTAGCTGGAACACTGGCGATCTGTTTTATGAGCAGAACTGAACAAGAACGTCATCCCATAATGTACTGTCGATATATTGATGACTGTTGTATTATAACTACAACTAAGTCTGAAATTGATGAGTTGTTCAACATCCTTAATGCACAATTTCATAAATAAAAAAAATCATAAATTTCACCCGAGGAGTTCCGTGTGAAGGCTGCTTACCTTATCTGAACAATCAAGATAGGGTATCAGATGTTGTTTTTAATGTGAAGTGGTATCGTAAAGGCAGCTCCAAGAACATCATAGTCCATTCAAAATCCGCTCACTATCTGTTATTCAAGCACGCTGTGCTCCGCAACCTGTACAGAACGGAAGTGGGTGTATGCACGGGATATGAGGAGTGAGAGGAGTCACGCATGCTGGCCTCCAATATTGTGCGTCTCAGTGGGTATGAACCAAGACAAAGAAGTAGCGGGAGGATCTGAGCGTGGTGTAAATGCGCGGGAAAATAAAATATGTCTCCAGTCGCCCTTTATTTCTGAGGTCAGGGCAACTGTAGGTCTGTGCCTGGTGCAACAAATTTGGGCGATGATGTTGTGCTGGTCAACATGCTAAGAACAACATCAAACGACTGCTAGTTAGAATAAGCTTTACGATCGCTAATGTATAACGAGAAACGGTGTGATCCTTCCGTATGGAAGGAGTGGATACTGTGCGCAGAAGGGCGTTGTTTACCAACTTCATTGTTTAACCTATGGCGAGCTATATATAAGTGAAACAGGGAGGGCACTAAATGCTCACCCTTCGGGAGCATCTAGCTGATAAGAAGAAATGGAGCTTACTAACCCCATTCGGTAAACATCGAGAGGAAGCCCACGGTGGAGACGATTTTAGTATAAAGTGTACTATGTTGGTATGTGAAAGTGAGATTGGAACCAGAAACGCTCGAGGGGCTTTGTGGAGAAGAACTTGGAGAACGTAACCCAACGATGAACAAGCGAAACGAATGCATTTCGATCCTGAGTGACTTTTTGCCGTTCATTCCGTTGTGTGCGATATGAGACCAAGACCAACTACTTCTATCACATTACTATAGATTTGAACTTGGTAGGCCTCATTTGCTTTATGCTAGTGCTATAACAGAGCTTTCACTCAGCGGTGGTGGAACAACGGTGAGTTCGGCTTGCTTGAGCTGACTCATCAGACATTCCTAGGAATTCGTTGAAACTGGCTGAGTTGGAAACCTAAGTCTTTGCCGAGATGAGTGCCTGATCTTAGGCTTTGAACTTCTTTCAAGTCCTTGGAAACGACGACATTGTCAAAACGTCGGTTCGAAGTAAACGTTCCATCATATCAAACCTGCGTGGCACAGAAGCATTAAAAGAAACTTCAAAAACGAATTTCAGATCCATGTTCAGCGCGCTCGATTACCTTAGAGCTAAAGTTCCCAGGCACGTAGAAGAATTTGGGAATTTTCGTGCCCCGTAATTTTCCCCAATTTTTCCGATTTATGACTAATTTATGACTCATCGCCTAGCGGATTATTATCACCACCTATATATAAAAGAGTTCGTCCGTCGAGTGATCTAACCTAAGTGAGATACGCCGCATCATCCACAGCGCCGGCAAAATTTGTTATTGAACGTGGTATGTTGCCACAGCAGGGAAGCGCAGCCTTGTACAGCTTAACACAACAGCAGCTACGTGCGTTCATGAGCGTCGAGATTCAGAAGTCGACTTCGTGCTATGAGCATAGGAGGACCACTAAAGAGGTAAGTGTAGAAGGGCGAGTTCGAGGGTGGAGAACCGACAGCGACCAAAAGGGAGCGACCTGAAGGAGGCATCGGGATGGGGGTTGATAGGGAGAACAATGAAGTAGGCCAGGAGGTGGTACCAGGAACGGTTTAGACAATAAGGAGGGACCAGGAGGGAGATACCAATAAGGGGGGGGGAGTAGTAAGGAGGACCAGCAAATGATTCATTACGAGGGAACCAGTGAAGGAGACCGGATTTAGAAGGTTTTGTGACACTATGACACGGTCGCGCAACTGGCGTTCGCTCTCCGTAGTCGTGCCATGAGCGTACGAGGGCTTCTTAATTGGGGTAGAGTAGTAGGGAGGATCACGAGGAGGGAAGAGGGGGAGGGAGGGATCGACAGGAAGAAGGGACGTGGAAGCCGAACCAGGACAGCGAACCAGCAAGAAGGAAGCCGTGAGGTAATTCATACGGGGAACAAGGAATCTGCCATCTGTGCAGCCTCTTCAAACTCATCACAGCGGCAACTGCGCGCGCTTCTGAGGTTCTGGTTTCGGAAGACAGGTCCTCTACGTCGCACTAGAAGCATCTAGGTAATGAAAATGTATTATCGGCATCGCGCGATGAGCAGCCGCTTTCAGAATTCAACATTGGATTCTTTGGCAGGAGAGGAAGAGCAGCCTCTTCCTGCTTGACACAGCGGAAACTGCTCACGCTTGTTAGCTTCTGGAATCAAAATAAGTGTTCACTACCACTGTGGGCGTTTCCGAACGTCCTGATTCAAAACCCGTGTCGCCGACTTGATGCCATGAACATGGGAGGACCACTAAAGGGGTAAGAGTAGTAAGGGGACTTCGAGGGTGGGGGCCAGGAGAGCGACCAGTAACGAGTGACCTAGAGGAGGGATCAGGATGGGACACAATAGTCAATAGGAGGTACACATAAAACAATGAAGCAGACCAGGTGGCACCAAGAAAGGTGGAGGTAATGAAGAGGGACCATTAGGGAGTTACAAATAAGTGGGAGCAGTAAGGAGGACCAGCTAGGGATCCATTACGAGTGCACCATTAAGTGCGACAAAGCGTGCGGATTTAGGAGATGTGGCAGATGTCGCGCTCACCGTCGTCGTGCCATGAGCATGGAAGGGCAACTTTATGAAGTAGAGAAGTAAGGGGGACCACGACGAGGGGGGCGCGGAGGACGCGGAAAGCGATCAGAAAGGAGGGACCTGGAGGTGGAACCAGGGGTTGGATTCATCAACGATTTACATAAATTTACAGAGAATTCACAGCGGTACGCTCAGATAACGCGGCTTATCGCCCACCATATCGCTTGATAAGGCGCGCTATCAGGGGTTTCGGCCATAATTTTCTCTGCTAAATTGCTATATGTCGTTAATGTATCCGGTCCCAGCACGGGACCCAGCAAGAAGGAAGCTGTAAGGGGAATTAATACAGAGAACAAGAAACATATCATCTGCACAGCTGCTTCCTGCTTGACACAGCGGTAAATGTGCATTTCTGAGAATTCCTATGACGAAAGCAGTGAACGGGTTCACGTTGATAATGTACGCAGCAGGTCCTAGAGGTTAGCGAATCTTATGACGTGAACAGAGCTCTATCGTGAACGATCATAGTCCCTTAACACCCACCCTGATCGGATAAATGTGAGAGAAAATCGATAATATCGATCGATCTGGATACGTTATGATTTGACTTCAAAATCTTGTTCCGCGACCTCACCCGACCTACTCCTTAAGTTTCGGACCGCATAAACGACATCCACAAAAAATAGGTAATGTTATTAATATCGATTTATGGCAATTGACACTTCAAAAACGAACTTCAGATTTGTGTTCAGCGACCTCTATTCCCATAGGGCTCAAGTTCCCAGGCACTAAGAAGACGTCTGGGTATTTTTCGCTATTTTCGCTCCCCATACGTTCCCCTCTCTCCCCCCCCCCCCCTCTCCTCCTCCCCACCCCCGATTTTATGACTATTTGTCGTTTAGCGGATTATTATGCAGTATGATTGCACATACTCGAGCCGTTTCGTGTCTTTGGAAAGACAGGTTGGATAAGTTAAGGGAGAACAGTTTCTGATATTATTGAGATATGATTGTTATTGAAAAAACTTTCCACGTGCACGAATGTTGCATAATTGTTTTCTCTTGAAGGAAAATGCAGTCTTCAAACACTAAGATGTTATTGGCAAGTTTCCATTAAATTTGGGATAGTGGAGTACGCACTCGGAGGAAATGATACTGTTTCGTACATTCCGGTATTGGTATCTTCTAAATCGTATTGCTCTGTACATACTTCGTATAAAACGTTTGCAGAAGGAACTAATTGTACTTCTGCTGCAGTGCAGGTGATAAAACTTTGGCTAATCCTCTCTGCTGAATTGTTTCTTTGGTGAACGTCAGAATAACGAACAGCGAAAGTTGCATCAAAGTAAGATAATCATGCCTGATCTGGGGGGTCGGTGTCGTCTATACCTTCTTTTTCGTTATAGTTCACATTCTTACGTTGTCGAAGAGGTCGAGTGAATGTCGCAGCCATGGTCTTTTCCAAATGTTTTAAATGTTTGTTTTCTAGCTGAGGTGTTGTCATTTTCGTACAGCTTCAATGGAATAAGGTTTATCGGGTGACGAAGTAACTCGACTGGGTAACCTCTATCGCTTCTCGTATTGTTCCTTTACTATTCATGAATTGTTCTCCGATGATCCCAGTCTTCCAAGTGTGACGTGGTAGGACTGCCTCCATTTGCAGTACCAGTTCACCCTCCTGAGGTATTTATTAATAGCGTATTTTTTCGATAAGGTGTGCTTTCTCGTAAGCAAGTAAGATATTGTGATTGCCACAATTTCAGAAACTTATCGGTAAATTTACAAGACGTCTCGAGAGCTGATGTTGCTTGATTTCTTGCTTGAATTGAGGCTGCTTCAGTCGAAGGCACATAAAGCGGATCATCCTTGCCTTCACTACTGGAGCTCCAAGTCGGGTGCTTGATTTCCTTATCTCTTTGAAGAAAGTCTATAGAGCGTAAGATGGAATTGAAACCAATATCGCTGTTGACATAGAGCAGTGGTCGAGTATTAGTTATCCGTTCGATTACGACCATTATTAGCTGTTCTTCCATTGATAATACTGAGTTTCCAATAGTCTTACACAGAGAGTGTTTGACGGACTTGAGGAGCCTTTCATAAAATCCACCCTGCCAGGGAGCGTATGCTTTCACTCAATTTCCTGCTACTCATCTCTCTTGCAATGTTGGATCATCATGTATTGCTTGTACCTATATTTTCTCTCAAAACTGATTTACCTAGTAGGAAGATGGGAGCGCTGTCGCTTATCGTACACCACGGTACACTTTTTCGGGCAAGGAATGAAGTAGTATTTGCAGAAATGCTACAGTGGGAAGGTCCGATGCAAGCTCCAGGTAAACCAGTCTGGTGAACATACAGGTGATTATTGATGCAAAACACTTTCCTTGGCTGCCATTTTAAGAGCTATTGGTTGGGATAGGACCAAAGTAGTCCAGTCCCACATTTCTGAAGGGACTTGAACGAACTACTCGACCTCTAGGCAAATCTTCTTGAAGTTGATTGATATGGCAGATTATTGAGCTTCTCATTCTTCGCAAGGTCGAATAACCTACCTTGAGCAG
Organism: Heligmosomoides polygyrus polygyrus; assembly: GCA_947396885.1. Lineage (NCBI taxonomy): Eukaryota > Metazoa > Nematoda > Chromadorea > Rhabditida > Heligmosomidae > Heligmosomoides > Heligmosomoides polygyrus. The sequence continues at coordinate 56,761,624 of OX377204.1, read as the reverse complement.
GCCAGTCTTTTGTTCTTCTTAAAGGAAGTTGGTTCAGCCTACCAGCAATGATTCTGAAGTTCTACAGATGATAAACCACTCGTGCCGCAGTCGGCTGGGTTATTTTCTGAACATAACCAAACTTGACAAAGTGTTGTTGGCTTTCAGTGTTGGCAGATATATTGCTTATTTCTGCTGAAAGCTTCTGGATCTGTGAGCTCCCAAGTGCTTGTTGAACATGGTGACCTCAGGCAGCTTTTCATCTCGCCTTCCACCTTCGCCACTTCAAGAAATTGAACACCAACACCCACAAAACAGTTGGCGGCGGTTCTGTGGTTTATGACTTCCTAAACGGAATTTAGAAAGCGGTTATCGTTACGTTTTGTGTAGCATGAGTAAGCGATGTTAAGATGGTAGAGTCAGTTCCACCGATTTCACTCAAACCTAGTTCATGCAGTTTTTATGATGCAGATCACGAGTCTAGCATCAGTCTCTCGAATTTGGCAGCATATTGTATTAGGGATAGCGACACCCACTCCCCTATAAATAAACATAAGCAATTTATAATGAGGCAAGGGAGCACACTCAAGTTAGACACTCTTTTAAGCAAACTTGACGCTTTTAAAATCAAGCTGAACATCTTCTGATTTAAAGTGAGCTTCTTGCACATTTAAGTAGAGATTTTCGAGACTTATGTTATGTTTAAAGATAATGTAGTATGACTTTGCTTGAAATTTTTAAAACCACCTACCACAAGTGAGCGCCGTGAGGGCCTGTCGGCTTCGCTCCCAAGTCCCAGGAATTGAACACAAACCGCCTTCTTTTCTTCTCTAGGCCTTTCTACTTTCAATGCAATAAGAACTGGTTTCACTATAAACAGTCTAGCGAGCAACGATGAGGCAGGAAAACTTCAAAACTGTTCTTATGACGCCTGTCCACTCTCTTTCGCGTGAACGTACTGGTGGTCCTTTCTCTTCTGAATCCCTACGCACGTTGGGCGATGCTGAAAGCACATATTATGCTGGCCGAGAAGTCTTGAAACAAAATTTTGAAAACTTCAGAATTTTCTCGAAAAAAATCAACCGCGTCAGTAAGGATTGTGTAGAAGGTTGCAGAAGCTTTCGATCTATGAGTATATAAGGGCCCGCGCGAGTCATCTTGGTGACATCTCGAACATGATTAGCCAACCACAGTTTCGAGTGATCATCTTCTACGAATGGTGCCGAGGATCCAACGCAAGCACAACGGTCTCACCGACGCATTTGGAGAAGGCACTGTAGGCCGAACCACAGTGCTCGTTGGACAACTCGCTTTGATTTAGCAGCTATGAATCTTGAAAACAGAGAGCGCAGTGGACGACCTTTTGCTATCGATGATGATGGATTCCAGCTCGCTATCAAATCCAATCCAGAACCAACTACGCGGGAACTGGCAGCAACCCTCGGCTGCGTTCACACCATCATCGAGCTGCATCTCCACGACCTCGGCTATCGAGAAGTCTTGACAGGATGGATCCTTCCTACGCTGACCGAGGCAGATAAGCAAGTGCCAATGAACATATACCAGACACTCCAGCCGCATCGAAATAGTATTTCTTGAGGATCTACTGATTGGAGATGAGATCTGGATAGTCTACGATAACAGCTCACCACATGCCGTCTCGCTCCCACGCGACGCAGTACCACCAGTCCAACCGAAGCCAGACCCTCACCAAGGCAAACATTTACTTTGCGTTTGATGGATGCGAATGGGCCAATCTACCATGAGTTGATGGTTGCTGGCAAGAGGATCACCGCTTCCATATACGTTTATCAGTTTCAGGAATTGGCAGACGCAATGCGGGAAAAAGGTGAAAAAGATCGTGTGCTGCACGACAACGCGCGCCCACATGTTGCATCGACAACCTATGAGAAGACAGCCGAATTTGGCTGGCATCCGGTAGCCCATCCACCATATTCGCCGGATATTGCGCCATCGGACTTCCATCTGTTTGGACCGCTGAAGCATCATATGAGATGGAAAATTTTGTAAGGTATGATGACCTCAAAATAGCAGTCGACATCTTCTTCAAGTCGCAATCCGCTGATTTCTGGATGAAAAAATCAGCGATTTGCCCAGCAGATGGAGCAGGTTATAACACTCTGTGGTGAATATGTTGTTGATTCCTAGTTTGTATTTAGAAATCTATTGTTGATTAAAAAAAAGATTTTGTTTCAAGACTTTTTGGCCAGCCCAATACTTTTCCCCCCATAGTGCCCATTTGTGTTTCCCTTTTACTGGTTCCTTACTGGTTCCTCTTTGCTGGTCCCCATTTGTTGGTCTCCCACCCCCGTTACTGGTACCTTTCAATGGTACCCCTTTATTCGCTAACTAATTCCCTTCAGCGGTACTCTTACTGGTCCTCCTTACTCTCCTTATTCCCCATGCACGATGAACGTCTGCATCACGTCTTCTAAATCCGATACGCGTTGGACGACATCTGCAGCACGTTTTCTGAATCCGACGCACAATGGACGACCTCTCCTGAATCTTGGCGCTCAGTGATTGATCAATCCCCCACCATACCCTGACGTGTTGCCCGCTCAACGTATCGTAATTTTGGGTGATCTGCCGGCAAGGTTTTAAATTCACCAGCGATCGCCCATTGTTAAGCTCAAAGAAAGACCGGCTGACATACGCCTAGCCTTGGTTCCCTCTCCGTGGCGGACACGTAACATTAACCGAACCAATGCCCCGATTCGCCTAACGGCGTCTCTCGCACACGCGCGCTTCGCGCGGTCTTGCAATATCACTAATCTACGGAAAGGCCTTTCACATACTGCCGCAGGCGACGGGTCGTGCTGTGGCTGGCAAATCAATTTTTTTGAAACTTAAAGTCCTGCTGCGTATTCTTGCATGAATTCGTTCTTCACATCCGTAAGTTCAGCACGTCTACTGAATCGCCATGCACGTTGCAACTTGTTCGGCGTTCGACAATCTACCGAGTCGCCAGGCACGTTGCTCAACTCAACCCCTCCCATCCCCACACTTTTCTCCAACACACTTCTCGAGCACCGCATCTCCAGGCGCATTTGGTGACGTGTTCGGCAGTTCGGCACGTCTACTGATCAACGTGTTCGACACGTCTACTAAATCGCTATGCACATCGGGCAACGTGTTCGGCACGTCTACTGCGTGGCCAGGCACGTTGCACAACTACAACCCACCCCACCTCCCATCCCACACTTCCTCCCAACACACTTCATCACTTCTGTGCAAACAAACACACTCACTCACTCACACACAGAAAAACGACCGTTCTCGCTTAGATATATTAGGTTGGTGCATAAGTTCTCGGACATTTGATCCCTCCTGAATTGAAAGCGCATTTTCCCGCCAAATTTCTCACATGTATCAACGCGTAAATGATCGATCGATAGAGAAAGGAAAGGGCTACAAAACTGTTCCTAACATTAACTTCTGCGTTGTTAGCGTCAGCTATTATGGCTAAGCAATTCATACCAACTGAGACGCATATTCGGCACGTCATGTTATTCCTGCATCAATCTGGCCTCAATGCGAACGAATCGTATCGTCGCCTGAAGGATGCTTATAACGAGAGTGCTCCTGCTCGAAGTACTGTGTACCAGTGGTTCTCGAAGTTTGCAGTTGGTGAATTTTGCGTTGACGGTAATGAACGAGGAGGGCGCCCGATGACACTGGTTTTGGATGGCCTCCGAAGTAGAGTGGAAGCGGACCCAAACCAAATCACTCGCGAACTATCAAGCACTCTTGTTGTTAGTCACTCAACAGTCGTTCGAGGGTTGAAGTCGAGCCAATGTCGCTCTGTCTCTCTTTACCCTCAGACGTACCCACGGATGGCTGGACAACCTTGTCACCGGGGATGAGAAGTGGATACTCTACTTTAATTATCACCGTCGTGCACAGTGGGTTGACGCAACTGGAGAGGCAGAGGACGTTCCGAAACCCGACCTTCACGTGAAAAGGTGATGCTATGCATTTGGTGGAGCGTTCTTGGCGTAGAATACTGGGAGCTGCTGGACGAAGGGACAACAGTGACGGCAGAGGTTTACGTCAACCAACTGAAGAAGTTGAGGGCCCACCTTCAAACCACACGAGGAGAGCAAGTGGTGTATTTTCAACACGACAACGCTAGACCGCACTAACCAGATATCGCTTCTTCTGATTATCATTTGTTTTCAAGCCTTCAACGCTATTTGGACGGCCAGCAATTTAGGAACCGAGAGGATGTCAAGGAGGCACTGCTCACATTTTTCGAATCACAACCGGCCACGTTTTGGAGAAAAGGCATCCATGGGTTACCAGCACATTGGCGAAAGACAATTGATGTAAAGGGTGGTTACTTCAAATGATTTGATATTGTTGTTCGTATGTTGTGATAATAAATATTTCATGCCCCAAATGTCCGAGAACTTATGCACCAACCTAATAGTAGGATTATGCATAGCAGGATACATTTCAATTTCTAATTTTCAGGGCCATAAGGGCGCGTATAGCTCAATAGGAGAAGGTGCCGGATGTTGCGTGCGCCCAATACTAGGTTCCTTGTTCGGATTTCCTGCCCAGTCTAACCAAGCTTTCTATCCCTCCGGAGTTGGTGGATTGGCGCCATACTTGTCTAGGAGAGATAGAACGCTGACTTTTTCATCGGCTGGCCACCGCAGGTTATGGCCAAAACGCATTCAACTCTCATCCACGACATCCCGTAAAAGTAGAACGCGTGGCGCTTCCCAAAAGGGACTAACTAACGCCGTTCTTTGTATTATCTTTTTAATTTTTAAGGGAAAATAATAGCTTTAAGCTTGTTCTAGGGTGCGAAAAACAGCAAATTTTTAGCGTACTAATGATTGCAGCATGTATCCGTCATTGCGATTTTCAATTAATGTTGACATTATATTAATATTAATTATGCATTATTACTTATTATATAATAATTGAAAATCGCAACGGTATTAATATTAATATTGTAACATGATATTATATATATATATAAATAAATAAATATATATATATATTATATGCCTCTACACGTCTCTTGCCGGCCTTTGGGAATGAATATACCACTATGGACAACATCGACGAGGAATACGACCGCTTCATGCACCATCTCCGCGATAGTGCTAAGGGAGCCTAGAGCTTGAAGACTACCAATAGACATCTGCCTCCGGAAACTCTCGAGCTGATACGCCAGCGTGGAGCAGCACGAGCGTCAGGCATGAAGTCCGAGCTTGAAAAACTATGAAGAACTGCGGTAAAGGAGGATCTTAAGGAGAGAAGGGCGGAAGTGTTGGCTGAAGGAGCAGAGGCAGGGTTGAGCATCCGCAATGCCCGCCAGAACTTCGCCATCTTCAAAACCAAGATGACCGCTCTCCGACGTCCTGACGGAACGGTCACCCCTTCCAGAAAGACCATGGAGAAGGTCACTCACGACTTCTACTCCGATCTCTTCGAGAGCCACGTCCACCTGCCCACGCCATCTTCAGGGTTCCCTCTATTCTCCCTTCCCAGATCCGACACGCTATCTCGTCGGTGAAGAAGCGTACAGCATCCGGTCCCGAAAGGATCAGACTCGAACACCTGAAGAACCTCCCGCCAGCGCTCATCAACACCCTGGCGCGGCTCTTCACACGCCACCTGTCGGAGTGCAAGGTTCCATCTGAGTGGAAGACCAGCAGGACTGTCTTGCTGTGCAAGAAGGGAGACGTGAACGACATTGGCAACAATCGCCCGGTCTGCCTGCTGTCCGTAGTCTTCAAGCTAATCACTCGTGTAATCCTGAATAGGTTTAGCAGAGCGCTGGACGAAGGGCAGCCCTGTGAACAAGCAGGATTTCGGAGAGGATTCAGCACTGCCGGCCACATACACACCATTAGGCCTACATATGTCATACCATCGCTCACCCCGAGCGAAGCCTACTCAGGCGATTTCAGTTTACGACGGATCTCAAACTGGCGCCATGTTTTCTCTGTCAGGGCTGACTTTGGGTGAATACCGTATACCCAAGCCACCCGAAGTGTTATAGTTGGTTCTCAATGTCGGACCCGCCTACTTGGAACCTACCGTATTTGTGACGTCATTATGACGTCACAGGCGGATTTCTTAAAAAAATGCCGAAAAAAGCCGCAAAAAAATAGGAATGCGTTCAACTAACACTAGAGAGGCCAAATAAATTTTTTATTATTTTTTTCAAGCATCAGTGAAGCAAAAAACGGCACAGAATGAGAACGACATAGGAGACGTACTTGGCCGTCTGCGGACAGCCAAGTACGCCCAGCAATTCAATTATAGCAATGACAAAACAAATAAAAGGGCAAGTAACACACATTAAAGCCTACAAATGATACATACACAAAAATGCTATGGAAAACACAAAGTGAGAAATACAAATTCGAACTGGAAAAAAGCGACAACTATGCTGCAAGTGAGGATAGGTGACGAAAAATTTCCGGAAGAGATTACTTCTAATGGGATAAAACCCGTTGCATCGCAGGGAGACACAGCACCGAAGCGGCTTAGTCCTACACACTTACTCTTCCACCAGAGCACACAGCAGTAGCTTGAGCACGAGTCCCGTAGAGTGAAGTTGAGCCAGCAAACCGAGCAGACGGACGACAGACGACTTGATCACGACCCGAATCGCACAGAGACACAGCACTGAAGCAGCAGCACCGCTCCTTTGACACATCTGCCGTAACCAGAGCACACAGCAGTAGCTTGAGCACGAGCTGAGAGTCCCGTAGAGTGAAGCTGAGCCAGCAAACCGAGCAGACGGACGACAGACGACTTTATCGCGACCCGAATTGTACAGAGACACAGCACCGAAGCAGCAGCACCGCTCCTTTGACACATCTGCCGTAACCAGAGCACACAGCAGTAGCTTGAGCACGAGCTGAGAGTCCCGTAGAGTGAAGCTGAGCCAGCAAACCGAGCAGACGGACGACAGATGACTTGATCACGACCCGAATTGTACAGAGACACAGCATCGAAGCAGCAGCACCACTCCTTTGACACATCTGCCGTAACCAGAGCACAAATCAGTAGCTTGAGCACGAGCTGAGAGTCCCGTAGAGTAAATATGAGCGAATATAGCGAGCAAGAGGTGTTAGTATTGATGAATTTGGCCACAGACGACTTCACTAGGAACCGAGTCTGACAAAGAGAGTTAGGGAAACGGTTAATATTTTGTTTTCCGAGGAGTGCTCCCAAAATGTCCAAAGAATGCAATTTCGGTAGCCCATCCTAGTCTAAAGCAGTCTATTCCGGAAAGATATCGACTCAAAGTCAAAAAAGGTGCAGCATAAAAAATGTCTAACAAACGATGAGCAAGATATACAGTCAAGTAAACATAACAACATCAAAAACAACATCATATAAACAACATCAGAGTTGCAGTATGAAAAGCAAATGCAGAGCTGTCCAGAGGAAAAGCTCGCCTGATCTGATGTGTGCTTCCTTTGTGCGGATCAATCCCACACATCTTCGGCCGGTGGAAGGAGACGGTATAGGTGAAGTTCGCCGTTGGAAGACTTGCGGTCGCAAACTGCCATGAAGCCGGCGCGGTTGATAAACAATCCACCTGCAATACATAGTATTTGGAACAGAAGGAAGGCAATGAACGATTTAAAACATGCTACTTACTTATATAAGGCGGCTGCGATGGTTTGTCGTTCTCGTCGACCAGGTCGAATTGGTTCATGTGGTAGCCGAACTGGTCGAGTATCTGCAAGGAGCCATTGTAGACTAAGAACTTTAAGGGGAAGCAATTTTTTCTTACTTACGTGGATCTTGCGTGACGCTGCGTCTGCCACCACAGCCTTACCGTCGTCATCGACAAAGACGCCGGTGGCCCGACGCAAACGCCTATGCGGTCAGCAAATAAACACAGAAAATTTGAGAATTAATGAAAAAGAATTAATGAAAGCGATTATTATAAGTTTGGGCAGGAAAATTGACCTGACCAAGCCTTCAGCAAACCCATTCCGTACTGGTGGATGGCGTCGTTATAGATGAAGAAGGTGGAGTAGTAACTTGTCCCTGTAAGTTATATAATTAAGGCCTGAGTTATACTCCCGCGGGAGCATCCGCGGAAGGGCGGGAATCGCGCCAAGACTCCTCACCTGGCCAGTCGCCGCGCCTCGCCACGCCCGCCTCCGCCGTGCACCATTGGTCCGCGGACGTTCCGCGGATGCTCCCGCGGGAGTATAACAGATGCCTAAAATGATGAGGAAACAACGACGCAGAGTGGTTTTCGAAATTGATGGGGAAGAAAAACAAAATAACAGTCACCGAGGTCCGTCACGGCGAGCTTGCTTCCGCGCGTATGGAAATCCATGTAGCACGGCACGGACGTCGTCTCCAGATACGGCTTCCATGGAATTATTTTATTTTTACATTTTATTTTATTTTTACATTTTATTTTAATTTATTTATTAAATAAAATTGTTTCATTTTATTTCGCTATTAATTTCAAAGTAAATTTTTAATTGAATTTATAGTTAAATAAGAAAATTTCTACCAAACACGCACCTCGCAAGCCGTTACGTCCGTCCTGCTGCTGCGTCCTGTAACGTCGCAGGCCTCGTGCGTCGATCACAAGTGCGCGGATTGGCCACATACCAGTTCAAGCCACCCTCGCTCGTGTTTCCTGGGTGAATGCAGTAGTGGCATCCACTTTTCGAGTTCCACTGAGGCGAGTGGTACAGTTGACGCATGCCCTAAAACAAAACCACCTTACAGTAAGTAATATAAAATATGAACCTGGAATACAGCGCTCCCTGGATTCCTCCTCCTCCATCAGTGCACTTCGAAAGCAGCAGAAAAATTACCGCCAAATCGATTATCGCGTTCTTCACTACCGGAGTGACCTTCCATGTATGTGCCGTGACGATCGGCGATTGCAAGCCCTTCACGCTCCATCACTGAGCGCTCCATTTGAAGTCTGAAGCAGTCACAGCACACACATCACCACTACAGTACGGCGGCAAAAAGGTTACACATACACACCTGCTAAACAAATGCGTTAACACGGTCTCCGACGGTGTGCGCATTGTAAACAGGGCACCAGCTAACAGAGCATTATCGGGCTTGGTCTTTTCGTGGAACGGCAACCCTTCTAGCCGCACGTAAATCGGATACGCTTCAAACCTGAACTCCAACCCTCATTTCCCTCATCTCATGCAGAGCCTGCATAGCTCTTCACCCCTCTCACAAAACTCCCACGCCTGTGTGTTTGGATGTGACAGACAGTGAAAGCCTTAAAAAGCCTTGAAACCCCACACACCTTGTCAGTTTGCTGAAACGCACGCCATCGAATCCGACGGTTAAGACCACTGTCAACTGATATCCTCGAAACTCCTCCGCAGTTTCAATGTCGTCCCAGTACATATCGAAGTCCGACGTTTCCGCCTGCGATGCCACTTGACGCGCTCGAATCCTCTGCTAAAAACTGTCCCTCTCCTCTTCAAATCCCTTCCTTGTGCTCCCAATTGACCTACTCCTTGAGCCGTGTGAATTTTTTCGTGCACCCCCACAAGAACATTGGTCGTCCTCACCAACACCAGCTCAAGCTGTCGCTTGACATTCACCAAATGCACTGAGGTCCTCCTTGACCTCTTGCTCCTCTTAGGGGCGACTCTGAAACGGGGCCACATCTCATCTTTCAAAATCTCACTCATGGCCTCAACACTTTCATCGTCTATTGTTAATTACGCATCGATGACAATTTCCATGCACCTACTTGTAAATGCGGCAAGCGGCGCTTTCGCAAAGATCATTCGGCGACGTCAGGAGGACGTCGCAAGCGTTGCAGAAGTAGAACGCAGCGTGGTCATATCTCCTCAACGCATCAGCCAGGAAGTCTCGAAACTCCTTCTTGAACTGACATCGGAACACATACAGTACCACAGAATATGGCATGGAATGTCAGCTGCTAACACTACGCAAATCTTCACTTCTCTCAACTCAAACTTTTGCAGACAGTAAAGCCATTGGAATATAGGGCTTACTGAAGTTTGAGCGTACAGCACTCGACGAGCTGCATTCCTGCTCCTGATCCTGGTCGGCGGGCTGGGGATCCTCCTCCATCTCCGACCTCCTGCCACTACTGGCTTCCTGCTGATCCTGGGCGCTTGTACTCGGCCCCTCTTCCATGGACATCTCCACGGGTGGGATGCCGCTCCCATCACCTTCTTCTTCTACCGCTTGCTCCCTCGGTTCTTCCCTTGGCAGTTGGGCAGCAGCACGCTTGGATTGGGCAGGTCTTTTCCGGATCGAAGGCAGTGGGAGATTCATCTCATCCAGAGATCCTCGACCCGTTGGAGCTCGGCGAGTTGGAGGGCCTCTTAATTGCGGCATCGAAACCAAAATCGCAGGCAGCCCCTTCTCCTTCGCAGTCTACCGTTTCTTCTTCGGCGGTGGCGGCGTCGGAGGCTACAATTCCAGGTCGCAGTAGATCTCCTCGCTTCCCGGACTGTACGAGCTGCTCGAAGGAGTTCCGCTACTGCTGCTGCTAGAGGAGACATCTCCAGAGGGAGAGCCGTTGTCGGCAGCTCCCTCAGGCTCCATCACTACTGGAATGCAGCTTGACAGTGCAAGTTTCACTTGGAATGCTATAGGGCCTACACATTCCAAGTGAAGCGACTGCCACGACCAGGAATGGGCGGAAGTTCTTAGCATTTCTCCAGAAAACAGAAAACTGAATCAGGAAGGAGGCATCAAAAAACACAACTGTCTATAAAGGCAAATAGAGGGGCTGGGTGGACTCATGGGGTACTGTACATCCTCTTTAAGCGCACAGAAAATAGCTCTTCTCCAAAACCTCAAGCAAAAATTTTCCAAGAGAGCTATAGTGAATTCTGTGAATTCCCATGAGATAAGAGTTATTGATTCTACATAGCCTATTCACCAAAATTAAAGTACTGCGAATCAACTACGAAGAAACTTCCTGACAGAAGGCCCTTATACCATCTACAAAACAAATCAGACCACTGCATTACGCAAATATTCGACTTTGGAAAAAAACTAACGACAGTGATTTTGCTGTGGAGGCTATGATGTTGTGCGCACCCTAAATTCAGACTCTTACGGTGGGAGACCTGGGCCTAATTTCTATTTATGCCATGCTATTTTCCATTTTCTAACTAATTTCGGCCACTCCTACGGAAAATCAGAAACCAGAACAAATTAGTACAAAACGGCCGAAAAATCAGAGAGCAGAAATTCCGCCCATCGCTGGCCGCGACAGGTCCAGATAGAAACGTCGAAGTGCGATATGGAGACAAGCAACAACATCACAACGAGAGACAGAGACAGGTATCAACGTAAAAATGCTAGTTTAAAGCATAAGCTCCAACGAACGGTGTAGAAAGTGGATGAATCGCCCCATTCATAAACTTCAGAAAATTTCAGAGAATCATTCAAAAACAAACTGGGTTCATTTCGTATTCCGATCCCCTCCCAATATATTTTGTATTCGGATCTCCAAATAGTCGATTGCGGAAACCGTTCCTACCACTGACCGATTCAGAAAATTCTATTTCCTCTTCGCATGCCCTCGGCGCAGTCGAATTTTTAACCCACCCTATGAATCGTCCGGTTTGGAAAATGCTAAGTCCATGTATTCTTTGGAAACCCTCCAGCTACAGCTAGTCGACTGTGGAAACTGTAGAATGTTTTTTTTTAATTTGACCCATTTGGAAACATCTACGATTTTAATTCACTCCACTTTCGCATCCCTTCCAACTACTACCTCAACGAAGTCCACTTCGCCGCCTGTGTCGAAGCCATTCTAATGCATCGGTTGTAAAAATGATTCAACCTCCACCCTTCGCCTGTGTGAAAGCCGTTGTAATGCATTCGTCGTCAAGATCATTCAACCTCCACCCCAATCGCCTCCCTCCGGAATGCCTCCAGCGCAATGCCTTCAGTGGAATGCCTCCACCTGAGATAGAGTGACGCAGTAAAAAACTAGAGGAGAAAAAAAACTCGCATGAAGACGAACATAATGGCGTAAAATAAACGAAGACGTCCGATGTGACTCATCCAGTCATCACGGAGCGAACGTATTTCGCAACGCCTCCATTACGTGCGAACCACTGTTTTGCAATTCTTCGTGGGACCACATCACTCTTCCAAGTCATCCAAGTCACAATTTCGATGAGGAACGAAGCTCAAGCAAGGCGATATTGGAAGCCATTGCGATGAACCGACTCACTTGGATATTTATTATCTCCTCATCGCATCCCCTCGGTGGAGTCGATTTTTGAAGCCGTTTACATCAATCGTCCGATTTTGATGATTCCACATTCATCTCTTTTTCGGATCCCGTCTAGGTAGCCGACTATGGGTACCGTTGCTATGAATCCACCCAGTCGGAAACCATTGTTTTTCTTCGGACTCCCTAGAAGAAATCGACTGCAGAAACCGTTCATTCATACGAATCGACCCATATGGAAATGTCGAGATTAATTTATAGAAAGAAGTCAGCCAGACTTTGCTGCCATTACCGCATTAGGTAGGTTCGACTTCTCACCACTCACACTTGGTTAAGCAGTTAGCAGTTATAAACAAACAGAGGGTCTGTAGGGTCTCACATGTCCTTCTTTGCGAGCGTAATACCGCATGCTTACTTCCACAACACCACTTCTACTGTGCTTTCACTTTATAACAAAAGCTAAACCTGCAATCCTATCCTGCACAATCCTTACTTCTCATAGCTATTTACAGCAGCCACCCAACACTTAATATTGGTAAACCTTGTCAAGCAAGTTCTAGTGATAGAAGAAAGAACGATCGATATGTCGGAAGTTTTCTAGTTTTCTATGCTATCGTTACTCTCCACACCCACTCCTCTTGAAAGTTTCCGCACTGCCAAAATTGAATCTCTAACATCCCTTTATTGGAATCCAGTTCGTTTGGTAAAAAGAAACAGGGGTAGTCACATACAGTCACCTCGAAACTTGACACATTTCCCGCTCCACCTTCCAACTAAGGCCCGAGGATTTCACTTCAGCAATTTCACTCACTGGTAGAAACAAATGTACTCCAACGGCACCGTCATAGAATATAGCAATGAACATCCAAGGGAACATAGAAGTCTATTTTTTAAACCAATCATGTTGTACCCGACAAGATAGAAAAATGCCGGACAACCGCACTTTATATTGGGAGTTGTTTCCATCTTTGGAGGTGATAATGGCTAGACAATGGCTATATCACACTGGATTCAACCAGTTGAGGCATGGAAGCAAGTTCTGCTTGAGCTTATAATTCAGTTCCAAGTTAAATTCCTAACATCGCTTAGCGCTTAGTTCATCCGGTTTGTTGGCGCAAATAGGGTCCGGGGGGTCACCTTATAAAAAGTGTCCTAACACCAAGAAAACGAGACAAGGCGCGCTGATAGTAAAGAAAACAAACAAATAATGCTGTTGCTGTGTTCTGTGCTCTCCTCCGCGTCAGCGGAGGAGAGCACAGATTTAGGCAGGTGAAGGGACTCCAGGGTGTGGCTCAAGTGGCGCATCCGTGTTAAAATTACCCACATCCTGGAGTTCCCTCTGTTGTCCAATTAGGAGGCACATAAGACGCGGATCTATAATCAAAACGAAGAGATAAAGCTGCATTTACATTCACTGCATGTAGTTACTCGCCACCCCGGCCCGCAGCGCCATGCTGTGGTGACCCCCCCCCCCCGGACCCTATTTGCGCCGGTTTGTTTAGTAATACGAGACAGGATAGTCAAAACAGGATACACTGCGCTTCGAATACCAATCAAATCTGCTCAAACAGGAGCGTCACAGAATAAGCAACATGTAACGAAATGCGAACATAGAATTCTGAATTCAAAACAATTCACTACAAATAAGCTTAGTCTGCCGCAAGAGCCGCGCTCTTGCGGCAGACTAAGCTTATTTGTAGTGCAGTCCATCTGCAAACTGGACTGCGCAGCCTGAAAACACAAAAAAACATTAAAAAACTCACCTATGGGTCGGCCACAGTCCGTCGCGTCGATCGATGACGATGCGCCGACCGCTCCCGCAGCCGCCGTCTCGCCGCTCGCGCCCCTGAGCGTGGTCCCGCACTGAATTCGCCCCACATCCGAGATTCTCTTTCCTTTGGTTCCCCACCTCTTCCAAAGTTGCCCCTATGCAGGGCCCAAACGACGCTAATCAAGCCTCGGTTTTTTCCTTTCTCTATCTCGAAACTTCGCTTTCGGGTCGTAAAATTCGTCTCGCCTCCCGAGCCGCCCTGAGAGGAAATCGCCTGAGTAATGATAGGCCCCCATATCGACTCGTTGCTTCGCGCAATCGATATGGGAGCTTATCGTTAGGCTTCGCTCGAGGTGAGCGGTAGTATGACATACCAAGAGACCATTCTACAACGACGTCGTCATCGACGTGAAGAGAGGGGTTCATACCATATCCTCGAAGCTCTTCAGCGCCACCTCAAAAACGTCATCGCGAACTAGAATAGGAAGGCATGGGAGTGAATGTCGGCGGACGGCAACTGCACTATCTTCGCTTCGCTGACGACATCGTGCTCCGAGCATCAGCCAGGCGGAGCGAATGGTGGTTAACCTCGATCGTCTATGTGGGAACGTTGGACTGCAGCTGAATCTAACGGAGACGATGTTCATGAGGAACGGACAAGTTTCTGATGCCCCATTCTCGCTCAACGTAATGAACATCTCCGAATGCTACAGCTACGTGTATCTTGGTCGTGAATTCAATGTGGCCCAAGATCTAGTGGTGCGGCTGGACAGAAGAAAACAAAAAAGGTGTTTCTAGGCTTCAAAGGCGCTGAAGGAGTCGCGAAAAAGGCTAATAACGTCCGGTTGCGCACCCTCGTTTTTGCTCTACGCCTAAGAGACCTGTGCTATATGAAAGCAGGAACAAGCGATCAGCGTCGCGCAGCGTGGAATCGAGAGGACGATGCTAGGAGTGACGCGACTCACGGAAGTGAGAGAAGGCCTCCAGAGTTCCGAGCTTGCCGACGTTGGAAGATCAGAGACGCTGTCGCGTGGACCATGTTGTCAAAAATTAGGTGGGCCGGCCACGTAAAGCGCTTCGTAGACACCCGCTGGACGAGAGCCATCACCGAGTAGATTCCGCGGGTGTCAAGAGAACACCAGAACGCCCACCAACGCGTCGATCGGACTTCTTCGTGAAAGCCCTGAACAAACGATATGACGCTCTTCGTCCCTCGTGCGAGTAGGATCCATTGAAGCACTCTGGCACACGACAGGGACGAATGGAGACGCTGCTGGCGCCCGCTCGAGCAAGTCGATGATAAAGGAGCGACAGGTGATACAGATAATACAGGTGAATATAGATGTTGTAATGCTGCTTACAGGAAACATAGATTTGAGGATGTGTTTCTTAGAGCTGTTTTTGTTGTGCCGTTTTTATATGTTTTGCTTCACGCAAGCAGAATTTTCCCTTTGGTCATCTTTCCGTGAATTGAAAAATTCCACGTTTGGGGAAGCCTTGGTTTCCATTAGGCTGTCCCATAATTTCTGGACTTATATACCATTTTTTTTAAATTATTACAACAGGATAATGAGAAGGGATAGTCAATCGATATGTTCTCCATCTTTGGCCACAACTTTTCTCCAACGATTGGGCCGAGAGTGCTCAGTGCTGAGTCGATTGCTCATTAAACTTATTAATGTTGCGAGCATCGTTTGTCCGTGGAAAAGGAGCAAGGCTTCCGAATGCTGCATAGTCACAAGATCTGATATCTGTTGCATACGCAGGATGTGCCACAATTTCAGTAGACTCCTTCCTCATCGTCTCCGGCGTTCGCTTCGCTCTGCGATCGTGCATTATTCTTAACACACAAGTAGTACCGAATCTCGGGAACTTCTCAAGCAGCTTACGTTTCGTTTCCAGCACATCTTCAATAAACAAGTGCAAGTCTGTAGTCGTCTTTCCATCCGGTGAAGAGAATGGTGCACGACTCCCCGACTCGTGAACCAAAATGAAAGCAAAATCTTCTTATCATGTGGGGACAGCTTCCGGGAACGAATCAACCAAGTTCACATGTTCGCTTGCTGGAGGCGTCTGATCCTTACAAGGCAACGATAGCTTTGTGAGCAGCGCACGGAGATAGTCCAGAACGAAAGTGTTGAAGAAGCAAGTCGCGATTTCGGCAGTCGGCATATTCATTTTTAAGAAATTGCTAAAATGCGGGCAGTAAGCAGACAGATGTAATCGATACGTTATTGCGAAATATACTCAAATTGCCTTGTTGTACCAAAACAACATCCCGTTTGGATCTTGTATAAAGAAGTTGTAACGCGCCAAACACTCGTGGTTCAAATAGCATATAAATTATGGGACACGTTAATGGAGGCGGAGAACTGGTACAACTCGTTTTTAGCAGCTCAGTATCAAAAGCACCACTCAAATGGTTTTGAAGGGAGCGAAACAAATGGTAGTCTGATTGTGCTAAGCCAGCGCTATATGGCTGAGGTGGCTTCAGTTCCCAATTGAGCTCTGTTAGCTTTTCACGAGTATCAGAGTTGTGGGGCCTGGCGTTCCCTTATTGGAACATCACGCCTTTGCGATTGGCGAGGTGGATTTCCTTTTGCGTTTTGTGAGATGGATTTCCTGGAACACACAGTTTATTTACGTAAACAAGCTGTTGTAAGTGGAGGTAAAAGGTTAAATTCGATATGTCAAGTTTCTCCGCCATGTCCCTAATTGTCACACTCCGGTTAGTTCAGATTAACGCATTTATTTTGTCGACATAAGTAGGGATTCTACAACCAGTAAGTATGTGGTGCATCTTGCACATTAAAATTTGCAAAGCGAAAGGCAGTAAACCAACGTGACATTGCGTTCGGTTAGGCAGTCCTCACCATAAGCGTCACATAATTTCTTCCGCATCTTTGCCCTTCCGGAAGTAAAACAACAAAATAGGCCTATAGTGCTATCTTTGATAGTTCATTTTTAACACAGTTGTTTTTAGCAACTTTTTAAACTACAATACCGGCCTTATCTTTTGGTCTTTGGGCGGAAAAAGCGAAAAAAACCACTTTTCCGCCGCTTTTCTGTAGCGCTCTTCAAATTGAGCGCATTGCAAATTGAATGACATATTCGTGATCAGCACCGAGTTCTCTTCCCGATGAGCTGAAAATCGCATAGCGAGCGTCTGAAATGTAGTTCAGTGACCTAATTTCTGCCCGGCGCGGCTGACCCCTGTGCTCGCGGGAGATAATTACACCCACAGCTCCCAAGTGGCTAATGAAAGAAGAGATTCGGCCCTTTAAAGCCTAGTTTCTGCATTATATACATAGTCGCACATAGTTCTCTGGATTCCCTAGTATTTCACGATCACAATGATCTACTTCCCTAAAGGATCCGACAATTTAAGTGTTGTTATTCTCAGAAAATGCCTCCGCTTTGGAGGACTCTAATTTGGTCATATCAAGATTGTATGTGCTTATACTCGTTTGTCACGTTGGAGGCGAGAGTGAAAATCAAGCTGCGAAGTTGGAACCTTCAAGGTTGAAATCGTTAGCGATTGTACGCTGCCAAAGTTGCCATATGGCACTTCTTCGTATTTAGCCGTACACTTTTCGTATCATTAAAGTGGGCGCAAAATGGTTTCCTTGAAGACAGGAACGTAGATATCTGGAGGCCTATGAAAACACCTTATAGTCTTCTACAGGTGGGATTTCGACTGTCCGAAGGACATTTTGGTCACCCAGTTACAGAGCAAACTCACCTCAAATGCTAACTGAGTGTCACTTTAAAAATGTCTAAAAACAAAAAATGTCTACGAGGCATTTCCTAGTTAATTCTGACTCGAAGATAGTTCGATTTCAAATTTACGTTCATTTGTACCGGTTTTTCACGAGTCAAATGTACCATAGCCCTGGTCGGACCCAGATTAGTTCCGGAGCCAGTCCACTCTCCTGCCTCTGTGACCCCTCGCGCCATCTGAGAGCGCCGTAAATCGCCTAACTACAGTTTTCACACTTCCGGTGCCGCGGCGCCATATTGATCCTTCCAAACGAGGTGGAGTAGAATAGTACACCAAGCAAGGTTTGAACAACTACGACGTCTCCCTTATACTTATACGCTTGTGTTTTTCATTTCGCATTTACGCTTTAACAATGTTTAGATGCGTGGCGCATCCCAGAAAGACTGCTCGAACTCGCTTCACTTTCACAACGCTCAGTCTACAAGCTGTCTATCCCTCGATTGAAAGATTCGATTCTGTATGCATTGTTCACGGCGCACTCCAAAGGTCAGCTGGACAGCCTTAAAGCAACTCCTGAGTAAGGCGGTAGGAAACTTCTGGTAGAACTCCCCAAACGCTCAGTCCACAAGCTGTCCCTCCCCCTCGATTGAAAGGTTCGATTCTGTATGCATTGTTTACGGCGCACTTCAAAGGCCAGCTGGACAGCCTTGGAGCAACTCCTGACTAGGGCGGCTGCAAATTTCTGACAAAACTCCCCAAACGCTCAGTCTACAAGCTGTCCCTCCCCCTCGATTGAAAGGTTCGATTCTGTATGCACTGTTCACGGCGCACTTCAAACGCTAGCTGGACAGCCTTAGAGCAATTCCTGACTAGGGTGGCTGCAAATTTCTGACAAAACTCCCCAAACGCTCAGTCTACAAGCTGTCCCTCCCCCTCGATTGAAAGGTTCGATTCTGTATGCATTGTTCACAGCGCACTCCAAAGGCTAGCTGGACAGCCCTAGAGCAACTCCTGACTAGGGCGGCTTAGGAAAATCTATAAAAAATCGGACCCTTCATCAAATCGAAGCTAGCTGCAGAGAAGCTCGGCCTTTTAACGAATACTAATCAATGTTAGAAGCTTTATGGAAAGCAATTTCATTTTGTGACATTGCCCCTAGTTCTCAACAATTATTTCGTGATAAGTCAATTCTTCGCATATGACCGACAAACTCAGGAAACGCAGTATCCGGCATATAAACTCGGAGAGTTTTTGAAATCTTCGAAAAGCCTTTGGAGTGCGCCGTAAACAATGCATGCAGAATCGAACCTTTCAATCGAGGGGGGAGGGACAGCTTGTGAACTGAGCGTTTGGGGAGTTCTACCAGAAGTTTCCTACCGCCTTACTCAGGAGTTGCTTTAAGGCTGTCCAGCTGGCCTTTGGAGTGCGCTGTGAACAATGCATACAGAATCGAACCTATCAATCGAGGGGAGGGACAGCTTGTAGACTGAGCGTTTGGGGAGTTTTGTCAGAAATTTGCAGCCGCCCTAGTCAGGAGTTGCTCTAAGGCTGTCCAGCTAGCGTTTAAAGTGCGCCGTGAACAATGCATACAGACTCGAACCTTTCAATCGAGTGGGCGCGACAGCTTGTAGACTGAGCGGTTAGGGAGTTTTATCAGAAATATGCAGCCACCCTAGTCAGGAGTTGCTCCAAGGCTGTCCAGCTGGCCTTTGGAGTGCGCCGTGAACAATGCATACAGAATCGAATCTTTCAATCGAGGGAGAGGGACAGCTTGTAGACTGAGCGTTGTGAAAGTGAAGCGAGTTCGAGCAGTCTTTCTGGGATGCGCCACGCATCTAAACATTGTTAAAGCGTAAATGCGAAATGAAAAACACAAGCGTATAAGTATAAGGGAGAGGTCGTAGTTGTCTAAACCTTGTTTGGTGTACTATTCTACTCCACCCTCGTTTGGAAAGATCAATATGGCGCCGCGGCACCGGAAGTGAGAAAACTGTAGTTAGGCGATTTACGGCGCTCTCAGATGGCGCGAGGGGTCACAGAGGCAGGAGAGTGGACTGGCTCCGAAACTAATCTGGGTCCCGACCAGGGCTATGGTACATTTGACTCGTCAAAAACCGGTACAAATGAACGTAAATTTGAAATCGAACTATCCTTCGATTCAGAATTAACTAGGGAATGGCCTCGTAGACATTTTTTTTGTTTTTAGACATTTTTTTAAAGTGACACTCAGTTAGCATTTGAGGTGAGTTTGCTCTGTAACTGGGTGACCAAAATGTCCTACGGGCCAATCGAAATTCCACCTGTAGAAGACTATAAGGTGTTTTCATAGGCCTCCAGATATCTACGTTCCTGTCTTCAAGGAAACCATTTTGTGCCCACTTTAATGATACGAAAAGTGTACGGCTAACTACGAAGAAGTGCCATGTGGGCAACTTTGGCAGCGTACAATCGCTAACGATTTCAACCTTGAAGGTTCCAACTTCGAAGCTTGATTTTCACTCTCGCCTCCAACGTGACAAACGAGTATAAGCACATACAATCTTGATATGACCAAATTAGAGTCCTCCAAAGCGGAGGCATTTTCTGAGAATAACAACACTTAAATTGTCGGATCCTTTAGGGAAGTAGATCATTGTGATGGTGAAATACTAGGGAATCCAGAGAACTATGTGCGACTATGTATATAATGCAGAAACTAGGCTTTAAAGGGCCGAATCTCTTCTTTCATTAGCCACTTGGGAGCTGTGGGTGTAATTATCTCCCGCGAGCACAGGGGTCAGCCGCGCCGGGCAGAAATTAGGTCACTGAACTACATTTCAGACGCTCGCTATGCGATTTTCAGCTCATCGGGAAGAGAGCTCGGAGCTGATCACGAATATGTCATTCAATTTGCAATGTGCTCAATTTGAAGAGCGCTACAGAAAAGCGGCGGAAAAGGCGGTTTTTTCGCTTTTTCCGCCCAAAGACCAAAAGATAAGGCCGGTATTGTACGACGCTCAGTTTTTGGCGAAAGGTAGTCTAAACAATAACCTTTAGTGGAGTATGCAGTAAGGTAAGCTGGGCAATCACTACCACATAAAAATATACAGTTTACGTCATCTTTGAAACAAAAACGACGTTACCTATTGAACAACCCTATTAATCATTGCTGCTTAGCTGCTTTAAAGCCAAGCTAAGCTAACTCATTATTTTTCTTTAGAACATTGAAAAAATTGAAAAAAAATCAATCAGATTGGCGCGGGTGAATAGAAAGGGGGAGAGGCGCAGGTAGAAAAGTGAAACGATACTAGCTGGCGTATCCTGTATGGAAGGTTGAAAACACTTCAGGGTGCGTAAAAAGTATTGACGCAGTAAATGGCGGTTGTGGAAATAGCAATGCGCTGTAAGATTTAACATGTTCATATTCCAAAATATGGAAAATGTTGTTGCAAACACGATAAAATAACTCGTAATCGATATTGGCTCTTTTACCGTGAACATAGAAGCGAAAAGGAGGGAAAATTCATCAGCGGTGCGCCGCAAGTACTCTACGTGGGTTACGTCGTTTTGTCGTGCTTTGGACAGGGTACTCTTCAGCGACCGGTCGCTACTGTTGGAATTAGCCCAGACCGTATTCTTCAAAATCGCGTAAGAAGGGTAATCTTCCAGATTCATGTTTAAGCTGTGCTCTCCCAGGAAGCTGTTCACACCTACGCGCGAGCGGATTCATGATTAAGCTGTGCTCACCTAAGAAGCTGTCCACATTTATCTGTCTGCTATCATCAGACAGAGATGGATAATTTTGGAATCAGACGTTATCGTGCTTGTAAGCATCATCTGTTATGATAGAGCCGTAGCTGACTTTTAGGTTATTGATCTCCTTCCTCACAGACCTTTACGAACAGCGCCTAATTCTCTTGTTAGTAAAGTATTCATTCCCTTTGGTAAGAGCTAAGAAAAGGGCATCGTAGCGACAACCATTTTTTTCAGTTTTCTAAAGTTGTTCTTTGAACGCAGTAGACAACAAAAATAACACACAGAAACCTCAAAAAGTAGAACGAAAAAGCTGGAGCTAAGACAGAAGGAAATGCGTCAATACTTCTTACACACCCTGTATCCACTCGTGAGCCAATGTATTGTTTTCTTTGTATAATAGTCTACATCAAATTTTGACGCTGCTGTCTGGCCAACAGTTTACAGACTAGGTTAGATATAATTTTTCATTAAAAATATTATTCTAACCTTTTCGAAGAGTCCTAGCTCAATTTGGAAGATGCTCGTTTTTGATTTGAAAAACGTTTAGTTTCAAAAACACTATGTTTGCCTAAAGGTTTTCCGATGTGGTTTAAATTTTATGTAAAAATGACCTTCGGTCAGGTCGGCGTACTGGTGCCAGATGTATCGCAGGAGAACGAGATATTTTCATAAGCTGATTTAAACTTTCTTTTGGTGGCTCGAAGAGGTAGATTGCGTCGTACATCATCAAGAGGGGCTGATAGCCCGCAACAAGCACACACTCACAACACACAACAACGCGAGAGTCCAATCTGCACGCTGAAGCCCGCACTCCGAGAATAGAACACCCCGGCCGTGTTCTTTTCTTCTTTAGGCCTTCTTAACTTCATTACAGTAGAAAAAACTGGGTTCACTGTATAGAATAGTATAGTGGGATACCATAGGACAGAATCTCCAAGAACGCTCCTATGGGGTATATCCACCCTCTATCGCACGGATTCATTTCCGTGAATAGTTATGTGCTCTTCTCCATGTCAGCGGAGGAGAGCACAGAAATGCTGCGGTAACTTATGCGAATTATTCCTCATTACTTTTTCACCTCCTCACCATCAGAATTGCACCAATTGTATAAACGACAGAGATTTGAGATCTACTTAGGAGTTGCATTGAAGATTGGATGGAGAGCCCAAGATGCATAACGATTAATCGAGTACCTAGTAAAGCCCTGCCGCTTAGCAGTTTCAATCGGGCTCCATGTGAGCCCATCATAATATGTGCCGCAAACTTTATTTTCCTGGCTCAGTTGTGAACTTTAGAAGGCATAGATTTTAAATGGTAGACCCGAATTAATCGGAAAATTGAACAGTTATTCAGAAGGTATTCCCCAACATTGTCTTTCGGAGAATGCATTCTTTTTTTAGACTGGTAAGCCTGTACTTCCAGCCATAATATTTCCTGTTGTGATTGAAGCTCTTTTCAGAAGTGTATGATTTTTGGAGCTTTTCGGGACATGAAAAGGCGTGCACACGCAGACAGGCATGACAGGCATTATTTTTGGATCAAGGAGTGGTCGCGTCTTACATCGTGAAAAGGAGATTGCATGGCGAGGTTCATTTTCGGTGGAGAGTTTGTTGTAAACACAAATATAAATGTTGAAGACAAGGCTTAAAGAAACTTTATCGACCGTTTCCAGTCGTGCTCAGTGAAACAGCATATTAGTAAAACTATAAGTTATCACGCGACGCTTTTCGTATGAGTGCATGCTACTACTTCGGAGTTTTCTTTGACGTCGATGCTTTGCTTCTTTCAGTCTTCGACTTTCCTGATTTTGAAGACTTTCTCTTTCTCTTTTTCTTTTGGAACATCACAAGAAGAACGACGCCCAACAGAAGGAGTAGTATAAGAAGGAGAATGAGCACCGAGAATATAATAACTGTTGTACTGCTGAAACGTCTCACTCATAAGTGTAATTATTTAAAGGATTTAATTGTCAACATGTAATCAATGCTTACGAAATTCCTTCGTCCGAATCTGGATCGTCCACATTGCCTCCATCCTTCTTATTTGTGGGCGAATATGAATGGCTTCCTGAAGGGTTGTCTCGTCGACTCGATAGCTGTCACTTATTTATCTCTCATTTTTAGAGTACATTAGCTCCCTCTTTTTCTAGCTCAAGCAATTAGTAATATAATTTCCGTATTGTGGAAGTTGCGCATGTTCACAATCACCTGCTTAACGAAAATATAGGCTTACAATTGCTGCTGAAATTTTGACCCTATTTTCTAAACGAAGACTTCGCTTTCTTTGACACCATTCTCGCGTTGAATTGGATTGTTTTCGAATTAAACCTGGTAATTCTCAAACAAAACTGGAACCTTTCAAGCTAAACTGGGTAATCCTTTAAGCAAGCTTGTTTCTTTTGAAATCAAATTAAAATTTTCCAAATCAAAACCAGTGCCCTTCATATTAAACTAGTGACCCTATACTATGGTAAGAATAACTTTTTGTTCAATGGAAATTTGGTCTAACTTCCTTTGTAATTTTTAATTAACCTATTCCAATAAATGAATGCAGTGTTTAAAATAGAATGATTAAATTCTTTAGTCTGATCTGGGGATGCTCTTTTGATTTTGAGCATGTCCAGCTTGATTTTAGCTTGCTTGGAACACTGTCAATATTGATTTGAGAGGTATACAATTTTATTTTTTTATTTTTTAATAAAAGGCAAATTCTATGTTAAAAGCGCCCAGCTTGTTAAAAATGTGTCCAATTTGACATGAAAATTGTATATGTTTCTTTCTACACTGGAAACGAAATATAATAAGCCAATTAGAAGTCTGATGGATAAGGAATACCGATCAAATTGAAGTCGTCAAACACCAGGACAGCCCATCACCAGCCTTTTCATCTCAGTAGATCTTTGCTATCTTAACACAGTAGGAAGGCTAATTCCTCGTTTCGCTATCTTTATTTGTACGATTACCATCTTCGAGTCGTCGTACTGCTGAGGGTCACTTGCGCGCGTCACTAACATAGGTGCGTTAATGGTGCTAGAGCAACATTTTAACCCTTTCAGGGACGCTGATTTTCAATACGCTGTGCGCTGTCCCAGTCGTGGCCACGTGGGACAGCGCGTATTTTTCCCCGCGCCGAATATTATTATCATTTATCATTATCATCATCATTATTTGTAAGATATGTATAAAACAGCAACCAATAAAGCTTCCCATCTCGACGGTAGATATTAGTGGACGCAGTGATTATTGTACTATTAAATGTTTGATGACTTCCATGATAAATTTTTATGATGCTGCCCAACCAGATCGTCGGACATTCTCCCAGGCTGCAAAAAAGAGTGTCTGATGTGACACGTCGTGACAATGTCGTGAAAGAGTTAAGGTTTTTGGGGCAGCGATTATTAGAGGTGGGTACAGATATGCATGTGGGTGTGAACCTTTCCTGGATGAAGCTACCATATGATAAAGACAGCGTTTAGTCAGTTTACCTTATAGTCGGGGTTATGTCAAAACTATAACTTGCTTACTTATCCTTGAGCGTTTGTCCCACATCGAGAAAGGATCCAGTTGCCTTGATGTAATCAAAAAAAAAAAACAAATAGCCAAAAAAGCCATTTATATAAAAAGGGCTGAAAAGCACAAGACTGCCTCGAAAATCGTCATTTATTTTTTAAATATTTTTTAGTCTCGGGCTAGCACTCAGCTCCTTAAACTGGTAGGAGAGTCCTCTGTAGATCTTTACATGAGGCGCTCTGGCATCTTCTTGTCGTTTCTTCTTGTCACTCCAGTCAAAGAGCGCCACTTGGACCACACTGCATTCATACGTGAGCTTATTTAAACAAGTGCACTACCATCGGAGGCAATTGCTGGTTCTGGGTACTTGAAAGCTGAAGTACGCTCAATGCCGTTCTCCTCAATGGAGACAGACTCACTCACATCAGTCGTCACATACTCGGTTTTTCTGTCATCATGCTTGTGCGCAATTCTCTCCAAGCAATCGCACCAAGCTTCTGCGGCTGCAATGCGATCCTGTCGTCGCTAGCGAGCACTACATCATTAGCATAAGGAAGCGTCCAACGAACAAGCTGCTGAAGATCACGTGATATGGCATCCATAACGACGACGAAGAGTAGTGAGGAGAGGGCAGACCCTTGACGTACTCCGGCAGAGGAGGAAGACTCCATTGGCGTTCCTGCTGCAGCTTGCGCTCGACTCTTTTGACAAGAGTACAGTATTGGTACCCGCTCCCTGAGCTTTCCGGGAACTCTGTTGTAAGGCATTCCACATCACTTTACGCGGTACGCCATCAAAGGCCTTCTCCAAATCTAGGAAGGCAGTGTGCACCGGCTCCTTTTTCTCGCGTTGTTTTTCTATCAAAAGAACTGCGTATATGTCATCGATAGTGGCACTGCCAGCTACGAAGCCGCCCTGGTTGGTAGAATACTGGACGGTAACATGAATGCAGACAGTCAATAATGATAATGTGCTTGAAGATCTTCATGTTATGAGAAAGCAAACGAATTCTTCTGAGGCCGGATTCATGATTGACTTTACCCTGGGTTATGTGGGTAGTGGATTGAAATTTGAGCATTTCCTGTGATTTATAAAAGTGAAGCGGTGGGTGAAGGACAGGGTAGAATTTTATCATTTAGCGATTGATGGCCATTATCACCATTCATTCCGAATTGATAAGCAAATACTCGGACGTCGACGAGGGCGAGGGGTAGAATTTCATGCGCTACTCGACATTCATGAAGACCGATTTAGAGTAAAAGATACTGAAAAACTCTACCCGACCCTAGAGATTGGGTAGAGCCTTTAGCAAACAGAATAGCGTTGCCGGTTTTGCTTTTAATTCCTTCCTTTCACATACTTTTGTTATTAGACTCACATCCTAATATGTTTTTATCAACTACGTCTGCGAATAACTATTTATTATTAACAACTCAAAAACATTATGCAAAATATCGTTCAATAATAAACTGTTGAAGAGTCCTATACTCCTCGACCTCATCCGGTGGAATAACGTCACCAGCACCAGGACAAACTGGGAGGACTTTCTTCAAACGGCAGTACTTTAAGCTATCTACAGTCTCCCCTTGTTATAACGAGTTCGAGGGGACCAATGAAAGTCCGCGTTATAACGTGAGCGGCGTCCTAACCGAAGCTGGCCTTTCTAAACTCTTTTACGCGTATATTTGTTTAGAATCGCATCACCTGTATCACCTGTCGTCCCGTTGATCATCGACTTGCTCGAGCGGGCGCCAGCAGCGTCTCCATTCGTCCCTGTCGCGTGCCAGAGTGGTCCAATGGATCCTCCTCGCTCGAGGGACACGAAGAGCGTCATATCGGTCGTTCAAGGCTTTCACGAAGAAGTCCGACCAACGCGTTGGTGGGCGTCCTGGTGTTCTTTTGACATCCCGCGGAATCCAATCTGTGACGACTCTCGTCCAGCGGGTGTCTGCGAATCGCATTACGTGGCCGGCCCACCTAATTTTCGACGACTTGGCCCATGCGACAGTGTCTCTGATCTTCGAACGTCGGCGAAGCTCGGAACTCCGGAGGCCTTCTCTCACTTGCGTGAGTCGTGTCACTCCGAGCATCGTCCTCTCGATTCCACGCTGCGCGACGCTGATCGCGTGTTCATCCTGCCTTCGTATAGTCCAGGTCTCTGAGGCGTATGTTAGGGCAGGAAGAACAACGGAGTCGAATAGGTGGGCACGGAGTCGACCGTTCTTCGTCTTCTGCGCGAATTGTTCGACGCTCTTGAAACCTCCCCAAGCCTCTCGTTTCCTCCTGCTCAGCTCTGGTGCTAGGTCGTTGGCCATGTTGACTTCGCGACCCAGATACACATAGCTGGAGCATTCGGAGATGTTCGTTCCGTTGAGCGAGAATGGGGCATCAGAAACCCATCCGTTCATCATGAACATCGTCTTCGTAAGATTCAGCTGCAGTCCAACGCTTCCACATACACGATCGATGTCGGCCAGCATTCGTTCCGCCTGACTGATGCTCGGTGTTATGAGCACGATGTCGTCAGCAAAGCGAAGATGGTGCAGTTGCCGGCCGTCGACCTTCACTCCCATGTCTTCCCATTATAGTTCGCGCATGACGTTTTCGAGGGTGGCGCTGAAGAGCTTCGGGGATATGGTATCCCCTTGTCGAACCCCTCTCTTCACGTCAATGACGACGTCGTTGTAGAATGGAGAGATCTTGGTCGTGAATCCACTGTACAGCTCTCGAAGGACCCTGATGTACTGAGTAGGAACGCCCTGGGTGAGCAGGGCTTCCATGACTGCTTCAGTCTCGACGGAGTCGAATGCGTTCTTCAGGATGACTCGAGTGAACAGCTTGTAGACTACGGACAGCAGGCAGATCGAGCGATAGCTGCCAATGTCGTGCACGTCTCCCTTCTTGTACAGCAAGACGGTCTTGCTGGTCTTTCACTGAGATGGAACCTTGCATTCGGAGAGGTAGCGTGTGAAGAGCCGCGCCAAGGTGTTGATGAGCGCTGGCGGGAGGTTCTTCAGGTGTTCGGGTCTGATCCTGTCGGGACCGGGTGCTGTACGTTTCTTCACCGACGAGATGGCGTGTCGGATCTCGGAAGGGAGAACAGAGGGGACGACGTATCCATCCTGCGGAAGATGGCATGGGGCAGGTGGACGTGGCTATCGAAGAGATCGGAGTAGAAGTCGTGGATGACTTTCTCCATGGTCCTTCTGGAAGAGGTGATGGTTCCGTCAGGACGTCGGAGAGCGGTCATCTTGGTCTTGAAATTGGCGAAGTTCCGGCGGGCATTGCGGATGCTCAGCCCTGCCTCTGCTGCTTCAGCCAACACTTCCGCCCTTCTCTCCTTGAGATCTTCCTTTATCGCCGCTCTGCATAGCTTTGCAAGCTCGGACGTCAGTTGGTAGTTGCCTGACGCTCGTGCTGCTCCACGCTGGCGTATCAGCTCGAGAGTTTCCGGAGACAGGCGTCTCTTGGTGGTCTTTAAGCTCTCGGCTCCCTTAGCACTATCGTGGAGATGGTGCACGAAGCGATCGTATTCCTCGTCGACGTTGTCCATGACGGCATCTTCCCAAAGGCCGACAAGAGAGGTGTAGAGATCCCAGTTGATGGTCGTTCTGGGATTCCTCTTCTTGAACTTCGCGGCCTTCTCTCCTTGACGCGAAAAGCGGAACCTCGCGCGAAGGAGGCGGTGGTCCGATCCCGTGTAGAACTTGGGGACAACGGAGACATCGGTCAGGCAATACTTGCGATTGAAGATGATGTGGTCGATCTCGTTGTGGAACTGGCCACCGGGGGATTCCCAGGTCCATCGTAGGGAGGGAGGCTTCTGGAACTGCGAGTTTCCATGGATGGTCTTGGTCGACATGATAAACTCAGACAGCCTTTCACCTTGCTCGTTCCACTCCAAACCGTGGGTTCCGATGTGAAGTTCTTCCGGCGACCTTCGTGGCCCGATCTTGGCGTTGAAGTCGCCGACGATCACCTTGTAGAAGGTGTGATCTTCCTTATAGAACTTCTCCAGCTCCACGTAGAAGGCCTCGACGTCTTCGTCGTCGTAGTCGGATGTTGGGGCATACGCGACAAACACAGTCAAGGCTGGCACGGAGCCACATCGCTTCAGTCGCAGACGTCCGATTCGGCTTGTCAGAGACTCGTACGAATCGATGTTCATGGCCAAGTGCGTGTTGACGAGGGCACCAACGCCGCCTACTCCCATTAGAATCGCATACAATGACTAAATACAGGTGTAGTAATGAAATATGTGACTACGAAGAAGGCAAAATCTCTAGACTGTTAATGAAGCCCTCAGAGATGAGATTCTCAGATGCTCTCTGCTATGTGCATAAGTAGATGTGACAGATGTGTGAGGAGTAAGGAGTACCAGAGAAAAATTGTGTAACTTGGTGTTACAATATATTTTGCCGCCATCAAAACCCTCTTCCCAGGCGGGACATGAACCCGCGCTCTCTACCTTCCAGGCAAGATGTTAGCCCATTAGCGCTGTTAAATCGCGCGCCATATCCGCCATATCCTTGTTACTGTAGCCTCTGAGCACTCTCCACGAAGTCGGGATGTTGCGTGTCATCAAACAGCGCTGTAATCCTGTTTGGAAAGCTGAGGGTGCATGCACAGGTCCTGCATGGTGCGAGAATTCTGAAAATTCTGAAAATTCGCAACAACCATTATGTGACCGCACATAGCCTCTGTAGCAGCTGCTCTAGACTTAAAACAATCGTGTTGGATATTTTTTTGAATATTCTGAGTTTTAATCCACATCTGTCGTTTCCGATAGAGGAGACCCTCCTATTTACGGCAGCTTCCATCGACTACTGGAACATACCACGCTCGACGCACTGTTGACTTTGAACACTTTTGTGAGCCGGGCACACTTGAAAAACGTCTATATGCATCTCATTCATTGTTCCGCAGGTGCTGGTTGAGACTGAGAAAGAGGCATTAGAAGTTTAGGTTTGGTGGCAGACGCAGTCACCATCTTGCTCGTCTTCATGTTCCGTGTGGGACCGGAATTGAGCCCAGGTCGCGTTATAACGGGAGCCATTTTGAGCGCAGAGTTCCTCCCAAAAACAGCGCTATAACGGAAGTCGCGTTGTATCCGACGCGTCTTAAGCGGAGTTGGTTTGTACTGGCGTAAAGGTAAGCTGGCCGGAGAAAATCTACGTTATATCGAGAGTCGCGTCTTATCCGGAGGCGTTTTAGCGGGAGGGGATCTAATTAACTAATTTTAATTATATCTAAAATATAGTACATATACTACATATATAGCATATATACTACTATATACTCTATTATATATACTACTATAAATTTTGTTATATATATGCACAATATTATATCTAATTATCGAGTGAAGAGAAGAAAACGCTACGACTCAACAATTGCTAAGTTAGCCCTAAATGCTTTGCAAATTCTGTAATACTAGTGCTCCGTCACGTCTAACGGCGTGTCTCGCACTTGCGCGCTCCGCTGAACTTTGCAGCATCACTGACCTATGGAGAGCATTTTTTTAACATAAAATTTGCCAACATCTAGGACCTGGTGCGTACTTTATCGGCATCAAGCCCTTAACCACTTCCATGCATTCTTCATTGGAATTTTCTCCGGACCAGCCATTAACGTCATTGGTTTGTGCTGCGCAGTACTTCTGTTCCTGATGTTGCTTCTCCGCAACCGCTCTCATGCTCAACAGCTAGCGTTTGCGGATAACATTGGAATGTTTTTCGAAGTCAGATTCCCCCTCACTCGTTTCTTCTTACTGTATCTAACTGCTGGTCCGCCTTTTCTTGCCTTCCCACGCCCTCTTTAGTCCCCCACCTTCCTGGTCCCAACTCCTGGCCCACTTCTTTGTATCCACTATTGACCTCCTACTGGTTTCTTCTTCTGGTCTCCCGTCCTGGCCCTACCTTCAGGTTGTTCCTTTTTTACTGGTCGCTCTCCTGGTCCACCTTAGAGGTCCCCGTTACTCCCCTTCTTCATCACCCCTTTAGTGGTCCTCCCATGCTCACGGCAGACGTCGGCGACACGTATCAGGATACTTGTTGCGCGACGTAGGGGGCCCGTCTTCTGGTTCCAGGAGCTCAGAAGACCCGTCTTTCGAATCCAGCAGCTCGGAAGCGCGCTCAGTCGCGCCGCTGTGTCGAGCATGAAGAGTCATATAGCAGATGCCTTGTTCTCCGTATGAATTCCCTTACGGCTCGTTCTTGTTGGTTTGCCGTCCTGGTCCCGCCTCCAGGTTCCTTCTTCCAGGAAGATTCCTCCCTTCCTCTCTCCTTCCCCTTCCTTGGGATCCTCCTTACTATGGTACTACTACTACCCAATTATGTAGCCCTCCCACGCTCACAACACGAGCGAACGCCCATTGCTCGACATCGATGTCATATCTTCTAAATCCGGTCTCCCTTACTGGTAAGGATCCCTTGCTGATCCTCCTTACTGCCCCACTCCCTAATTGGTAACACCCTACTGGTCCTTTCTTATTGCCTGAACCCTTCTTAGTGCCACCTCCTGGCCTGATTCGTTGTTCCCCCTATCGACCCTCCCCCAGGTCGCTCCCCCTGATCGCTGTCGGTTCTCCACCCTCGAAGTCCCCTTCTACCCTTATCATTTAATGGTCTTCTTATGCTAATATCACGAAGTCGGCTTCTGAATCTGGACGCATAGAAACGCTTGTAGGTGCTGTTCTGTTAAGCAGTAATGGGCTGCGCTTCCCCTGCTGCTGCAACTTCCCACCTTCAAGAGCAAACTTTACCCTTGCTGTAGATGATGCGTCGTATCTCACTTATTAGACACTTATTAGATCATTCAAATGTCATCGACCGCTAACTCAATTATATAGTAGTAGATAGATTTTTTTACGCACACCCTTCCTGCAAACCAAAATATTGTACGGGATATTGTTCAATAAGGGGGGGTAGGGGACGTGCACTGTTGTGATGACACCTCTTCATAGTTCTCTTTCTTGCTATAGATTCATAATCTAGCTGAATCCTAGAGCCGAGATAAACCAGCTTACGGTATACCTTGGTCTGTACGTCGAAAAAATCCGTAACTACGGGGAAGTGCCCTTCCCTAACCTGCATAATGACGAGTCCTTTTCCTCATTTTTTCTGGCAATGGATCTTCACATAGGCCTAAATGTCGGGTCTACCCTAGTGGAGGGACATTCACTTATTTGACAAGGAGAGTAAACTAGAAAGGGCACAGAGTGAGCAAATCTAGAGAACTTTCGCCCCTTTGTTTGCAATTTTCTGGTTTGGACAGGCCACAATGTTTTTGTTTGTTTCTCTTTTCTAGCCGTGCACTCCTCTGACTGGAGAGGTTCCTATATTTCCATAGTAGTTGGGAACCACTAAAATATGTAAAATAAAAGCAAAAGTTATTCAAATAGTTCAAGATCTTCGTTAGCCCTTCGATATGGATATGGATAGTTCGAAATGTAGATAGTATCCAGTGATAACGCTACCCACTTTTATGAATACCAAATCTACCCTACAGCCATCATTCTCACTAAGCGAGCTTATCAGTGGGTAAGTTTTATCCAGTGATGTTCATTCGTGAACTCTTCCTCATGTAGTCGTCAAGGACCCTATTCCACACAAAATTCCTCTGTTTTCGGTCCTTAAGCAACAAAACAACAATAAACAACCCCAAACAAACGCCTTATGGTGTTAGTCAAAGCGAGGTGTGTTGAAAACGCCCTAATTTAGAGATCAAAAAATATATATATTCTAGCTGGAGAATTAATATGCTCTAAGTATAATGCATTATTTTTGTGTTAGTGTGAACCACAGTGATAGACGAGATTCTTTTCTCCTTTTCATAAGCGCGTAAAAATTTTCTGTGGTTGCTAATATGTTTTGGCTGAAGAACGCTGTTTCGCTAAAAGTGCACATGTCACACCACAGGCGTCTCACGGTCAATTATTCTTCGAAGACTTCCACTAACTATCTAATCTACTGGGTAGAAAACATGTCAACAAATAAACTTTGAAGTGAATCGAAATGCTCCCCACTGGATGAACCGCTCAACGAATTTTTTCGCATGAAATGACTAGGCTGATAAGCTGTTCATGAGTACCAAACCTGCCCTCCATCCACTACCTTCACTGAGTAAATTTTTTTATCCTTAACCTTACCAATCATGAACTCGGCCTCTGTAGTTCTTGCAAACTAAAGGACAGTTCTGCTTCTACATCGGAATCGTCGTGCTTCTCTCCCAAATATCGGGCATCTCATCTCCTCATCGTTGACGCTAAGGAACTCATTTCCCAAGGAACTCAACATCCTCAGTCTGGCAATTACGGACCTTAGCGATTCGATGAAGAAATCGTTCATTATAGCGCAGCCCAACTTTACCGTTGACGAGTGGTTTTTGCAGTAGCTACCCTTCTTAGCAGTTTTCTTGGCTTCCTGCTACAGACGCCATTTGTCGGCAGTCTTATCGCCGAAGAGTGCGTGTCGTAATCTTTTCTTCTCTCACTTTCCGTTAATTTCGTTGGTCCACAGCCATGTCTGATTATTGATCTTACACCTTCCCATTTCGCAGTACTGAGTTTGGAACGCGCAGCACAAAGTATCGCATTAGTGGCAACTTACCAGCTCTCGTCGACTGTGGCGACCGTCAGCAACCGAATAGGGAAGTTACAGCAACTTCACTCTCCTTTATTCGCCACCAATTTATCCACGATGGACCGCACCGCTTGACCTACCTATGCATCGGTGGTGTGATCTTCATAGAGCAGATCAGCGGTCGGTAATGTGTGGAGACCGTTTCATACGGCACGACCTTTGCGTCTGTGACATGCCCTTCGTCACGATTAAACACAGGAACAAGCTCGATCTGCGCTCCAGTATATCCGCTGTGTAGCATAAGGTGGGACATGTGAATCTTGTGCATACGATAGTGGGACTCCGCGTAGTTAAGAATACGCTAAGAATAAGAAAATAAGAATATCATCAGCATTACCCGAACCAAGACTTGAACAGACATGACAGCTGTACTTTCCTTTCGCAAAGCCAACGTGCCCATTGAGGTGTCCTACGAAAATCATTACGTTTCGTGACGGTGCTTCCGCTGTCTTCAAGGAGGCTCCAAAATTAGCCCTTCCTTAGAGCACCGCGCTTGGAGCAGCCAATCAGTGGATCATGCGCAAAGATTATGCAACCGCCATTCTACAGCGGTAACGACCTTCGTCAAGCGGTCGTTCAAACGTGACACGCATTCAATCGCGAACCGGAACCGTTCTGAGACGATTATCTATCACCCATCATGGTGGTCCTGGAACTGCACCATATAACGACTTTATAGCCTCGGCCTGTGTCCCATGGCTTGCTACTGTATTACTCTCGCTTACGTTGCGGGACTTTTGGAGAGTTTTGCTCTTTGCGAGTGCACGTTGGCTCCTGCTGCTGAAGCAGTAGCATTGGCTCTCGAAGAGTTCAGCACCATCAACCATGTGATGGGAATTCTTAGGACAACCTGTTGGATGAGTCTTGCATCTGCACTCGAGTGTCCGTGCTTATCTCGGCTCGCACAAGCGAGCCGTTTCCAGTGGCACCTGGAGCAAAGGACATCTCTACCAAATAGTCCTACCATACTCTTGTTTCAAAGCCGTGAACTTCATCTCTACCTCCACCGTCTCCACTGCAGCTGCCATCTGCACCCCCCTTCCGTAAAGACCTCTCATACACTGTGGCGTTAAAGATGTTTTCAGGGACTTATGCAAGTCTCGGTTTTGACTTACTCCTGCGATAACCTTATATCGAATTGGGAGACTTTACCTCCACCTCCGCCGCTTCCGCTGCCACATCATCACATTTATAAGTGCTTCTCATACACTGTGAGGTAATCGCTTTGAAAAAACTTGTTTTGATTAGAAATACAAGTCCACTTCAGCAATATTCCTGCCAGAACCATCTTTTAGAGCTTAAAACCATCACCTCCACCATCATCTCCACCGCTTCCGCTTCCGCTGCCACTGCCGCTGCCGTTTCCACCTCCACCTCCACCTGCAAGTACCTGTCATACACTGTGACGTAATCGTTTTAACAACTTGTTCTCTTTAAAAATTTATGCAATCTGGCTTAGCAACATTCCTGTCATAACCTTCTTTTAAAGCCTTAAACGCTACCTCCACCTCCACCGGTTCCACTTCCGCTGCCGCCTCCTCCTCCGCCTGTTCCGGTGCCACCTCCACCTCCACCTGAAAGTGCCCCTCATACACTTGACGCTTGGTTATGAGCAAGTTGCTTCTTTTAAGAAATTTATACAGGTCCGTTTTTATCAACATTCCTGCCGTAATCGTCTTTCAAAGCCTTAAACGCTACCTCCACCTCCACCGGTTCCGCTTCCGGTTCCGCCTCCTCTTCCGCCCGTTCCGGTGCCACCGCCACCTCCACCTGCAGGTTCGTTTTATGCACTTCATGTTTCGTTATAAACAGCTTATCTCTTTTTTGGTAATTCATGCAAGTCCGCTTTAACAATAATCTCGCCATAACCGTCTTTCAAAACCTAAAACCTCACCTCCACCACCACCGGTTCCGCTTCCGGTTCCTCCTCCTCTTCCGCCCGTTCCGGTGCCACCGCCACCTCCACCTGCAGGTTCGTTTTATGCACTTCATGTTTTGTTATAAACAGCGCATCCCTTTTTTGGTATTTCATGAAAGTCCGCTTTAACAATAATCTCGCCATAACTGTCTTTCAAAACCTAAAACCTCACCTCCACCTCCACCGGTTCCGCTTCCGGTTCCTCGTCCTCTTCCGCCCGTTCCGGTGCTACCGCCACCTCCACCTGCAGGTTCGTTTTATGCACTTCATGTTTTGTTATAAACAGCTTATCTCTTTTTTGGTAATTCATGCAAGTCCGCTTTAACAATAATCTCGCCATAACTGTCTTTCAAAACCTAAAACCTCACCGCCACCTCCACCTGGAGGTTCATTTTATGCACTTCATGTTTCGTTATAAACAGCTTATCTCTTTTTTGGTAATTCATGCAAGTCCGCTTTAACAATAATCTCGCCATAACTGTCTTTCAAAACCTAAAACCTCACCTCCACCTCCACCGGTTCCGCTTCCGGTTCCTCGTCCTCTTCCGCCCGTTCCGGTGCTACCGCCACCTCCACCTGCAGGTTCGTTTTATGCACTTCATGTTTTGTTATAAACAGCTTATCACTTTTTTGGTAATTCATGCAAGTCCGCTTTAACAATAATCTCGCCATAACTGTCTTTCAAAACCTAAAACCTCACCTCCACCTCCACCGGTTCCGCTTCCGGTTCCTCCTCCTCTTCCGCCCGTTCCGGTGCCACCGCCACCTCCACCTGCAGGTTCATTTTATGCACTTCATGTTTCGTTATAAACAGCTTATCTCTTTTTTGGTAATTCATGCAAGTCCGCTTTAACAATAATCTCGCCATAACCGTCTTTCAAAACCTAAAACCTCACCTCCACCACCACCGGTTCCGCTTCCGGTTCCTCCTCCTCTTCCGCCCGTTCCGGTGCCACCGCCACCTCCACCTGCAGGTTCGCTTTATGCATTTCATGTTTTGTTATAAACAGCGCATCCCTTTTTTGGTATTTCATGAAAGTCCGCTTTAACAATAATCTCGCCATAACTGTCTTTCAAAACCTAAAACCTCACCTCCACCTCCACCGGTTCCGCTTCCGGTTCCTCCTCCTCTTCCGCCCGTTCCGGTGCCACCGCCACCTCCACCTGCAGGTTCATTTTATGCACTTCATGTTTCGTTATAAACAGCTTATCTCTTTTTTGGTAATTCATGCAAGTCCGCTTTAACAATAATCTCGCCATAACTGTCTTTCAAAACCTAAAACCTCACCGCCACCTCCACCTGGAGGTTCATTTTATGCACTTCATGTTTCGTTATAAACAGCTTATCTCTTTTTTGGTAATTCATGCAAGTCCGCTTTAACAATAATCTCGCCATAACTGTCTTTCAAAACCTAAAACCTCACCTCCACCTCCACCGGTTCCGCTTCCGGTTCCTCGTCCTCTTCCGCCCGTTCCGGTGCTACCGCCACCTCCACCTGCAGGTTCGTTTTATGCACTTCATGTTTTGTTATAAACAGCTTATCACTTTTTTGGTAATTCATGCAAGTCCGCTTTAACAATAATCTCGCCATAACTGTCTTTCAAAACCTAAAACCTCACCTCCACCTCCACCGGTTCCGCTTCCGGTTCCTCCTCCTCTTCCGCCCGTTCCGGTGCCACCGCCACCTCCACCTGCAGGTTCGTTTTATGCACTTCATGTTTTTTTATAAACAGCTTATCCCTTTTTTGGTAATTCATGAAAGTCCGCTTTAACAATAATCTCGCCATAACTGTCTTTCAAAACCTAAAACCTCACCTCCACCTCCACCGGTTCCGCTTCCGGTTCCGCCTCCTCTTCCGCCCGTTCCGGTGCCACCGCCACCTCCACCTGCAGGTTCATTTTATGCACTTCATGTTTCGTTATAAACAGCTTATCTCTTTTTTGGTAATTTATGCAAGTCCGCTTTAACAATAATCTCGCCATAACCGTCTTTCAAAACCTAAAACCTCACCTCCACCGGTTCCGCTTCCGGTTCCTCCTCCTCTTCCGCCCGTTCCGGTGCCACCGCCACCTCCACCTGCAGGTTCGTTTTATGCACTTCATGTTTCGTTATAAACAGCTTATCTCTTTTTTGGTAATTCATGCAAGTCCGCTTTAACAATAATCTCGCCATAACCGTCTTTCAAACCCTAAAACCTCACCTCCACCTCCACCGGTTCCGCTTCCGGTTCCGCCTCCTCTTCCGCCCGTTCCGGTGCCACCTCCACCGATTCCTCTTCCGCCCGTTCCGGTGCCACCTCCACCGATTCCTCTTCCGCCCGTTCCGGTGCCACCTCCACCTCCACCTGCAAGTGCCCCTCATGCACCTAATGTTTGGTTATGAGCAAATTGTTTCTTTTCAGAAATTCATACAAGTCCGCTTTAGCAATAATATCGCCGTAATCGTCTTTCAAAGCCTAAAACTTCACTCCACCTCCACCCGTTCCGCTTCCGGTTCCGCCTCCTCCGCCTGTTCCGGTGCCACCTCCAGCTCCACCTGCATATGCATCTCATACACAGTGACGTTATCGTTTTGAAAAACTTATTTTTTTAGATATTCATACAAGTTCGGGTGCCATGGTAGTTGGGGATGGTTGCCTATAACGCTGACAGAATATGACATATTTCACGCAAAAAGTAAACAAGAGAAACGATTATTGACGGGACCCCGGCCCCTTGCGGGAATCGATTGACACATTCAAGAATCAGGGTGCGCAGGTGTACTGTACTGCGTGGGCCCCTCCGGTTCGTGCGAGTTGCATGGTTTCGGTCCACGCTCCCTGCATCGCTTGTACTTGCCATTATTTCTTGTTGTTGCCCACTTTCGTTATACAATTTACCTTGATATCTATCACCTTCAGGTGGAGATGTCCGTTCCTCCACGTGGTGCCACAGGAAACTGCTCGCTATGCGAGCTAAGCTAAGCATGGACACTCGATTGCAGGCGACAGGCCCTTGTGACAGGCCAGCCTATGGAGATCCCATGTCACATCACATGGTTGATGGCGTTAATTGTTTGTCGAGACAATGCTACGGCGTCCGCGGGAGCCGACGCGCATTCGCAGTGTGAGAAGTATGCGAGGGTCCCTGAGGCGAGGCCGGCATCGGGGGGGGGGGGGCAACTGAGCAAGTCCAAAAGTCCCGTAACGTAAGCAGGACCCGCGTTGCTTCGCTGAATGTGGGTAGGTTGACGGGCCGCTCGTGCGAGTTGGTAGAAGCACTGGAGCGAAGACGAATCGACTTATGTGCGGTGCAGGAGACGAGGTGGTCCTATAGCAAGTCATGGGACATAGGCCGAGGCTTTAAGGTCATTCTGTGCGGCAGTCCCAGGACCACCAGCGGTGTTGGTGTCCAAACGTTTCCGAGATGCGAAGCGTCGAACGTTTCAGTGACCGCTTCATGAAGGTCGTTGTTGCTGCTGAACGCTCCGCAAACAGGCTGCTCCGAGCGAGCGAAGGACGAGTTTTGGACCCTGCTTGATGAGAAGACAGCAGAGGTACCGTCAGAAGATGCTGTTGTTGTCGCAGGTGATCTCAACGGCCACGTTGGGACTGCGAAAGATGGTTACAGCTGTCACGGCGGTTTCGGTTATGGAGCACGTAACGCTGATGGTGAGCGAATTCTTGAGTATGCGGACTTCCATAATCTCACCATCGCGAACACAATGTTTCGAAAGCGTGACTCCCATCTCGTGTCTTTCTATAGCGGAAATACCAAGACACAGATAGACTTTATCCTTGTCAAGCATCGCGATCGAAGGCTGGTCACAGATGCGAAGGTTGTGCCATACGAGACTGTCGCCACGCAGCACCGTCCGCTGATCTGCACACTTAAGATCGCCCCTCCGAGGCTGAGGCAGGTCGAGTGATGCGGAACAGCAAGGACCAAGTGGTGGCGGATGAAAGAGAAGGACGCAGCTGTTGTTGCTCGTATTCGGTTGCCGACGGTTACCACGGTTGAGGAGACATGGAAACGTGCAACCGATTCGATGCTACAAGCTGCACGTTCCGAATTGGGCATGACGAAGCCTGGACGGCGTAAGGTTGAGAAGCAGACTTGGCTGTGGACTGACGACGTCAAGGAAATGTTAAAGAGAAGAAAATACTATATCACGCTTTTCTCAGCGACAAGACAGCCGACAATATGTATGTAACAAGTATGTAACAAGAAGCGAAGAGGGTGGCTAAAAAAGCTGTTGCCGTTGCAAAAGCTTCTCATTATGAGTATGTCAACGAGAAACTCGAGATGCGCGATGGTGAACAACAACTTTATCGGCTTGCCAAAGCACGCCATCGCCAGAGCGAGGACATCGAAAAGTTCTTTGGCATCAACGATGAGAATGGCCATCTGATGAACCGCAAAAGAGCTATAGAACGATGGCATGGCTACTTCGAGAGAATTTAAACAGTAGAGTTTGCCCATCTGCCTATCCTTTGCGTCCCTCCTACGCACGGCCCTGTGCAGAAAATCACTGTGGAGGAGACGGAAGCGGCTTTGAAGAAGATGAAGCCAGGCAAAGCAACGGGCCTTGACGACATAGCGGCCGAACTATGGAACTCGAGGTGCCGGAATCCTGCTGAGTGGCTAACGAAGTTTTTCAACCAGGTTGTTGCGGACAAGAAGGTTCCAGGTGGTTGCCAGCAAAGCATGACGATCCCGATCTGGAAGAAGAAGGGCAGTCCCGCGGACTGCACAAGTTACCGTCCAATCCGATTGCTCTCGCACAGTATGAAAATATCTGAGCAAATTGGGGATGGACGTATTCGCGAGATCGTCCGGCTTTCCACCCACCAGCGTTGCTTCGTAGTCGGCTGTGGCACCATCGACGGCGTTCATGCTGTTCGTCTTCTTGTGGAAAGACATCGCGAGAAACAAAAACGGCTGCATCTTGCTTTCCTCGACCTGGAGAAAGCATTTGGTCGTGTACCGCGTGAGGTCATATGGTATGCCTTACGACAGCACGGTGTTCCTGAAGAACTGATCGAGTGGGTGCGCATTTCTTACTCTTGTCCTAAGAGTCAAGTGCGAGCGCCGGCCGGCACATCCACGGAGTTTCCAATCTCCGTCGGTGTTTACCAAGGCTCCGCGTTTTCCCCACTCCTTTTCATTATCGTAATGGATGCCATTTCGCGAGACCTTCAGAAGCCTGCTCCTTGGACGCTGCTATATGCAGATGACGTAATGCTTGCCAGTGAAGACAAGGTCGAACGTGAGCGACAAGTGCAAGCTTGGTGTGACCGCTTGGCGGCGTTCGGGCTCAAGCTAAACGCCCGAAAATCTGAGTACTTGACGACAGACGTAAACGAGACTGGGTCCATTGAGATCAATGGCACTGAGCTCGTACGAGCGACACATTTCAAGTACCTTGGATCTGCAATTGCGTCTGATGTTAGTCTGACGTCCGAGGTGAACTGCGCTTGAGCTCAGCGTGGTCCAAATGGCGCTCAATGACAGGCGTTCTGTGCGACAGAAAGATACCGGAGCGCTTGAAATCAAAGATCTACAGAACCGTTGTGCGACCAGTAGCGATGTACGGTGCTGAGTGCTGGCCTGCAACGAAGGAAGTTGAGAGCCGCCTCAGCGAAAATGCGTCCTTCGCGCTAACGACGACACCGTGTGTAAGATTGGCCTCAATATAGATGTGCCCGGAAAACGGCTTAAAGGACGGCCTAAGCAACGCTGGCTTGATACATTGCACATGGACTTAAAGGAAGCTGGTATCCACCCCGATCAAGCGTTTGATCGTGCGATGTGGCGTCATCATACCAGAAGAGCGGACCCCGCTGCAAAGCGGAACAAACGCTGAAGAATAAGAAGATCTGACACCTTCACTCTCACTTTCGCTATCAAAGCGGGAGTGAATGCTGGCGTGAGTGCTGAGACGTACTGTGGTATCCTCTGCTTACACGGAGAAGAGCACAGAATTAGACTAGGGAGGGAACTCCATGTGGCTTATTTCAGCATACGCGCAACAGATGGCCCACATCCTTGAGTTCTTTTCTATGCCCAGCTCCGTCCTCCGAGGAGAGCATGGGGCAAGGCTTGAAGTTAACACTATAAGTAATTTCCATCAAATAATGTGACGCCATTTTTTATTCTGTACCCATAGTCGTATTGTCACTTCCTATGTGTCTTATATCAAAATATTTTCCATCGAAGATAAATTATCTAGCATGTTCATGCACAAAGTGCGCGGATGTTCTCGCACGTGCGCGGATTGTATCAGGTGTCGGCCCGGCCAAAGGCTCCAATTCGGTAGACTGGGAGCACATGTTGCCGTTAAAAGTCATGCAGAGCTTCGCAACGTTCCTTTGGACAGTCCTACTGGCTGCCAGCAGTTACTCTACCGCATGACAGTGCCTGACACTAGCTTCATGTGTCATGCTTCAGTCAAACACAGTGGTAGTAAAGGGTCTCAATCCCCTGACCAGGAAAAATTCCCTATTTCTGCAGCGATGAGAGGGACGAGCACGGAGAGGCTGCTAGAATCTCAGGGCCTAACCAGGCTGTGCAAATTGATAAGGACTAGGATGACGACCTGTACTTACAATACCGCTCAAATTCTTTGCAAAAAAAAAGACGCTTTGCGACGGATTAATCTGTCACAAAGCGTTGCATTGCCATAACTCTTTTCCAGTTATTTGTTTAAAACCTAATAAACACCATTTGAAGCCCCGTCTCATTTTCTACCCAGCGATCTAAACATCATCTAAAACGATTGCGCAGTGACCTAGTTATGAAGCTTTTGCTTCCTCGGCTTGATTTACGACCCCTCCGAAATCCCCAATGGCATGTCTTTAACGAAAAGCCTTTCGTTGACGAGGATCATCGAAACTATTGTTTCAGCAGATCTGTATTTGTTA
Organism: Heligmosomoides polygyrus polygyrus; assembly: GCA_947396885.1. Taxonomy (NCBI): domain Eukaryota; kingdom Metazoa; phylum Nematoda; class Chromadorea; order Rhabditida; family Heligmosomidae; genus Heligmosomoides; species Heligmosomoides polygyrus. Next base: position 56,719,214 of record OX377204.1, on the reverse strand, counting down.
CGCATCAAGTGTCATTGTGGTATTTGGCTGTTTTTTCTACGTTAAATTGCTGTAAGACGTTGATAAATCTGGCGCCAGGAGGACCCAACTATCGCCCGATCTTCCTGGAGGCTAATCGAAGTATCGAGAGAGTACAAGTTGCCGGTGCGCTTTAGCCCTAGTTTATACTTACGCCGCCACGCGGCGCGGCACCGCGATCGCCGTAGATATCGATTTTTCGCACCGCCCAATCGATACCCATTCCGACTATGATGCTGTGCAGCGCAGCGGCGTATCATTAAACTAGGGCTTAGATTCGTCGACCTCAAGAAGGCATTCTATTCTGTCGAAACAAAAGCAAAAGTCATCAAAGATCACACATGGCGTCCTATTCTGTACATCAGTGTCATTCCAGAGCTGCACAGCAGATCTCGCCATTCTACAACGACTTTGTTGCCAACGAGAAGGGAGGGGCTCTGCAGAAGGATACCATATCCCGGTGTTCTTCAACGCCACCCCTAAAAACGCACCCGATAGCCTGATGCTGTTATTTTTTGCTGACATCATCGCGTCCATAATGCTGAGCTATAGCCAAGCGAAAAAACTCGATCGCGTATGATGGATGTTGGACTGCCGTTGAATTTTACGAAGACGATGTTTATGGGAAACGGGCAATTTTCTGATGCTCCAGTATCACTCAGAGCATCTCCAAGTCCACCAGCTGCGTGTATCTAGGCTGTGAATATCAAAAAATGGCCAATTGTCTAGTGGCAGAGCTAGGTAGGACGAAACGAGCGGCTTGGGGAACTTTCAAGTGCGTCAGAAAAGTCTTAAAAAAGACGAAGAAGGTCTGGTTTCCTGCCCACCCATTCGACTCCACTGTTCTTCCTGCGCTAATGTATGCCTCAGAGACCTGAGCCATTCCAAAGCAATCAGCGTTACGCAGCTAACACTCGAGACGACCATGCTCACCCTATGCTGCGTACTATAGCCTCATCGCACAATTCACGTGAGAGAAAAAGAGAATCCGGAGTTCATCGAGGTTCGAGGATCAGAGACGCTCTTGCATGGACCAATTCGTAAAGTTAGGTGGGCCGGCCACGTAGTGCGTTTCGCAGGAGTTACCACACCAGATATGCGAATCCCACCAAAATGAACAAACTATGAAAACGATGATGATAGGAGCTATTGAACAGTTAGAATAGTCTTCTTCTTCATTTCTTGGACATTTAATCCAACGCAGTCGTAGGATCCGCTGCAATTATGATCATTCGCCACCTTGGGGGCGGACTTCGGCTAGATCTCCTTCGATGACGTCCTTCCATCGTTTCCTTGTGCCCCTCTTGAAGCATTCCGGGCGCCTCGAAATCTAAGGCAGGGGGTGATCCCCTCGTCTTCTGAGGATGTGCCCGTACCACCTTATGCGCTGCTCCTCATCTTCAGTTGGACCGTGGTTTAGTGGTCTTCATCACAGCCCTAACATCCTTATTTTTTCACCCTGTCCCGATGGATTCATCACATCTCCAACTGAGCATCCTCATTTTCAGAGAGTGTAGCTGCCGCCGTTGCACCTTACCCAGAGCTCAGCACTCACTGCCGTAGAGGAGGGTACGCCTCACTACTGTTTTAGAGCTTGATGTCATTGATCAACTACGGCCTCAGAGGTTTCCCTTGGAATCCCTCCACATCAGTCAGTCTGCGTTCGTTTTTCTGCCGGCTTATCTACCCTGCCTAGATAGGTCACTTCCAAGGTAGCGCATGCCCTCTAACTTCTCGATCACCTCCCGTTGGAAGTCTAGGATTGGTCCAGAGCAGTGCTCAGAGTTGATGAACTTTGTCTTCTTCACATTCAGCCACAGGCCGTTGTCTGCGAGAGCCCCTGCCACTACTGCATCTCCTCCTCCAGCTCTTCCTGGCTGTCGTCTACAAGGGGATATCGTCCACGTACACGATGGTCCTGAGAGGTCGTTCCTCAAGGTGATTCACTACAGTAAACGTCAGCACGAAGAGGAATAGACTCAGAGCCAACCCTTGATGTAGCTCTACTGTAATATCCATCCTGCTTTATCTTCCCGGGTGCAGCTCGTATCGCCGCTTTCGAGCATTCGCACATGTCGTTTACAACGGCATATAGACGTTCCGCAAAATTATCTTTAAGGGCTTTCTAGAGCGTGGTTCGGGGTAGTCTGTCGTATGCTTAAATCCAAGAATACCAGGTAGCAGAGCTTTTGTTTTTCCACCATCTGACGTGCAATGAAGATGGCATCAGTGCTGGACCCCTTGGACATGAAGCCATACTGCTCTTGTGAGATTGGGACCATCTCCATCAACCTCGAGTCAACCAGTCGTTCGCCTTCATCGTGATCCGGCCTCCTTCCCTCTATTGTGACTGTTGAAGAGCCGTGTCAGAAAGTTGAATCAGCGGCCCCAAGTACCTTCCAAGCCTCTTTTGGCACCCCATCAATCCCAACTTCCTTTCCGAGCTTCATCTTCCCTATGGCTCTGCCAACCTCTTCCTCGTCCTAGATGGGATGGATCCTTCTCTGGTTGTTGTCCTTAATTTTCCCGACGAGGAACTGCTCGCTTGGATGTTTCTGGAGGTACTCCCGTGTTTTCTGACCTTGGCTGGACTCCGTAGTACCCTGCCATTAGCAGTTTTCACAGTCTTAACTCCTTGAATGTCGAGGCCAGCAGTTTCCGTGCAGAACATCCATCTCCGCATCCTTTGTTTTGCTAGGGGTGTTTTGCCAGCCTCTCCAGATTACTGTAGGCTGTGAAATCCTCGGGTGCCCTAGTCTTATGCTACAGCTCATAGGTCTCCTTCTTTTTCTTCAGAGTCTGTTCATGTCTCCTACTGTGGTAGCCTTCTGGAACGGACCTTTTGCCCTCCTTGAGAGTGAAGCAGAAGTCACCCTTGTTGTGCGCAGAGCATCCCATCTAAGGCGCGTAAACGGAAATGATGGTCCAGAAACCCTCCATCGTATCGAGCTGCTGTGACATGATGCGGCCGTTTTGAGTTTGTGTAGCAGCTATCGAATCTTTGAGGAACTCCGTAACAGCAATCCCGACTCCGTTCCTCTTGCTGTCATCTCCATTGAACAGTTGAAATAATGCCACTACACAATTTAGCTTATCTATCCGTGATGCTTCTGCAGAATCTAGGAGCAATCTGTGTGATTGACCATGGGACTCCATAGCACTGGTGCTGAGATAAGTTAGCGAATACACAACCAAGTGCAGTGTTGCTTAAATATAGCAATAGCTGTAGCAATCGAATACAATGATTAGGCTGGCCGAAAAGTCTTAAAACAAAAAAAATTTTTTAATCGACAACAGATTTATAAATACAAACTAGGAATCAACAACATATTCACCACAGAGTCTTATAACCTGTTCCATCTGCTGGGCAAATCGCTGATTCTTTTCATCCAAAAACCAGCGGATTGCGACTTGAAGAAGATGTCGACTGCTATTTTGAGGTCATCATACCTTTCAAAATTTTCCATCTCATATGATGCTTCAGCGGTCCAAACAGATGGAAGTCCGATGGCGCAATATCCGGCGAATATGGTGGATGGGCTACCGGATGCCAGCCAAATTCGGCTGTCTTCTCATAGGTTGTCGATGCAACATGTGGGCGCGCGTTGTCGTGCAGCACACGATCTTTTTCACCTTTTTCCCGCATTGCGTCTGCCAATTCCTGAAACTGATAAACGTATATGGAAGCGGTGACCCTCTTGCCAGCAACCATCAACTCATGGTAGATTGGCCCTTTCGCATCCATCAAACACAAAGTAAATATTTGCGTTGGTGAGGTTCTGGCTTCGGTTGGACTGGTGGTACTGCGTCGCGTTGGAGCGAGACGGCATGTGGCGAGCTGTTATCGTAGACTATCCAGCTCTCATCTCCAGTCACTAGATCTTCAAGAAATCCCTTTTCGATGCGGCTGCGCGAGGAGTATTTGGCATATGTTCATTCGCACTTGCTTGTGCCTCGGTCAGCCTACGAAGGATCCATCCTGTCAAGACTTCTCGATAGCCGAGGTCGTGGAGATGCAGCTCGATGATGGTGTGAATGCAGCCGAGGGTTGTTGCCAGTTCCCGCGTAGCTGCTTCTCGATTGGATTTGATATCGAGCTGGAATCCATCATCATCGATTGCAAATGGTCGTCCACTGCGCTCTCCGTTTTCAATGTTCATATCTGCTGAATCAAAGCGAGTTATCCAACGATGCACTGTGGTGCGGCCTACAGCTCCTTCTCCAAGTGCGTCGGTGAGACCGTTGTGTTTGCATTGGAGCCTCGGCACCATTCGTAGAAGATGATCACTCGAAACTGTGGTTGGCTAATCATGTTCGACATGTCACCAAAATTACTCGCGCGGACCTTTATATATTCATACAGCGAACCTTCTACACGATCCTCACTGACCCAGGTTCTTTGAAATTTTTTCTAGAAAATTCCGAAATTTTCAAAATTGTGGTTCAAGAATTTTTGCCCAGCCTAATAGATAGAATCAGGTGCATATCTGTACTTAAAATCACTCAAAATTTCAAAATTTCTCAGTAGCATAAAACTCAATGTCACAGCAGTCACAAGCCAAAGGCAATAACAACCAATGTCGGAAGGGTATCTACGCGCAGCGATCTTGGACGGCTCTTAACCCGTGGTGTCATCGGCATCGACATCCGCGTGCCACTTCCAGAACCTACCGTGGTCGGTCGACTCACTTTAACATACCGGTAAAGATCTTCGACAGATCTCAGAGTTGCTTTGCGAAAGGGGTTTTCGCACGCTTTTCACACTCATGGGATGTCGCAAGTGCTAATGTGAAAACTATGCAAATCTTTGCGAAGCTCTGCGGACACCGTTGTTGCTCTCGAGAGTTCTGTAACACCCTCAACTATGTGATATGACATTGGATATTCGTAGGGCCTTCAGAAGAACCTGTCTCCTGCTCTCTAGTGGCAGTTTTTAACTCAGCTCGCAACTGCGAACAGTTCTCAGTGGCACCACGTCGAAGAGTAGGCATCACAACCGTCCTCACTACTGCACTACGAGTGCTGCGACACATTTTACGATATGTCTCGTGTTTGTCTGCTTCGATGATTGTTGCGTACAACATAGTTTCTCTTTCATATACATACAAATAAGAGCAATACTGCCGTGGAAAAACCAAAAAAAAAAAGGTTCACTAAAGGATTTCGGTGAATTTCGTCGTCCTTAGTACTAAAGATAGCTAAAATTTTAGAGTCACTTCCTTGCCCAGAAGCACACTATATGTAGTCAAACACAAAAATATTAGGTTTGTTCCGAGCTTCTTCTGCTGCGTCGCTCTAACAAGATAGGATGGCTATGAGCATCATGCTTTTCATCGTGGCTTCACATGCTCCTCACCAGCTATTCTCTCAGGTTGTCTTCCTTTCTTAGTTTCTAAGTGCTCAAAGGATGCCCTTCCCATTGGATTGACCGCTCAAAATTTCTCTTTAGGAGTTTTCGCAAGAAAGCCCATTAGTGCTTATCCATCCTTTTTTCTAGAATATGACTGGACGATGTTGAAGAGATTGTGAATCTGTCAGTGTGTCTCGACTTTGGATGATGGCTTAGCAGTTAAATGAAAGCATTCCTGACAAGCCTTAAGGGATTTACTGAAATACGCCTTAGCTTCCAAACACTGTCTCCAGTCGTTAGTCATGGACATAATCAATGTCATAGTGGTAGAATTGATAGATAGATACCCAAGTTTCATCGCGTTTTCATTCACTTTTTTCCATAAAAATAAATACGCAACTCTTCTGCTCTATCATTGACCTGTGTCAGATACAAGCGCTGTCCCTGTAACACTTCAAGTGATGTCCATTTCAGGGTCATGCCAAGTCTACCCTATACCTAGTGGAGATAATTCCCATGAATCCACTACAGCCTGATGGCATTGTGGAAGCAATGTCCTCAGCCAGATGGCATTTTGGGAGAAAGATCCTCTCCGAGGAGCTCAATGAAGTGAATGTGGAGTGAGTGAATGTTCTCAACACGCCCTACATACGATTGAAGGGCGTTATCAGGGAAGCACCGTAGTGGTTTCCAAATTTTTTGCAGACCTCAGGGTAAGTAAAAATGGCAGAAAGTGTAGTGCTTCAATGCGAGCTGATAACGCATAACTGTCGCTTGGAATACCCTTGTCGTGCCGAGTGCATAGCGCCTCTGGCTTGCAGGAGAGTGATCATGGGACCGATTCCGGGGGTGGGGTTTATGCATTGCTAGTGGCGCTTTTTGCATTTTAGCAATGTGTAGTGCATTTTCGTTTCGGCAGAGTACAGTGCTTGCTTTTCAAACTCGTTTTTAAACTCTTGAAGCCTGGGACCAAGCTGGCCTTCGCCTATCCGCAGCTGGTAACTAAACCATGATTACATATCTTGTTAGGAAGGTTCTCGTAACATGATACCCATGTGTGATCCCTCTGCAATGTCTTTTGTTATTATAGTTTTGGAGGTCAAGCTTGGTTTGATAGCCAGAAGCATAGCATAATCGACGAAAGCTTACTTGTTTCACTCCTGCAGGAGGTTAAAAACGAGGTTCATAAGCTAAAACTGTTCACTGCCGAGGCCAAGATGATAGATTGATAAAAATTCAAAAGTCGCCACTAGCTCTACAAAAATCCACACCCGTGGCATCGATCCCTTGACTACACTCTTGCAAGTCCGAGGCGCGTTCCACTGGTCCATCCGCTCGATGTTGCCTTCCTGGTAAGTGCCTTCCCTGAATGTGGCTTCTCAATTACATTAGAAATTTGTGAAGTTTCAAGTTCTAGCAGCAGAAGCTCCAAACCTTTTGCAGGTTTCTTCCTGATTGCAGCAAGGTTATCTCAGTGGAGAGTTTTGCGTCATCGGCCCGCACCACAGTTTTTGACCACTTTTGTTCTACAAAGGGGGCCCGAAGTAAATCTGGAAATCACTAGAGTGCTTCTTGGATGTCTTGCCATCCTATATGGCTTCCTTTGAAAATCTCCACGTTCACTTCGTTGACCTTTCTCGTCGGTTAGGTTCCAATTTAGTTTTTAGATATAGCATTTTCGATTTGTCGATTTTGCTTTTGAAGTTTAATGTGGACCTTGGTTTGAATCATGACAAGCGTCTTTCCCGCTTGATGGCGAGATCCGCTTTTCTGGTGTGATGACGCCTATTCTCCCGATCAAATTTTTGATCGAGATGACCAGCTATCCATATGTCCATGTGCAACGCACCTAGCCGACGTTGCTTCTGGCGGTGGAATATCGAGGCAACACCGAACTTCTTATGCGGAAGTTGCGAACGTTAAGCAAACACATATCTCCGGCCGTTCACCGTAGCATTACTATTCCATTACACTGAGGCGGCCCTCAATTTCTTTGGTCACCGGCTGGCACTCAGCACCGTCCTAACTATTGGGCAGGCGGGTGTTCTATAAACCTTTATTTGAGGTGCTCACTTGTTGCAGAGCATCTCATTTGGACCAGTCTGCCTTCACGCGTGCATTCACCTCCATCTTTAGGCTGCGACTGTTGATATAAGACTCTAATCATGTAACTCGTGATAGCTCAGTACCATTGACCATAGATTTGTGCTCGTCCATGTCCCTCCTCACGTATTCGGTGTCTTTGACGTTTAACGTAAGTCTGAACAATGTCAAGCAATCGCACCATGCCTGTGCCTAATGCTCGAGTTCATTTTTGTCTTCACATTAAATCTCTATTATTCTAGCAGAATACGAACCGTGCGTATAACATCGACGGTATCACCGCTGGCCACGAAATCACACTGATTACTTGGAAGCTGGACAACATTTCCGATACGTATATCGACAATTTGATCAATGATTTTCATCTTCTTCAGGGCTGCTTCAGCTACATTCACTCTGATCTTCTGAACGGGATCGTATACAGGAGACACAAAAGAAATAGCGGGATGGGAAAATTCGATATCTCTTCGAAGTGAGCGCATGTCTCCGATGGAACTGAGCCGCTCTTCCAAGGCAGCACTCCTGGCCTTTCACGGTTCAGCAACGCTCGTTCACGAACTGTCTCTGCCAACCTGTCCAGAGCTACGATGATCCGTCGCTAGTTGTTGACAAAACAAGCCGGCTCAATCAGTACAAACCTTCAGTTTAATGATCGTCTCCTAGTGTCCTTTCATGGAGAACACATTAACGACGACGACGAAAACGTTCTCTGTATAAAAATGTTGTGAAACGACTTGCAGCGAAAGGCGCTAGCAGCTACAGAACCTTAGTAGGAATCTCATAGGTTTATTGCATTGCTCGTATGATAGTTTGGTTTGTAGCATCTAGAAGGACTTCCAAGAGTTCGGTAAGCTTATTTCTGTGCCTAGGAGGATAGGATGAACAGCATGCTTGTAGTAGCATGCTCGACAAACCTAATGCGTCTATTTGCCCTCAACTTGTTTATTATTATATTTTCAGCTTCATCTTAAAAGCAAAGCATATTCGAAGTTGTCATTTGTCAACTGCTAGCTGTAAACGTAACGTTGCTTTACGTAAGTACTGCGAAAGCTGTTCACGGAAGCAATCGAGGTTAACAGCTGTTTCGAGGAAATTAACTTTTGACATAATTTGATTTTCCCACAATCATTACCTCTTGCAGTTATTGTGTTTAGTGCCTCCAAGGTTGCAATTTAAATAAAAAATTTACCTCCACCACTTTTTATAAGTTTCTTCAAACAGGTTCGGTAATCCTCCGGAATCTCTGCCCCTTGTGCTTGTGCCTTAACAAACATGTATTTCGAACCCTTCTTAATGTAGAATGTGCTCAAAATAAATAACTGTAAGCATTTATGCAATGATTTCGTTCTTTAGAGATTGAAGTGATTGAAAAAATTTCCCAATTTCAGCTTAATGGTGACGTAGAATTCTTTTCCGTGGGCACTCTCTCCTCATGACTTCAATAAAGAAAAAGAAAATAGAGACAAGGCGTTTCCAATTCCTACGCGGGATGAGCCACGCAGTCTACTTCTACGTGATGAGGAAATTTGAATGCGTATTGGGCCTGAGCAATTACTTGTGGTGGTCAGCCAGTAGCGATGTCAGTGCTTTATTCTTCCTTGACAAATACGGTACAATACTGGCCTTATCTTTTGATTTTCGAGCGGAAAAAGCGCAAAAACTCCTTTTCCACCGCTTTTTATATCGCTCTTTAAATGGCATGCTTTCAAAAATAAATTCGATATTTGGGACTTATCCGAGAAGAACGCCCAGTAAATGTTAACATTTGGATTCGATCCCTATATTCAGGTAGGCGCGATCCCATACATCGGATTTATTTCATAAAGCACACAGTTTGAACAGCGCTAACAAAATGCTTTTACCCAAAGACCAAAAAGTACGGCCGGTGTTGTACCAGTTAGCACGAATGAATGGTGTGTTGGTTGCTCTGGAAGGAAAGGCGAATTAAAAACCTGGAATCGGTGCCTACAACAGCTGGAGTCTCTTCCGGCCGAAATACCACGCTTGCTTAGCCGTAATTCATTCAATTTAGGTTTTTTTAAAGGTTAAGCCTACTGTTTTATTTGACTGTCATTGTCTAGTAGGACGGGAGTCTGGGCATTGTAGCGGGAAGAGGTGCCGGCTGTTGCGCGCATTCAGAATCGAGTTTCTTACCAGAAAGGGGTTTGAGCCTCCCATGGAACACTGAAAGGAGCCCTTGGTAGCATCATGGAGCTGGGACGCTAATTACAAGAATTTCGGTTACAATTGCAAAATGCAGCTCCTGAACGAATTCTGACCTGCTAACTTTTACCGTGTTGACAGCTTCTTAGCTCTAAGTTTAATCTTAACTTGAGTGATGTCAAAAGGTGGTGACGTCCGCTCCTCCACGAGGTGCCACTGGAAACTGCTCGCTTGCGCGAGCCGCACTAAACACGGACTCTTGAGTTCAGGCGACAAGCTCTTGTAAATAACAGGCCGACGTACGAAGACCCATGCCACATCACATGGTGTATGTCAGCTCACGTATTTCGAGATAGAGCTACAGCGTCCGCGTTCGACGCGCACTCTCAAAGCCCGGCGAGTTTGGAAAGTATGCGACGGTCCTTGACGCGAGGACGGCATCGGGGGAAACTGCATTAGTCCAAAAACCCGCAACATAAGCAATACCTGCGTGGCAGCGGTGAATGTGGGTACATTGTCGAGAAGCTCCTTTGAGTTGGCAGAGGCTTTGTGACAGTCCCAGGACCACTAGCAGTATTAGAATAACGTCTCCGAACGTTTCCAATTGCAAGCGTGGAACGTTTCAATGGCGGCTTGATGAAGGTCGTTAACGCTGCAGAGCGAAGGCGGCGTCATCTTTTCTCTGCGTATGCTTCATAGACTGGCTGCACTGAGAGCCAACGATGAGTTTTGGAGCCTGTTTGATGAGAAGACAGCAAAATGGCCGTCACAAGACATAAATGTTGTTGCAAATGACCTTAGCGGGCAGTTTGGCGCTGCGAAAAAAAAAAACGGGTACGGCTCTCATGGTGGTCTCGGTTTCGGTTCACGTAACGCTGATGGTGAGCGTATCCTCGAGTACGCGGAGTTGTGCGACCTCACCATTGTGAACACCAGATTCCGAAAAAGTGAATCCCTCCTTATCTCGTTTTACAGCGGGAATACTAAAAATGCAGGTGGCCTTTGTCCTTGTGAAAATCGTGACCAAGCGCTTGTCACGGACGCGAAGACTGTGCCGTATGAGACGGTCGCCAACACTGCCCACTGATCTGCAATATGAGAATCACGCCATCGATATTTAAGCAGGTCGAATGGAGTGGTCCATTAAGAGTTTACCGTCCAATCCAATTGCTTTCGCATCGTTTGAAAATCTTCAAGCGGATCGCCGACGGGCGCATTCGTGGTATCGTCCAGCTTCCTACCAACCAGTGCGACTTCGCAGCTGGTTGCGACACACTCGATGCTATGCGACGCCGTTCGTTTACTTATAGAAAGGCGCAGCGAGAGTAGAAGCTGGTGCATCTTGCCTTCCTGGATTTTGAGAAGGCCTTTGATCGCATAGCGCGTGAAGTGGTATGGTATGCCAAGCGAGAGCACTGAGTCCCCAAAGAGCTCATATAGTGGGAAAGAACTCTTGTCAAAAGAATCGAATGCAAGCTGCGCCAGGTACGTCGATGGAGTTTTCCATCTCTGTCGGAGTACATCAAGGGTCTGCCCTGCCCCACTACTCTTCTTCGTCGTTATGGATGGCATATCAAATGATCTTCAGAAATATTTTCCTTAGACGTGCTTTGTGCTGATGATGTAGCACTCGCTTGCGACGACAGGATCGAACTATCGAACTCGTCAGATGCTTGGTGCAATCGCTTGGAGGGATTTGGGCGCAAACTTAGCGTCAAAAAGACCTACGACCTGACCGCTGACAAAAACAAGCCTCGCCCTATTAAGAGAAACGGCATTGGGCGTACTTCAGCTTTCAGGTACCCAGAATCAGCAATCGACTCTGTTGATAGTGCACTTGTTGAGATGAGCCAAATCATGCTCGCTGCCGAGAGTGATCTGCTACAAGAAGATATCAGAGCGCCTCAAATCGGAATATCTACAAAGCAGTCGCCCTAGCGGTAGCTATTTACGGAGCTGAGTGCTAGCCCGTAACTAAAGAAATTGAAAGGCGCTTCAGCGTAATGGAAACAAAAAATGCTGCCGGAGTTACGTGTTTGGATCGAGTACGTAACGACTCCATACGACAGAGCTTCGGTGCCACCCCGATTCTTGAGAAGATGCACGAAGTTCGTCTGCGATGGTACGGCCACGTTCTTCGCTCAAGATGTGACAACTTTAGGAGGATTGGCCCTAACCTTGATGTTTCCGGAAAACGCCACGAGGGCGTCTAAAGCAGCAGCGGCTTAACACGCTGCATCAGGACTTGAAGATGACTAGGTTGCACCCTGGTCAGGCATTTGATCGGAAAAGGTTAGCATTCCAGAAAGCGTACCTCGCGACTAAGTGGGACAAACGCTGATGACGAAGAAGAAGATGTGGAATTTCAAAAATGGATGTCAGTGGGACTATTAAAGCTGTAGAGGCGAGTTTGTTATCCACACCTTATTCGGCTTGCATTTCGGCTTAACCGCCTTCTTCAGAGTCTGGAAAAGTCAAGCGAAGTTTGAAAGGTTACTCGTGTAAGAACTATTTCACGTCACAAGAGATTCTGGAATTAATGGGAAAAGGAGACGAAAATGGAGTGAGACAGCCAAACGAACCATGTGGGAGCAATCGAGAGGCTGTTTAGTGACCCTCACAAGGGAGGCACATGAACTTTCCCCAAAGGTTCTCAACGAGACCTATATGTTCTTGTAGAGCATCGGACGATGGTCACAGAACTGTCTTCTTTCTTGCTACGCGCCACTGGGTGGTCCGAAAATGGCAAAAAGTGGTACCGCTTCAGGGCGGGCTGATAAGGCAAAAGTGACACCTGGAATGGTCCTGTCGTACTCTGAACCTAACCTACAAAAGATCTAGAGCTCAAATTAAAGTTTGATTATGGTGATACGATAATTTACGACGTTTCCTGGACGAAGCTGCAGGGTGCATTCAAATGATTCATGTGTAGGCAGCGATTGGATGGCAGAGTGGATAGCGAGGTGGACTTGCAGGAGAGGGTCAAAGGTTTGATTCCAGGGGTGGGGTTTCTGCGTCTCTAGGTGGACTGTTAGCGTGTTTGCAAATGCAAATGATTATTACATTTCGGCTTCGGTAGGGTATCTTTTTCGCGTCCTAACCCCGCTTTCAACCTGTTGCCAGATGTGGAAGAACCTGGTTTTTTTGTGTGGAGCGTCCATTAAACGATGCCTGTCTCGCTGAGGAAGGTATCATTAGATGCTATCCCCATACGACCTCTTTGATATGTTCTCAATTAGCTTTGGAAGTGTTTCTCATGTCACCTCATTCGTGAAGACGATCGACAAGCATTGATTTGACCCATCATCAAGACAAGCTCATTGCTCTTCCGATTTCTTTACAGACTGCTTTCTATTCTTCGCGCAACTTTCACAATTCCACTGACTGTTACCAAGTACAGCATATTTTATCTACCTCATGGTATTCATCTAGCTGTGTATATTTTCCTGACCATTCTCCTGTACATTTACAGCAGATGGATCGGAGCATTGCAGATGATAGGAGCAGTTATACTCACTCCCCCAACTCTGGAGATCGAAAAACATTTTTCCCAAATTCAGCGATGGAGCTATCTGGGATGCTGATCACCAATTTGGCAACCATTTGTTGGAACGATGGATGGGAGAAGGTTACTATTGGTATGTGTAAGTAACAGGGAGGGGTGTACGCAGAATAACCGGCACTGCTGCCTTTCACGACTCCAGAGGTCGAAGTGAGGACGAAAGAAAAAACTTCGCCCAAACACCTCTCGCAGGGGTTATTTGGGTTCCTGATCACGGATGTGATACCTGTTTCTAAAATTTCGGTATATACAGTTTACGTTATATGCAGGTTACGATAGATATGGGTAAGCAAAGTTGTGCACGTTAGTAGGATCGGTGGCTTCTCCAATGTTGTCACTTATTTTCCAACCTTCGAATTCAACCTTTGATGGAAAGTAGTGCAAGCTAAGTGATAATTTATAAAAGGAGGACAGATTCGTGGTCAGAGCTTGAATAATTCCCGACAGGGCCATTCCAGGCGTCACTTATGCCTTATTAGTCTTCTCTGAAGTGATGCCGTTTTTTGCAATTTCCGGACCAAGCATTGGCCCGGCTGTCGCCGTGCGGGGTCAACCCCGCATAGGTCAGCAAAGGAGGTCAGCTGCTGGATTAGCGCTACGAACTCTTCCTTCCTATTGATTGCGGGATTCTTGAAGGCAACCCACAGCGCTTCGAGAGTCTCTTGCGCGCTTCGACGTCGACTTCTCGAGCCAGGATTGTCACCAGGGATGCACACGAAGTTCTGTTCGTTAAATTTTTTAACGAAATTTTTAACGGAAAATTTTCGTTAAATTTCCGGTAAATCGTTAAATTTCGTTAAAAAATGCAATTACCTGCAAACTATTATCTCAAGTGAAAAAAGTCAAAGAAAACGTTATACGTTCCAACTTCAACAGATCAATAGCTAAAGTTCAAGGAATGTGGTGTAACACTGCCATGTAAAATACATAATTCAATATCAACAAAGTGTGAACAACAACATAAGCAAGACTTCTGCAATAAATTATCCACAGGGTTTGAAATAAGAACAGGTACGGAATTATCATTAAAGGTAACGGTACCTGGTGGGCTGTTGCCCGCATCAGACCGGCAAGGCATCTTTGAATGCGCATTCAGGCAGACCCCGGATTTCCCTACCTAGTTCTTTGCGAAACGGTTTTGTGTTCTACGAACATATGCAATCTCAATATAGGCACCAGCGCACTAAGTACAGAAAGAAATAAGAAAAATACAACAGAAAGCCTATCAGTAGAATGTCAACGCGTTGTCGAACGCACGGTTTTCGCGTGCCTTTCGCGCGGGACCAACCCATTTTTTGCACCTTCAGGACCGTGACACTACGTCACACGGCCCCACACTGCCAAAAGGGTGTGACCCGTCGTCAAGATATTAACCTTCACGAAAAGTAACTTTCCAAATTTTCGATATTACCGTCATTCCTGAACATATGCTATCATAAAATGTGTTGTTAGGGTTTTCTAAAATGGTTTAAAAAACGATTTTAGAAAAGCCTCAGAAACGTCCAGCACAAGAAAATATTCTTTCCCTCTCGACTGTTTCTGGATGCGAGCAAAAATATTCTAGGATAATGGTTTAACACAAGGAGCCTGGAATGGCTGATATAGAGGCTACATGCTGTTACAGGATGTTTTGTTGCGACCGAAACTGTAACGCCATGCGAGACTTGATCCCGCACTTTCTGCTTTCCGGGCAGCGATGCTTACACCATGGCGCTGTCTGACCGCACGTAAGATACGCGACATCCTCGAGGCGCACATCAGCAGTCACCCGTCACATTGTTACTAGTAAGGCGTTCAGCTTTACCGGCTCCATATTGATATCAGCCGCCGGCTCATCCCGATATCGCGATGAGTGCTTACGCACTCCGAAGAGATCGCGTATGTTACTTACGGTCAGACAGTGCCGGGGTGTAAGGCGTAACATCGCTGCCAGGAAATCAGAAGGAACGGGCAACAAACAGCATATTCTGGGATAAGCAACGCCATGTGAGGATAGACATATCTTACGAAAAGGTTAGATTAGACTACTCTTTCTCCACCACATCTTTGTGGATTCGTTGACGCTGGGGGCTACGCGAAGAAATTTCTGGTTCCAAAATGCATTATTTCCAAAAATTCAAATGCACCGCAAAAGACATGAGAACAGCAGGAAAACAAAATATTCTTGCTGATTGCGACAGTTTTTCAGGATATGACCTATACGGGAGGATGAGGCCTGCAACAATAATGAGGACAAAGGATGAATGTGATAAACACACTGAGAAAAAAGTCCGTTAAAAATTCCGTTAGATTTCTGAAAATTTCCGTTAAGTCGTTAAGCCAGATTTTAACGAAAAATGCCGTTAATTCGTTAAATTCGTTAAATCATTAACCATTAAATGTGCACCCCTGATTGTGGCCGCGATCGCTACCACTGCGCCACCATGGCTACGCTGTCGGTTGTCCCCCAATGGCGTGGAAACCTGGTATCTCCGAAACCCGCCCATATGCTCTCATCACCCAAATCGGCGTGATCGTTTCACCCGATGCATTCCTCCTTCCACTCCGTGCAAGTGATGAGGCATACCACTCCTGAGACCGTGCAATCCCCTTCCATTCCAAACGGGCAGACCATGCAGGGCGAAATACAAGCGCAATCGTACAGCCTGTTCCTAACAAGCTGGGACTTGCGATTAGCAGGCGGTATGCTATCTAGTTTGCCCAGACCCTCTATGTCAGTCTTGCGAATATATTCCCGTACTTAAGCACTAAATGCATCCGTGATGGAGGGCACCAAGAAAGGAACTTTTGTGCGCTCTTGTTCTCTGCGTGTACGTGCTCCTGCAGGCGGACGACGTTGCTTAGGCAGGCTGTCGGAGATGCACACATTGACAACCCTGTAGGAGATGTCAACTCTCTTGAAGCGGACTCGAATTCGGGCGACACCAACGCCGCTGTGCGAAACGTGTTCCTAACAATGACACTCTTTGTACTGCTGGGGTGTGCAAACCTGCAATGAAGAATGATGTTCTTGATACTAGGATTACGGTACCACCTAGTCTGGAAGGTGTTATAAGAGACATGAACTGGCACATTAAGGAACGGACGGCAATCAGTTGTTCATCGGTTTTTTCTTTATGAGCTTAATATAGCTTAATATGCTTAACCTGATAATTGAGCAAATCGAAACAGGAATCCATTTCGCTTTGTGTTGCACAAACAATGAAACAATCATCTATGTACCGACAGTAGAGCACGTATCCAAGTCGCCTTCACGACATCCCTTAAAAGTGGAATGCGTGGCGCATCCGAAAAGGGTTGAGTAACGCCGTCTTTTATCCTTTATCCATGCCACAGTGATGGATTTTAAGTGCACACTTACAGCTGGTATGTTTTGGTTTCGTGTTGACCAATTAGCAGCAAATGATTGTTTAAACTAAGCGGACTTTCCGTCGTCATACTCTAACTTTGATGTGCTCATTTTTCAAAGGTTCACTTCTGCTCTTGTAAAGCTCTAGATGTTGTCCACATCGAAAAATACGTTATTCTGGCTTCTTGCGGTAGAGTCGCGCTTGACACCTTGGTGAATGAAGAAGTCTTCACTAATCAACAAATTTTATTCCAGTTAAAGGAGAAGCAACATGAATTGTTCAGGTGTGTTAAAGATTTGCCGGAACGGTTGAAAGAAGTGTTGACCAGACTTCGTTGCTCATGTAGATCTCTTTGCTGTATTACAGGTGGGATCCGTGACTACAGGTGAAAGGCCATGTCATCTCATTAGCTGCTTTTGTTCTTCCTCAGGACCGCTAACTGCATGTGCTGCTGCATTTTGACCAATGTTGCATTTTCTGAAGTCCTCTAGGACGCGGTATCCCAAGCTTTAGTCCTACGCCCGGTTCAGCACAACGCGGGGTTTACTGCGTATTATCTCATGCTAACAGGTAAAGCGCGTTTAACTGGCATAGCTTTGCTTAGCATATTAATATTTATCATTCAACTCTCTTAGGTAGGTCCTGGAGAAGATATCGCTTGTTGATGAGGGGCATTTGAGACACTTCGGACTCTCCGACGTCTTCTTAGACGTGGTTCGTCAAACGTGTCGAATTCCTATTTCTCTAGAACGACGGTGCTGCGTGCTTCTCGTTATAAATTGCAAATGGCAAGAATTTTTGAGCGACCCAATAGTAAATTACTACCTTGTAAGTGCGTTCTAGGGACTGCCCTGGAGAAATCTTCAGCAAATTGCCCCAGGCTTCAAGAGTGCTTCGTACTTTCAGCAGTTCCATAACGTCATCACATAAGCATCAAAGTATGTAAGTAGACGAGCTGTAGTTTCGGTACTATTTTGACCAACGTTGCTTTTGTTTACGAGACGTTTAGAGTAGATTAGACCTATTCATCTGCAAGGAAACAAAAATCTCAATGAGCTCCTTACCAGTAAATAGGAGTAGTCCTTGTTGCAGTGATCTGTGCTACAAAAACAGGTCATTTTTTGTTCGGATGGCTTTACACATCCGTTCGGAGTGATTGTATCCTGAACATGGGTTATTGCTTTTCGGAAACATAGTCACTCTACACTACAGTTTCTGAATGTTATGAAAAGAGAGGACAGGAGGAATGGATTACACTTATGTCATGTTTTGACAATCCTGTGAAATACATATAGTGTGTATCGCAGAACTTGTCAATCACTGCTGCGCACACTCCGTCTGCTCCAGCGTCCTGAACAATAATCAATGAATTAGATGAATAGCTAAACAAGCTAAACATGTACCGAATCAAAACGAGCTTTTACATTAAAATAGAGGCTCTCCCAGGCGTTTTAAATAATTTTTTGTTCGAGGAAAATTTAGTATCACTTCATTTGGAGTTTTTAATTCACATACCCCAGTAAATGGTCCCAACGTTTGAATTTTTGTAAATTTTTACTTTTTCGAGAAATAGCGAATAAATTTTGTTTGGGAGAGACAGAGGCAATCAAACAGCGTATTAAAATCGTGGTGGGCGCTCGACAGCATCGTTGCGAAATTATTTGATTAAAATTGTGAATTCTGTTTACTTGAAACAGGTATGCGAACATGCGTTTTAAAAATGCACCGTTTTTATAGTTTTTATAGAATGGATGCGTCTACGGCAATGCGTGTAATTGCTTTATTACGTCCTGCAGAGCATAACATCATAGCAGGTTATATAGACAATCCTACTATACATATATAAAGGAGCAAGCGTGTGTGTGTGTGTCTGTCTGTCCGTCCGTCACAACTGGAGTAGGGACACTGCGTAGTGGCACAGCACAGTGGCCGAACACGTCGGCGACCGTGCACGGCAAGCCGTAGACGTGCCGAACACGTCGGCGACCGTGCATGGCGAGCCGTAGACGTGCTGAACACGAGGGCAACCGTGCATGGCGAACCGTAGACGTGCCGAACACGTCGGTAATCGTGCCTGGGCATTTAGATGATCATCGACGGGAGGGGACGGGAGAGGAATCGAGGTCGCTGAACACGAATCTGAAGTCGAACAATCGATATCGATCCATATTATCGATTTTTTTGAGGATGGTGTTCAAGCGGCACGAAACTTCAGCTCTGGGGTAATCGAGGTCGCTGAACACGAATCTGAGGTCGACCAATCGATATCGATCTATATTGTCGATTTTTGAGGATGGCTTTAAACGGCATGAAACTCCAACCCTGGGGGTAATCTAGGTCGCTGAACACGAATCTGAAGTTCGAGTGGTATCGATTGGTGTCGATGTCGTGTTGTGTCGTGTGTCGATCGCCATCAATCGATATTGAGCAAATAAACGTTTTTGTGGATGTCGTCCATTTTTTCGCTTTTTTTCTAACTTGCCTTAATCGACGTAGTTAAGATGTTCTTCCTGAGGAAACCGTGACATAGGTGGCAGCTACAGTTGATGATGAGAAGTTATTGCCACGGCGAAGTTTTCAAGAAGCCGTCGGTGCGGCCGAGAGGCCGCACGGACGGCTGGTATCATAGAATAGGAGCTACAGATATCTCACCATCAGATAGTATCAAATGGGGCAACTATCTCTTGAGAAATCTAATCTCTTGAGAACAGGTCCTCGTCAGTATCATGGACATAGGTCCCGAATAAGTTTGCCGTTGTGAGCACAGTCGTTTCCAATAGATTGACGATCTCGTCAATAGCTTTGATTATGTTCTTGGCTTCTAGTGGTAGGCCAGCTTCGCTCTCCATCCTTATTACACTGTTGCAAATATATTCTATGAATTTCCAGAGCATCAAACGGCGCCATACTCGGTCCGCATTGAGTGATACACCAGTCTGCTTCAGGTTCATGACAATATGGCAGATAAAGTGTCACGACAGCTTTTGGGCGTGATCTTGAGCACGCGGGATTGTTTCAATCTCGCCTAGTATCTCCCATGCTTGCCGATGTGTCTTAGTGCTTTTTGAGGATGTTGATCGCAACATGGTACCTGTCCCTAATCACGAGGACGTACGTGGTGGTTGTTACGGCTTCGCCTTTAAGAGCTGCTTCAAAAATAGGAACTTTTTTGGTCTCTTAGACTCATATCATTGTGTATGGGCGCCTAGAATATCGATAAAAATGCACTGAAGTCTCTGGAGTCTCCAGAGAATGTAGGGACTGTAGGGACCTCGAGAAATGGTCGGTTGAGTGCGATAGTGCGTTCCATTGAAGGCGCGATTCCATTTGCAGCAATTACTGCCGCTATTGCAACTGACAGCATTGTTTCCCCTTCACTCTGTCGTCCAATCGATTTCGCCCAGAATGAAATTTAAGCCCACTTTCCATTCGATGCAACAATGGATGAGACAGAAGATCCATTATATGCCTCGCCAGACGACGTCCTAAGCTTAAGGACGAAAACACAGACCATAGAGGCTTTGCAAAGCTAAACTAAATCTACAGAGAGGTTTTGGCAAATATGGCAAAATTACTACCTCACTTCATTACGAGAACATTACGAAGTGTATGTCAAGTCGAAAAGAGGCAATGTCTGTACATACGACAAGGCAGTCTTGTTGTACTCCACTATCCGGGATTACCTCACCACTCTTGGAAAATGGGACGAATTGAACGGCTACATCCTAACACTGAAGAAATCGTCGGAGAAACAACAGTCTGCCTATTTCGCATAGACGAATTCGCCGGCCGTTGAATTTGTTAGTTCCTTTAGAGCTAGACGGAACTACGGAAGGCTCAGAAGACAACACCTGTGACGAAAAGGAAACCACGAGAATCGCAGCAGACGAAAACTTTTGATTCTACGTTACTTTCGATTCAGAACATGCGAAGCAACGCAGATGGTTGAAACAGTTTTTCCTTCAGCTCCATTTTGGATCACATCAACTGCGTCATATGCCTAACACTGATTTGTAATTCAGAATGCTGGCCCTTGGGAGCAATGACAGCAATAGCAATACTCAGTTAGCTCTTTCTCATATGATGCTACGCGTTTCTGTGCATACCGTTTGTCATAGGCCTGAGTTATACTTCCGCGAGAGCATCCGCGGAAGGGCGGGAATCGCGCCGAGATCTCTCACCTGGCAAATCGCCGCGCCCCGCCACGCCCGCCGTCCGCGGTGCACCCTTAGTCCGCGCACGTTCCGCGGATGCTCCCGCGGGAGTATAACAGAGGCCATAGGCAGACCTCTTCGTGAGCTCGGAAGACTTTTGTGGAAGATGCTGCTATGACCTTTACGAAAGGTCTTTGGAAGGGCGCCCATACGCCAGCAGCCGTCCAGACGTCCACATGACCTGCTTGAGCTTCTGGCCGTGACCACGCTATATCTTCAATTTCCATGTCGGGGCAGAGTTGCCAACAAGTCGGCCTATTCATGTACTTGACAATTTTTATCGCGATGATCTTGGTGAAGTGAGTCTTGTTCAAGTGTCTGGAGTTCTCAAAGTCAATCCGTTCAAGAGAAATGCACGTTCTCGACTTGATCACAACCAAAGTGCTGTTCACGAACTCAGACTAACCAGAAAATCACTATCATTGGAGTGTGAACAGGAAACAGTGGTGTTTACTCGCGACACGTTCTACAGTATAATCGACAGCAAGCATTGTCATCATTCTGGATCATGTCCTGGCGAGCAATGTGCCGCGATCAATAGTTCAAGTTCGCTTCCAGAGATAGCGGAAGGAAGTAAGTATTCAGGACCTACGGCATGTGTAGAGTCCTGCGGAGGACTGACTGCGTCTTTCTAACAATGGATGCCCATGAACTTCCCTCAAAGATTTTTAATGTGGCCTATATGGTCTTGTAGGGCATCAAACGAGAATCACAGAACTGTGCTTCGTTTTTGCTACGGGCCGTTGGTTTGGTCCGGCAATTGCAAAAAACGGCATCACTTAAGAGAAGGCTAATAAGGCATAAGTGACGCCTGGAATGACCCTGTCGGGAATTATTTAAGCTCTGACCACGAATCTGTTCTCCTTTTCTAAATTATCACTACTTTCCATCAAAGGTTGAATTCGAAGGTTGGAAAATAAGTCTGACAACATTGGAGAAGCCACCGATCCTACTAACGTGCACAACTTTGCTTACCCATATCTATCGTAACCTGCATATAACGTAAACTGTATATACCGAAATTTTAGAAACAGGTATCACATCCGTTATCAGGAACCCAAATAACCCCCTGCGAGAGATGTTTGGGCAAAATTTTTTCTTTCGTCCTCACCTCGACCTCTGGAGTCGTGAAAGGCAGCAGTGCCGGTTATTCTGCGTACACCCCTCCCTGTTACTTACACATACCGATAGTAACCTTCTCCCATCCATCGTTCCAACAAAAATGGTTGCCAAATTGGTGATCAGCATCCCAGATAACTCTATGGCTGAATTTGGGAAAAATGTTTTTCGATCTCCAGAGTTGAGGGAGTGAGTATAAGTGCTCCTATCATCTGCAATGCTCCGATCCATCTGCTGTAAATGTACAGGAGAATGGTCAGGAAAAAATACACAGCTAGATGAATACCATGAGGTAGATAAAATATGCCGTACTTGGTAACAGTTAGTAGAATTGTAAAAGTTGCGAGAAGAATAGAAAGCAGTCTGTAAAGAAATCGGATGAGCAATGAGCTTGTCTTGATGATGGGTCAAATCAATGCTTGTTGATCGTGTTCACGAATGAGGTGACAGTGAGAAACACTTCCAAAGCTAATTGAGAACATATCAAAGAGGTCATATGGGGATAGCATTTAATGATACCTTCCCCAGCGAGACAGGCATCGTTTAATGGACGAGCGATATCGCTCCACAGAACAAAACCAGCTACTTCCACATCTGGCAACAGGTTGAAAGCAGGGTTAGGACGCGAAAAAGATACCCTTCCGAAGCCAAAATGTAATCATCATTTGTATTTGCAAAAACGCTAACAGTCCATCTAGGGACGCAGAAACCCCACCCCTGGAATCGAACCTTTAACCCTCTCCTGCAAGTCCACCTCGCTATCCACTCTGCCATCCAATCGCTGCCTACACATGAATCATTTGAATGCACCCTGCAGCTTCGTCCAGGAAACGTCGTAAATTATCGTATCACCATAATCAAACTTTAATTTGAGCTCTAGATCTTTTGTAGGTTAGGTTCAGAGGACGACAGGGCCATTCCAGGTGTCACTTTTGCCTTATCAGCCCGCCCTGAAGCGGTACCATTTTTTGCCATTTTCGGACCACCCAGTGGCCAGTAGCAAGAAAGAAGACAGTTCTGTGACCCTCGTCCGATGCTCCACAAGAACATATAAGTCTCGTTGAGAACCTTTGGGGGAATTTCATGGGCCTCCTTTGTAAGTTTCAATTGCTTGTTCTACAGGATTTATCCTCTTGTATCTTTCGCATCTTCCGACGTCTTCGCTGAGTAGAAGCTATTAGGTTACAAATTGCTCACTTTGGCAAACGTCATTCATATCGGGCGGAAGAAAAACTGCCGTCTGTGGAAATCAAGTCGCTCCTCCACCTCACGCTCAGTGTAACAGCACCATCACGTCGTAAGCCATGGAATGCCCGGTATCAGAAGATAGCAAGTGCTATCTTGCGGAAACTAAAATCGTGACATCGAAAACCTACCTTGGTTCCACGCAATCAGTTACCTGTAGTGACACCATCATTAACGTTTGTCGAAACGCGAGATGTAGGAGAGCGGCTATAATTCCGAGCACGGTCACTTCGGAGATTGTGATGAGGCTACAGGATGATCTACTCACAGAAGTTATAGCGGGCAATGACAGATGTACTGCAACAGCAGGATCACTAAGTGGGTGCTACAACTGTGTAAAGCGAGCACAATTTCATGAAAAATGTCAACGATAACTACCCAGGCTGAAGTATGCGGAAGCGGCAGTTTTACAACACCTGTGATGAGGCCGGAGTCGAAACTACACTTCATTTTGCCCTCAATTAAGCGCGAGTACATCAATTATGTTCGATCTCCTGTGATCAAGTAAGGAACAGTTTCGACATTGTCGGGTGCGATTGAAAGATGGATGAAGGGAGATTCATCACATTTTCCAATATCACGTAGCCAGATTTCGCTCAAGTCTTCCTTCAATGGTACAAAACGTTAATTGCCAGGATCGTTATTGTGGTCCTCTGCATCGGGGTAACCTATTTGATGGTCACTGCAACCAGTCCACGGATTGTCTTCTAGCTGATATTCCAAGCCATAATATTTTTTCGATGTCTGCTTCGTATGTTTTTTCGTCTTATACGATGGCTTTTTGCACAATTGTTCTGTCTCGGCACTTGACGTCACTCCCAGCATCTATGAAATAATGCACGTGGTTACTTTTTCGTCTTAAGTGAGGCAACGTGCTGCATCAGCAACAGCAACATGATCCTTCTATGCACGAAACTTGTTTTCTACTTCATGGATAAAGTGCTATCTCAATGGACAAGTTTTCGTCTAGAATGGATCCCCAAAATCTCGCCGGATGCCAAACCTCTACATGGTGTACATGGTGGTGGAGCCTAATCCATAACAAAGCGTTGACCTCAATATCGTGATGAACGAACTTCGCAGGCAAGTCACATCGACGGCATCACTTCGGAATGAGTGGTAGAACCTGAAGTGCCGCCCTCGGTAAGATGGAGACAGCAGAGAGGCTGCAGAATCTTAGCCGGTTTCTGCTTGACGCACACCTCGCCGAGGAACGCCATCTACGTTTTAAGACCCGTTTCTCCCTCACTGATCGCAAACACGAATTCCAGTCACAGACGTTTGGCCAAAACGTACCTACTCGCGAGCACTGGCTGGCACAACCTGGAGGCATTTCGAGGAAAGGTGCCATGGAACTTGTCGAGCGAGAAGTTTGCCGTCTAGAAACCACCATCAAGGAGGTAACGGAATAAATCGAGGTCGTTGCACGAGATCTGAGAACTCGCCGCAGAGAGCTAAACGCGAAGAACATTGCAAAGGCAACACAATGCAAGAAATGCAGAACTATCTGAAGAAGACCCCAAATTGGCAGGAAGCCGCAACTTCGCATCAGCAGGAAGACACCATTGGAGATCTGCTAAGCAGGATTGGTGCGCTGGAGAAGGAATATCTGGACCATGCCTTCAAATGGTTGTACGTCAAAAAGTTCCTGCAGTCGAGGTCAAAGAGTCCAGTGTGCATTTTTTCTGCACAAGTAAACGTCAGTGTGCAGCAATACGTTTAAAAAACGGTCCGCCTAGAAGTTCCCTCGGCTCAAGTCGATAGCCCCAAAATCAAGGAACAGGGAAGAAGACAAAAGGCAACAAGTCAAATGCGACGCTTCTGGCAAAGGAGCTTATGTCATCAGCTAACCTCAACGACTTAAACGAAGACGGGCAAGATAAGCTGGAGGCTGTTGAGCAGTACTTCGACACGTTTTCGAAAGGAGAAGAGCAGGAAAAAAAGGAAGAACATTCCTTGTGAGTCGGTGGAAGAGCAGACACCAAGTCGGTCAATAAACGGTCAAGTGACGGACACAAGGTCAAGTCGAGCTCAAAACAGTCAAGCAATGGAGAGCAGGTTCACACACTGAAGAAGCAGGAAAGTGATGAGCACAAGATCCCGTCTGGTTGTAAGCAGTCAAACGATGGTCAAGCTATCCAGTCGAGTGCAAGGTCAAGTGAAAGGTAGGAGCGCGTCAGGTTCTAAGCGATCAAGTAAAAGAGAAGCAGTAGAACGAGAGAAGATGAAAAAAAACGAGAACAGAGAGATCCATCAAAAAGTGACGGTGAACCTGCTCCAAAGAAGGTTAAGTCAATCGTGGTTAATGTAAAAGGAGCATAGGATCGATGCTCTACGACGGGAAATCACCGAGATGGAAAGTGCTTTGACCAAGTCTCCATACAGGAGAATACGAGGCTTGATTTGCGAAATACACCCCAATATCGAATGTGTATTCTGTGGGAATAGAGTAAGGCACTATTCAGATTCGTGCCCCCCCCCCCATTCGTTCAAAGATATCTTGGGCGTCGAATTCTGGAAAGCTTCAATCGATGCAAAGCTTGCCTCCAGTCTTGACGTAATCCAGGGAACTGTCACTCAAGAGAAGGATGCTGGTACTGCCGTCAAGTAAAAGGGACCATTTCTGCAAGTGAAGCCCTGAAAATAGAGGACAGACACCATCAAGCCGTGTAACCCGTGTGCACTATGCCAGGTGCGAAACGACTTCAAGATCTCCTGCAGGAAAAAAGGAACCAGCAGAATGACCTCCTCGAACAGAGCCCCCACATCCCTGAGAGGGGGAGTGTCGAGAACGGTATTTTGTAGTATTAGTTGGTAGAATTCTTCTTTGTAATGTTGTAATGTAATGTAAAAAAATTAGGTGGGCCGGCCACGTAATGCGCTTCGCAGACGCTCGCTGGACGAGAGCCGTTACCGACTGGATTCCGCGGGATGTCAATAGAATACCAGGATGCCCACCAACGCGTTGGTCGGAATTCTTCGTGAAAGCTCTGAACGACCGATATGACGCTCTTCGTGTTCCTCGAGCGAGGAGGATAAATTGGAGCACTCTGGCACGCGACAGGGACGAATGGAGATGCTGCTGGCGCCGCTCGAGGAAGTCGATGATCAACGGGACGACAGCTGATACAGGTGAATGCTGTAAGCATATGTTCAGCATTTATGTGCCTAGTTCTAGTCTTATATGTCTTAGCTTCAACCGTATGTACATAAGCTCTCATCTAAATCAATCAATGCCCATGGTTTTGTTCTCAAGTGCGTGCTTCGCAGCTAGCAGACGGTCCGATCGGAATGCGTGAAGGCGAGCTCCTCCCTTTAATGGTCACTGCCGCTCGAGTTATTCTCAAGTATTGGTGCTACTTCATCTATAGTCTCATTTATTCGTCATCGTTTATTGTAGCGCTTGCAAAGTGGATTAATTACCCAAGTTCTAGGTAAATCTTGCTTCGAACGACTCGTGTACTTCCACGTCGCCTGGCATCGTTTCGCGAGCAATATACAAGTCGAGCATATTAGCTGGTCAAGTTCAAGTCAAGTCGGACTTTGGCCATTATCTCGAACACACACGATGGCAGAGAGCCACCCTTTTGCGACAGCGTGAATTTATTATTTGGATGGCTTCTTTACGCAGTTATCGTGGTACCGCTTATTGCTTATAACCGTCAGATGGTTCAGCTGTGCTGTTTTCTCCCTGATATATGGTTCGCATTTCTTCCTTTCTTCCGTGAAGTGGGTCCACAGCAGGTTCATTCGTTTCCATCCTGATTGTTCTTCCAAGACTTCACAAGGCTGCGAAGAGATTTTCAACTTTACTTCGTTTGGTTCGAAGTAGACCTTCTCTGCTGCCACGCGGTCTTTTATATGCTCTGTCAGACTCTAGCAGATGAAAGTTTTGTACAACGGACGAGCTTTTTTGGCGATTTCCGCTGGGCCCTCTGTTGAGGTTTAATTAGAAAAACAGCTGATTTTATCTTTTTCCAGTGAGTTGGAAAGAAACTTTTTGCAACCTGGTTAAGCAAGGCTTTGGAAGAACTCCTGGTTCCCCATGGAAAACTTACTAGAGCACTTTTCTGAATACTTATTTCCTTAACAGGAGAAAAAACTTTCGGGTGTTTCCAGGGCTTCCCTGAGAGAACGCGGTAGGAAGTCTTTATGTTTTCCAGGTTCCCTGAGAACGCTTAATGGAAAACTTTTGATAGCTTCTTTCACTAGCGGTGGAAACAAGTTTCGGGTGCTTCCAGGACTCTCCTGAAAGAACGAGGTAGGAAGTATTTTATTAAAGTTCTCCTGTTTCCCGAAGAACGCTTATTGAAGTCTTTTTTTAGCCTCTTTCTCTCACTGGGTAGAGTTGACGGAGAGGCTATGCGTGGGGGTTGAGTCCACGGCTGATGCATCAATTTGGTAAACACCAATTAATGCGTCTGCGGCAAGGCTTGCAATAATGGTTTTATTACGTCAGCTACCTGCTCAGCACAACGCGAGTGTAACATCACGCAGGTTATATGGACAATACAGTAGTACGGAGCTACAGAGATCTCAGATAGTAGCCAATGGTGCCAACTACCTCTGCTCTTGAAAGCAAGCACCGTTCCTAGAGTGAACTACTTGAGCGTAATTTTTATCACCTACTTGCGGTACTCCTAAGTTATGCCTGTGGATGTTACTCAATGACTCCTATCTTTTAGTGTTCACCTTTCGTTAGTACGCTAAGCCTTATCATTCATTCATATTTGTTTTTGATTAAAACAAGTTCTCCATTTGCTCGCTTCGCGCGACTTTGCAAAATCACTGACCTTTGTAAAACTTAAATAAAAACCCACGTCAAAAGGCACGTTTTGTCCGCACGGGGTTCAATGAGGCGTATCTCAGGTCTCTAACCTGCGCGAATTACGTCTTAGGTTTGATCACTCAAGCGTCATCGAAGGCTAACTCAATTATATAGTGGTAAATACTACACGTTCGTAAACGTAAACCCTAGATGGTTATTCACAACACCGTTTGCGTTTGTGTTACTCTACGCAAAAAGAATTTTTACTATTAATCAAACGAAGATCGCGACCCCGTTCGAAAGTGTCCAGTTTGACGTGAAAATGGCAGAGTTGGAATCGTGTGCAATCAATGTCGGGCTAGGTTATTACTCTTTAATACTTACAACGCAACACAACCTTCAACTGTTGTGTTAATACAATACAATCTTAAACAAAAGAATTGAAGAAATTTTCACCCTCTCGGGAGCGGCACATAGACTCTCAGCTTCGGATGCAGGCGTCGCGCCCAGACGTAGTCCTCGCGTACCGTTGCACCGACTTGCGACATTTTTAATTTGCAAGCTATGCTCTAAGCAAGCGACTCATTACATAAGTTAACAAAAAAAGATCTGAGACGTGGGACGGCTTTCTTGCTCAAGGAATGTTTGTAGCACAAAAAAGCGGTAAATGCCAACTATGAAAAAAGTAAAGAGAGTTTCTTGTTTCAACAAACTGAGTAGAACGGGAGAAATGAGGACCGCAGAAATTCTCAGGTGTTCGATGGATATCATCAGTGTGCTGTTAGGCCTAGGTTAGCATACCAATGGCGATGAGTCCGGCGACAATGTT
The DNA here is from genome assembly GCA_947396885.1 of Heligmosomoides polygyrus polygyrus. Classification (NCBI taxonomy): domain Eukaryota; kingdom Metazoa; phylum Nematoda; class Chromadorea; order Rhabditida; family Heligmosomidae; genus Heligmosomoides; species Heligmosomoides polygyrus. The sequence continues at coordinate 56,690,493 of OX377204.1, read as the reverse complement.
GCTAAGCACTGCATAGCACCTGCCCAGCACATTCGCCGACAGCGTCGCAGGACTCGTCGTCGGTGATATGCCTTAGTAAAAACGCCTCTGGCAAAAACGTTGACTGAGGTGTTCATAAGATCTTTTGAAATGAATCTCATGGATGTTGCTTTATAGCGAAGGCGCAATACTCGCTTGCTGAGGCAAACTTGAACTCGAGCGTCAGGTTTAAGCCTGGTGTGAAGATGTACGAGACGACCGCATTAAGTTTAATGACACTGAGCTTTCGCGCATAGCTGTCAAATTGCGCGGAGCTCGCCTGAGATGGTACTGATACGCTCTGGGTGGAAAAAAAGACAGCTTCCGTAACATAGGCCGTAGATTTAAGGTAACTTGAAAGCGACCGATGGGGCCGTCCGAAGCAGCGCTGAACCAAACATTACTGGTCGACCACAAAGTAGACGGTGTCCATCTTGACCTAACACGTGATGAGAAAGGTGGCATAGTACATAGCTCCAGAGAAACAGCAGCTGCAACGGAGCCGAACAAACGCTGACCGCGGCATCCCACACAAATTGGCTAAACCTTCGCGTTTAGCCCAGGCTAACCAGGTCTTTCTTCCCCAAGGTCGTATAGGCTGAGCCAAACATATTTGCAATATATGATAACCGACCTCGGACCGGAGGTTGCTTGAAATGGATAAAATTAATCTCAAATGTCAGTATGTACATTCGACTTAGAGCGGAGAGTGCACATGAAAACATAAAATCATAAGCCGTCAAAAACCAAACCATAATACATATTAGCGTTAAAGGCGCCACTGCTTACCTTGGTCCTGCCGGTCGTCTTAAGTTCGCATTTCAAGAAGAGAGCCACGTGAATGAGAGAAAGCAGAGGAAGTTTTTCTGAAAACGAAATGCTTTATTAGAAATGCATTTAATAAACAATTTAGCACGTCGGGTGGTACAGTTTCGTAATATATTTAGGCACAGCACAAAACGATGCATTTTCTACTAAACACAAAGTTATCTGTTGTTTTCGTCCTATTTAAATCACTACATACAATACCGCTTACGTTGCATGGTAAAAAACGCGTTGCGACGGATTAATCCGTCGTAAACCATCGCGTGCTCATCACGCCATTGGTCTTAGTAATTCTGATAAACCGACTCTTCCAGATCTACACAACCATGCGTAAAACTTTGCCAACTGAGAATTTCGTCGTAGGCCGAAAACAGAGTCTTGCGGCACCGCACCGCGATCTTGTCCTTTTCGCTACTACCATGGTGGGACCCGCGTTCCCATTTTTGGTGGGAGCTACATCGTTTTGTCGCGATGCCTTATAGCCCTGCATTGTTGTACCGGGACAGGGTCAAGCTTGAGGTTCGGGAATCGAAGGGGGGGGCTCGTACTGTAGCGTCGTCTGGAGGGGGGGGGGTGGTCGTACTCTCTAGGTTTTGGCAGAGGATTCTCTTCAATTAAGGTTCTTAGATGTTTGCATGTTAATAAGTTCTTTTCCCAGGTGTGGCTATGTCATGCGGATATATACAAGCACTTCCGTTTCCTGGACTTAAAAAACAGGATTGAATATCAAAAAATTTAATGGCGATTATTGTACAGTGAAAAATAAAGATTTGCTGTCTGCAGATTTAGAGTCAATGAGAGGTTTTCATTTTTTTTCAGATTTCCCAGGACGTCGTGGACACGGTAGTGCCTGAAGGAGCGACGTCTACTTCTAAAATTGCACTATATAAAATTTCAAGTGTTAGTTACTGAGGACGACCCAAGTGCTTTCCCTACAAGATTTTTGAAGCGCTCGGAATGGCAACCAAAGAACGGACTTGCTTAAAAAGGAATTTCTCTCATTTGCAGGATACAGTATCAAAAAGTTAAATCGTACCCCATAAGGTCTATGTCATAGCATCGCTTACCCCGAGCGAAGCCTAATGATAGGCTCCCATAATGACTCATCGCTTAGCGCGCGATCGATACGGGAGCTTATCATCAGGCTTCGTTCAGGGTGAGCGGTGGTATAACATAGGCCTCAAACTTTAAACCCGTTTGACACACAGTGATAAAACTGTTTTTCCGAAACGATCTTCTATATGATCATACGTCTCGATTTAGCGTCATTTGCCGAGAAAATATCGACCCAAATCACAATGGAAGGTCTTACTTCTAGAACCTGCTTCTTAAAGCATAGAAAACACATTTACTAAAGCTTTGTGAATTTTCCAGGAGCACCAAAAAATCTACGAGTTGCGGGTGTTTACGTGTGACTACTGCGTTCTCCAACATGATCGATCGCAATTGAAGGAGGGATGGACTCCTCGCTACACAAATTTTCTGCGTTATGAAGGACAGGACGACAGAGAGTGGAATTGTACCATATGAAATTTTAAGTCGTGCTTAATATACAGAAAGAATAAGCTTCTCCGCTGCGATGAAGGTATGGTTAGGATGGATCGCATACAAAATTCTCGTTTTTCATGAAAAAAATGTTTTTTAGCCGAAGCAGACCGCCCTTACGGATAAATTTCTGTCACAAAAAACTTTCAAATCTTGATCAATGCACAGTGAAAAAATCGTGATTTTCTGGATCGAACAGGTTGAATCGACCTCTGGTCAGTTTTGCACCAACGTCATGGGAGCATAAAATTGGACGTTCACAAAACGGTTCATGACTCGGTAGATTTTTCGAATTTTGAGAACTATTTTAAATTTTCGAAAACCAGAGGAAAAGCGCTTTTTCACTATGCAAGAGCCATTTTCTAAAAGAGAGCTCTTCATGCGCGGTGGACGATTCAATTTTCGAGCGAAAAAATTGAAGTGACTTCATAGAAATGCTCATAATTGGGTAAGCTTTTCTAAGATTCGAAATCCGCTAGCTTGTCAGAAAGTAGATTAGATGCGCTTTCCCGCTATCTAGGCAGCGATTTCCAAAAGAATAGTGTTAATGCGCGGCGGGAGGGTGCAATTTCTGGTCCATTTCGCAAAAATAGGTGCCGAAATCGAACGCTCCCGCCTCGCATGGAGACCCCTTTTTGGAAATTCGCATTTATATGGTAAGAAAGTCTTTTCACTCTGTTTTCTGCAATGCGAGAGTGGTTTTTGAATTTCGAAAAATTTGCTGAGTTATGATAAATTTTGTGAAGTCGTGGACTGAATCCTTCACCTTCATCATCGGAGTGATTGCACGAAAATGTTCATAACCCAGCTAATTTTCCTAAATTCAAATTCCCGCTAGGCGACCGAAAAATAGAGGAAGTTTGCTTTCTTACAATATAATAATCATTTCATAATCAAGATAATATTCAATATAGTAATCAAACCCTTCAGTAATAAACAAGCCGCAGGAAAGTTACTCTCCGCAGCGTGCAGATGGGAAAGTGCGCAGAAAACTTCTGAAAATGGTATAGACGTCAGAATCCCCCAAATCTCAACCTATCAGTTGAAGTGCAAAATGCAGCAGCGCAGAAGAACCAAACCCCTGACCTCCCTCGCATGAGTCAACCCACTACCCACTTGCGTTGCGAGCCACTGCGTGCAGAGGCATCGCGGGCGTACGAGACTCCCAAACGCGTGATGCGCCCTATTCTATTGTGACCCCCTACTTCTTGGGCTTAACGACTTCGCCAAAAATAAACACATTTTCGTACTAATGGAAGGATGAGAATTCTCCCTATATGACTCGCTCCCCCCGTTGAGACATACGCTTCAGACCCTTTCCATGTAAATGCTATATATTTATTGAATTATCTTTGTGTCATTGTTACCACAGTGATAGACGAAGTTCTTTTCTCCCTTTCATAAGCGCGTAAAAATTTTCTGTGGTGGCAAATTTTTTTGGCTAAGAAACGCTGTTTTGCTAAAAGTGCACATGTCGCACCACACATCATCATCATCATTACCATATATAATCGGGAGAGGCATGAGTCATGGTCCGACGACATGTTTGCACTCTTATGTGAAGCCAATACGCACTCTTATGTGAAGCAAACATGCACTCTTATGTGAAGCCAATCTGCACTCTTATGTGAAGCCGGCCGCGCACGTTGCGGTGAAGCGCGCCGCGTCCGCTGCGTCTGCTGCGTTCGCTGCGTCCGCTGTGTCTGCCGCGTCCGCTGCGTTCGGTGCGTCGGCCGCGCTGAAGCCAGCCACGACAGACGATCCGCCGCGTCCGCCGCCGCGGCTGGCGCGTCCGCTGCGTCCGCCGCGCTGAAGCGCACCGCGACCAAGTCTCCGCCGCGCTCAAGCCTGCTATGTCCGCCGCGCTCAAGCCAGCCGCGCCCACCGCGTTCGCCGCGCTAATTCCGCGGCGTCCGCTGCGCCCGCTGCGCCCGCCGCGTCCGCCGCGCTAATTCCGCCGCGTCCGGTGCTCCCACCGCGCTAACTCCGCCGCGTCCGCTGCGCCCACCGCTTCCGAGGGTGTTTACTGCTGACGGCGCATGAACTGTGCGATGTCAACGAGAAGCTCGAGTCACGCGATGGCGAGCGGTATCTGTACCGGCTTGCTAAGAATCGCCATCGGCAGACCGAGGATATTGAGAAGTTTTAGGCATCAATGATGAGAACGGCCATCTTCTTACGGACCGCAAGAAGGCATTGAAGCGATGGCGCGACTACTTTGAGGAAATCTCTACAGTAGAATTTCCTCATCCAGCCATCCCTTCCACGGCTCCAACCCACGGCCCCGTTCAGAAGATCACCGTGGAGGAGATTGAAGCGGCTTTGAAGAAGATGAGGCCAGGCGAAGCGACTGGGTCCGATGACGTGGCAGCTGATTTATGGAAGTCCAAGTACTGGTACCCTGCTGAGTGGTTGGCGAAGTTCTTTAATCAGGTTGTGGCGGAGAAGAAAGTGCCTGAGTGTTGGCGTCAAAGTACGACGATTCCAATTTGGAAGAAGAAGGGCAGTCCTGCAGACTGCTCCAATTACCGTCCGATTCGCTTGCTTTCGCACAGCATGAAGATCTTTGAGCGAGTTGTCGATGGACGAATTCGGGACATCGTCCAGCTTTCCAGCAATCAGTGCGGCTTCATGGCTGGCTGTGGCACCGTTGATGCCATACATGCCGTCCGCCTCCTGATAGAGAAGCATCGCGAGAAACAGAAGCCAGTGCATATCGCCTTTCTCGACTTGGAGAAGGCCTTTGACCGTGTACCGCGTGAAGTGATATGGTACGCCCTACGTCAACATGGAGTTCCTGGAGAGCTCATAGAGTGGGTGCGAATTCTCTACTCTTGTCCAAAGAGTCGAGTTCAAGCTGCAGCTGGAACCTCGGCGGAGTTTCCCATTTCTGTCGGGGTACACCAGGGTTCTGCGCTTTCCCCACTCCTCTTTGTTGTCGTCATGGATGCCATCACACGAGATCTTCAGAAGCCCGTCCCTTGGACGTTGCTTTATGCCGATGACGTGATGCTCGCTAGCGAAGATAAAAGAGAACTCGAGCGAGAGTTGCAAGCTTCGTGTGATCGCTTGGAGCGGTTTGGACTCAGATTGAACGTGAAGAAGACCGAGTATTTAACGACGGACGTTACCGAGTCCAGCTCCATCAAGGTTAACGGCATCGAGCTTCCACGCACTGCGTTCTTTAAGTACCTGGGATCGGCAGTCGCGTCTGACGGCAAACTGATGGTCGAAGTGAATTCACGCGTGAGTGCAGCTTGGTCCAAGTGGCGCTCGTTGACTGGCGTGCTCTGCGACAAGAAGATACCAGAGCGCTTTAAGTCGAAGATCTATAGAGCAGTCGTCCGGCCGGTAGCAATGTACGGCGCTGAGTGTTGGCCAGCGACCAAGGAAGTTGAAACGCGCCTCAGCGTCATGGAGACGAAGATGCTGCGCTGGACGGCAGGAGTTACGCGCATGGACCGCATCCGAAACGATGCTATTCGGCAGAAGTTCGGTGTCGCGCCGATAACTGACAAGATGCGCGAAGCTCGCTTAAGATGGTACGGCCACGTTCTGCGTGGAGAAGAAGACAGCGTCCGCAAGATAGGCCTTAACTTCGAGGTAATAGGAAAGCGGCCTAGAGGGCGACCGAAGCAGCGCTGGGCTGATACGTTACATACGGACTTGAAAGTAGCTGGTGTCCACCCCGATCTAGCGCTGGATCGGGAAAGGTGGCGTCATGACACCAGAATAGCGGACCCCGCCACGAAGCGGGACGCTGAAGAAGAAGAAGAAGGCGCATGAACTGTCGACGGTGGCATGTTGATCCCGTCTAATGTGTTTATGAACCAACTGCCAAATGTGTGCAAAGCAGACAACGTTGTGCGTTTGCTCTCGGTACGGGTTCACTCACCTTCACCCTCTCCATTTTTCGCTTCATTTTCCCACCCGTTTCTGAATACCGGCCACAGCCATCATTCGTCGTGCGTAGCGATTCAGAACAGCTGCCGCAAACGTTGACTGACGTTCGTCGGAAAAAGAACACCGTTTCCCTATGGTTCTGCTTTATCATCACAATGCCGACTATGTGTTCCAGTTTTTGTTCTTTCCTTCCTCCACTGTTGCATGTAGTGCAGATATGCAGCAACGCAAAAATACCGCTGTTTTTTTACGTGCGCTCTTTTCATTTATTTTTCCTCTAGCGAACTGTTTTCCGTTCTTCCGTTGTTCCGTTCTCCCTTCGCTGTATGGAGCCATGCAATTACCGTTCACCGTCTTCCTCCATTCGCAAAAACGCTTATCACTACGCATAAGTTTCTGCCCTACCCCTTCCATTTCCGGTCGCTGCTACAGTTTCCATTTTTCCTTTCTTTCATCGTTGTATACGGTGCACGTATGCAAGGAAGCACAGAATGCTGCTGCGTTTTTATTTTTCGTTATTTCGCTGTTATATACGGTACAGAATTACGGGTGAGTTTTTGCGTTTTTTTCTCTCTCTTACTACTACCGATGTTTGTTGGGAAACAATTCTTTTCCTTATTCACCTTTCCTCCCCTTCACTTTTCCACGTCTTTCATGGAACGACATCGCAAGCTCGGCTTCCTTCTGCACTATCACGCGAATAGTAGCCGCCGCTATGTTTTTGTCTTACAGTAACGAATTCAACGATATTTAATTGTTTCGCTGTTATATACGGTAAAGAATTACGGGTGAGTTCTTGCGTTTTTTTCTCTCTCTTACTACTACCGATCTTTGTAGGGAAACAATTATTTTCCTTCTTCACCTTTCCTTCCCTTCACTTTTCCACGTCTTTCATGGAACGGCATCGCAAGCTCGGCTTCCTTCTGCATTATTTTTCTCTCATTCTTCACTATTGCGTTGTCTTCTTTGGCTGTCATTCAATATTGATATCTTCACAGCCTTTAAGGTCGTCCAATTCGGCACACCACCTTAACGGCTCAGAACATATCAACCTTGGTTGACAGCTGAACAGAATAATCTACAATATTCATGCCAAGACACAAAGCCAACTACAGCATCTGCTGCATGCACATTTTGCCAGAGAGTAGGTTTATGCACAATATGACCGATCTCAACTGATCGTTATCAAGCTTTTCATGAAAACATCGTTTTCTGGGCTTCCTTCGGCGTTATTTGCCTTTTATTGCTGTTCGTCTTCTTTCTTATTGCGCCTGGACACTGCTCACCTCCAGTTTTTGTTCGGCAATATTTTTACATTATTTTTCTTCCCCCATTTTCAAGCTCTAGCTTTCTCACATGTCACCACCATCAGTATCGGACGAATTACAAGCTCAACGGCTTGCGCAGCAACGTGAACGTGGGACGCGGAGGAGAGCCTCACTTCCCCTGGATGCTCGAGAAACAGCTCCAGCTGCGAATATGCGTCTTCTTCGCAGCGCTCGCATCCTTGCTCGCTCTTCCGAAGCCTGCGTTCAAGTCGTTCAACAGCACCGCAACAATGGACGCCACCTTCACTCCTCGGGTGCACTGCACCAGATGCACATGCCACCACAATCACTATCTGAGCAAAGACGAGCTCGACGACTTACGGAACAACGTGAACGTCGGATTCGGAGAAGAGCTGAACGTTCGGTGGATGCTCAACAAACAGTTCCAGCTGCTAATACGCGTCGTCGACGCAGCACTGGCATCCATGCCAACGAAGCTCACGCTACCGAAGCCCACGTTCAAGTCACTGAACAGCACCGCACCCGTGCACCCCACCTTCACTCCTTCCGAGCAGTGGAACAGGCGCGCTTGCCACCACCATCACTATCTGAGGAAAGACGAGCTCGACGGCTTGCTCAACAACGTGAATGTCGGATGCGGGGCAGAGCCGCACTTTCGTTGGGTGCTCGAGAAACAGGTCGTGCTATGAATACAAATCGTCGTCGCAGCGCTCGCATCCTTGCGAACGAAGCTCGCGTTGCCGATGCTCGATCTCAAGCCATTGAAGAACACCGACTCCGGCGATCTAATACGGCTCCACTTTCATCGCTTGGCTTAGCACGCGACTTCACCAATAGGCCCTCAATCCACTGTTTGGGTCAAATGGACCAGGCCCGCAGCTCATGCGGCGCACTCCACTTCCACGACGAGAAAGCCATCTCATCGCATACAAACTACAACATGTGCTGTAACCTAGCTAGCCTTTCGATGCGGCCGTTTAAACTTTCCTGCGTTCCTTCGTCAGCTTTTCGAGGGAGACGGTAGACGATGTGATCGCTTTCGTAACGCTATTCATAACTACAATAGTGGTCTAGCAATGGCATCCATGGTTGCACATGTGGATTCTCCGCGAGGAGGAGGTCCACATCGTTACAAGATTCATGGCCAAGTGTACCACTTCGTCGGGGCTCTGCGCCCGGCTGCGGGTGTCCCACCTCAGTACGCGCAAATACTTATTATGGACACTGAACAAGCAGCTGCAGAGCTCGCTGCGCGGCCACTGAACATTGACTGCGACAGCTCTTTGTTCGCTGATCTCCATCGATTACGTCTTCGCGTCAACCCCTACGCACAGTCGTTTGTCATGATGGACGAGGTCCTGCGCACTGAAGAAGAGATTGCCATTGCGGCTGGACGCACCCCACACCCAGTTCACATGGTGTTCGGTCAGAAGGCTTCCGATGATGCCCGCCGCTACAATTCCGCCACTGCTAACGAGGTTGCAGTTGTCTATGTTGGCGATGAAGGGGATATTCCTGGAGAACGATACTTGATTATCCGTGCACGTGGTGGACGTCTGCAGACTGTCAGCTAACTAGACAAGAAATGCGATCCTCTTACCTATCCCTTACTTTTCCCAAATGGGGATGACGGATGGCATCCCCATTTGGAAAAGCAAACCAACAGAAGTAGGACCAGAACGCGTGTTACCCAAAAAGAGTTCTACTCTTATCTACTTTTCCCACGCGCCAACATCTTCAATCCGCCGCTCTATGCGCGGAAGCTTTTCCAACAGTATGCCGTCGACAGCTCGCTAAGGATCGAGTTGAACCGGCTGAAGTACTTCAAGCAGAATCAGAGCCAGCTGAGGCTCGACACCGTTCAAGGTCTTCGCGACTACATAGTCGGCGATGCTGATCACAGTGGACCTCCTGGACGACGTATTATACTCGGGAGCAGCTTTGCGGGTGGTCCACGCCATATGATCGCTGAGTATCAGGACGCCATGGCGATTGTGTCCAAGTATGGTAAGCCAGACATATTCCTGACGTTTACTTGCAACCCACGTTGGGAAGAGATCACGGTGAACTTGGCTCCCAACCAGATCGCCTCTGACCGACCTGACATAGTTGCACGCATGTTCAACTTGAAAGTGAAAGCTTTATGCCACGAACTTTTTAAAAGGAAAGTGCTCGGTGAGGTCTCCGCGTATATTTACGTGATTGAATTTCAAAAACGTGGCCTTCCTCACATGCACATGCTCATCACTTTAAAAGACGGTTGGAAAGTCAACACGGCTGCTCAGGTTGACAGCTTGATCTGCGCTGAGCTTCCTTGCCCGACGGAAGATCCCGAGCTCTTCGACATTGTTTCGAAGAACATGATCCATCGACCCTGCAATCCGACATCTCCATGCATGAAGAACGGGAGGTGCTCAAAAAAAATTCCCAAAACCGTTCCGTACCGACACATCGATCTCTGTTGACGGTTACCCTGAATATAGGCGTCGAGACGACGGTCGGTTTATGATGTGCCGCGGTACCGGTATGAATAATCGCTTTGTTGTGCCCTACTCGCCGTACCTGACGCGACTGTTTCGTGCGCACATCAACGTGGAAGTGTGTGCATTGCTTCATGTCGTGAAGTATGTGTACAAATACGTTTATAAGGGTTCAGACCGTGCCCGTGTCCGTCTCAACCGGGCAGGTGACGAGGAAACTGTCCATGATGAGATCGAGAACTACATCGATGCTCGATATGTGTGCGCGCCCGAGGCTATACACCGTGTGTTTGGATTCAACATGCAAGAAATGAAGCGTATCTGTGAAGCGGTAACAGATTCACCTGCCGGAATTGCAACCCGTAACTTTTGTATCCGGCGCCGAGCAGCAGGCACTTGATACTGCATCTGGCCATGTCACTACCTTGACAGCCTACTTCCTGAAAAACAAGACCTGTTCTGATCTCATCCAACTGTGCGGACAGCTACCCGATGGTATGATCGACTCTCGTGGGTTTCACTACTTCGAAATGCCCGAACATTTCACGTGCAACGATGGATAGAAAGAAAGACTACTAGGAACCAATATTATTGGCCGCATGATTTTTGTTGCGCCTTTGGACTCCGAGAGATTTGCGCTTAGACTTCTCCTTCTCTATGGAAAGGGTTTCACATCGTTCTCCGACGTGTTAACTGTTGACGCCGTTCAACATCCTTCGTCCGTCGCAGCCGCTCGAGCCGCCGGATATCTGAGTGACGACTCCTACTTCGAGCAGTCTCTTCGCGAAGCAGCCACTTTTCACTTGCCCGCACAACTACGCTCCTTCTATGTCTCCTTACTAATTTTTGGAGAAATTCAACCTCCCCTTCCTGTACGTCTATGGGAAGCCTTCAAATCGTAATTCATGGAAGACTACCTGCGCAGCACGGCCTCCACTGCTGTTGCAGAGTCGCGAGCTTTCTATGACATCGCTGCACGTATTGAATCGTTTGGAAAGGAGTGGAGAGACTACCTCGATATCGACGTTCCTCTACTATCGGACTCCGTACCTGCCATCGACTGCGATCATCATGAGCGCCAAGGGAGGATGCTGTACGCGAACCTTAATGACGAGCAGAAAACAGTTGTTGACGAAGTCCTGACTGCTACTACCGAATGGACGGACAGCGACCTCCACATTTCGCTTGATAGTTGCCGATCAATCCCGCGCATCCAGCATGAAACGTCAATCGAAAGATGCCGATGCACTGCGCGCTACTGATATTGGGATGAGGCGCCCATGGCTCCCAAGGTTGCATTGGAAGCGGTAGAAGCACTTCTACAAGATCTACATCAGAACACTTTGCCATTTGGTGGCAAAATAATGCTGCTAGGAGGTGATTTCCGGCAAGTTCTACCTGTTGTGGAAAAGGGCAGTCGTTCTGATATGGTACATGCATGCATCAAGCGATCCGCACTATGGCCTCTCTTTCGCACGTTCCACTTGACCGTCAATGTGCGTGTTAGTGCTGAGGGAGCTTGCCATAAGCAGTGGTTGTTGGAGTTGGGCAACGGCGTACTACCTACCGACTCCAATTGTGATGCCGCCGTACCACTAGACCTTCAATGCAGCGGTGATATTGTTGATGCTGTCTTTGGCGATGTGCTTAACGGTCGCTCAACTGACTTAACCGATGCCGTCATCCTCACCCCCAGGAACGTTGACGCGCTCAGGATAAACGACCGCGTACTCGACAAATTGTACGGTGTTACACAGACATTCCTCAGCGAAGACGAAGCTGTTGTAGATCATCTGTCTGACTCCCTCAATTTTCCGACGGAATTTCTCAACAAGATGACTCCAACAGGAATGCCTCCCTATGCGCTGCACATGAAAGTTGGCTGTGTTGTCATACTGCTCCGAAATTTGGTTGTAATTAACGGTCTCTGCAACGGGTCACGCTTTATCGTCAAGCACATTGGCCAACGGGTTTTGATTTGGAAGTCGTCAAGGATACCAAGTTCTAATTCCTCGAATCGACTGCTACTACACTCATCGAATGCTGCCTTTCCGCCTTTGGAGGAGACAATTCCCTTTGCAATTGAGCTTTGCAATGACGATCAATAAGTCGCAGGGACAAACGTTTTCGAGAGTTGGCATTTCCTTACAGGACCCTATTTTTTCTCATGGACTCTACTTGGCTTTGTCACGTGCTCGCAGTCGACAAGGCATCGCTGTCGATGCTGCCCAACAATTGATGCGCAATATCGTATACGAGGAAGTGCTGCGATAGCACTTTCTATAAAGGTATTCAGGCGCATTATTCTGTTACCCGCTTCCTTTTTCTTAGCTTCCTGCTCGTGATCGTACCTTCTACAAATCCTACCCTTTTTCAGAGCTCATTGCACCGCTCTCCCTCGCAATCGCCATCCACTCCACAGCATCTCCCAGAAGCTGGATATCCTACATCGCGCTAGGTGTCTTCTCCACGAGTTCGCCGTTCAAATCACGAACACCGACTCACACTGCCGGTGATTATTTTTCCCCGTTAAAATTCTTGCTCTTCATTGTATCTTCTACTAAATCTTATACCAAACCTACTCCTTTTCAGCGCTCGTTCCACTTATATCGCTCGGAGAGGCTACCCAGTTCATATCATCTCTAAAAGCCGCTGGCTCTTGCTCCCGGTGATTATTTTTACCATTAACACTCCTGCTCTTGATCGCACATTCTACCAAACCTATTCCTTTTCAGCGCCCATTCCACTAGTGCCGTTCGGAGTCGCCATGCAGTCCACAGCATCCTCCAAAGCTGGATATTCGACGTGCCGCTAGATGTCTCCTCCATGATCTGGCCGCTCAATTTACGCACACTGAATCACAGTGCCGGTGATTATTTTCCCCATTAACAGTTCTGCTCTCCATCAAACCTACTACCAAGCCTACCCCATTTCAGCGCTCATTCCACTGCTGTCTCTCGCAGTCGCCATCCAGTCCACAGCATCTCCCGAATCCTACATATTCTAAATGCCGCTCAATGTCTCCTCCACGACCTGGCCGCTCAATTTACAGACACTGACTCACACTGTCGGTGATTACTTTCCACCATGAACAGTCCTGCTATTGATCGTACCTAATACCAAACCTACACCATTTCAGCGCTCATACCACTGCTGCCGCTCGCAGTCGCCATCCAGTCCAAATTCACGAACACCAGCTCACTGATGGTAATTATTTTCCACGATGTACAATCCTGCTGTTGGTCGTACCTACTACCAAACCAACTCCATTTCAGCGCTCATTCCACGACTGCCGCTCGCAGTGGCCATCCAGCCCACAGCATCTGCCAAAACCTAGATAATCAACATGCCGCTCGATGTCTTCTCCACCACCTGCCCACTCAATTTACGAACACCAGCTCACTGATGGTAATTGTTTTCCCATGAACACTCCTGCTCTTGATCGTATCTACTACCAAGCCTATTCCTTTTCCGCGCTCATTCCACTACTGCCTCTCGGAATCCCCATGCACTCCACAACATCTCCAAAAAGATGGATATTCGACGTGCCGCTTTGATGTCTCCTCCACGACCTCACTGCTCAATTTACAAACACGGACTCACACTGCCGGTGATTATTTCCCCCACGAACATTCCTGCTCTTCACCATACCTATTACCAAACCTACCCCATCTCAGCGCTCATTCCACTACCGCCGCTCGCAGTCGCCATCCAGTCCACACCATCTTCCAAATCCTACATATTCTAAATGCCGCTCAATGTCTCCTCCACGACCTGGCTGCTCAATTTACAGCCACTGACTCACACTGTCGGTGATTACTTTCCCCCATGAACAGTCCTGCTATTGATCGTACCTAATACCAAACCTACACCATTTCAGTGCTCATTCCACTGCTACCGCTCGCAGTCGCCATCCAGTCCAAATTTACGAACACCAGCTCCCTGATGGTAATTATTTTCCACGATGTACAATCCTGCTGTTGGTCGTACCTACTACCAAACCAACTCCATTTCAGCGCTCATTCCACTACTGCCGCTCGCAGTGGCCATCCAGCCCACAGCATCTGCCAAACGATGGATATTCGACATGCCGCATCGATCCTCCACGACCTCAATGCTCAATTTACAAACACGGGCTCACACTGCCGGTGATTATTTCCCCCATGCACATTCCTGCTCTTCATCGCACATTCTACCAAAGCAACTTCATTTCAGCGCTCATTCCACTGCGGCCCCTCGGAGTCGCCACCCACTCCACAGCAACTTCCAAAACCTGGATAACCAACATGCCGCTCGATGTCTTCTCAACGATTTGCCCACTCAATGTACGAACACCAGTTCACTGATGGTAATTGTTTTCCCCATGAACACTCCTGCTCTTGATCGTATCTACTACCAAGCCTATTCCTTTTCAGCGCTCATTCCACTGCCGTCGGTCCAGTCTCCACACCTCCACAACATCTTCCATAAGCTGGATATTCGACGTGCCGCATCGATGTCTCCTCCATGACCTCACTGCTCAATTTACGAACACGGACTCACACTGCCAGTGATTATTTCCCCCATGAACATTCCTGCTCTTGATCGCACATTCTACCAAAGCAACTTTATTTTAGCGCTCGTTCCACTGCTGCCCCTCGGAGTTGCCATCCAGTCCAAATTTACGAACACCAGCTCACTGATTGTAATTATTTTCCCCCATGTACAATCCTGCTGTTGATCGTACCTACTACCAAACCAACTCCATTTCAGCACTCATTCCACTGCTGCCGCTCGCAGTGGCCATCCAGCCCACAGCATCTCCCAAAACCTGGATATTGAACATGCCGCTCGATGTCTTCTCCACCACCTGGCCGTTCAATTTAGGAACACCGCTAACACTGCCGGTGATTATCTTCCCCATGAACATTCCTGCTCTTGATCGTACATTCTACCAAAGCAACTTTATTTTAGCGTTCGTTCCAGTGCCGTCGCTCAGAGCCGCCAACCAGTCCACAGCATCTCCCAAAAGCTGCATGCTCAACCTGCTGTTCGATGTCTCTTCCACGACCTGCCCGTTCACTTCACGAACACTCCCTCACGCTGCCGGTTATTGTTTTCCCGATGAACACTCCTGCTCTTGATCGTACCGACTATCAAGCCTACTCCTTTTCAACGCTCATTCCACTGCTGCCGCTTGGAGTCGCCATGCACTCCACAGCATCTCCCAAGTGCTGCTCCACGTCTCCTCCAGGACCTGCCCTCTCAATTTAGGAACACCGGCTAACACTGCCGGTGGTTATTTTCCTCATGAACATTCCTGCTCTTGATCGCACATTCTAGCAAAGCAACTTTATTTTAGTGCTCGTTCCATTGCTGTCGCTTAGAGCCGCCAACCAGTCCACAGCATCTCCCAAAAGCTGCATGCTCAACCTGCTGTTCGAAGTCTCTTCCCGTCCCCTGCCGTTCACAAACACTCCCTCACGCTGCCGGTTATTATTTTACCCGATGAACATTACTGCTCTTAATCGAACCTCCTACCAATCGTGCTCCTTTTCAGCGCCCTTTCCACTGCTGCCCCTGATGCCACCCAGTCCACTCCATGTCCCAAAACTCAATAACTCATGCTGCCGGTGACTATTTACACCCATGAACACTCCATCGCTTGACCGTACGCTCTCTGCCAAACCCATTGCTTTTCAGTGTTCATTCCACTGCTGCCCCTCAGAGTCGCCACCCACTTCACAACATTTCCTAAAAGCAGCATAATCCACCTGCCGCTCGATATCTGTTCCACGACCTGGCCACCCAATTCGGGAACACTTACCCTGCACCCATACTGCCATGCTACGAACGATCATTATTTTCCCATGGCATTCCTGCTCTTGATCGTACCTTCTATCAAATGTACGCCCATTTTCAGCGCGTTTCCCACTGCAATTGCTCGGAATCGTCACCTACTCCACGATCCCCGCCAGAAGCTGTTCAACCTGCAGTTCGCTCCCCTCATGTAGAATGAGTGTTCTCTCCAAACGCAACTACCTTTCAGCCTGCCTTCGTTCTAACAATTTGCAGCGCAACATAATATGCAAAACGCAAAACGCAAAACGTACCTCGCGATAGATGTGCGTGTCCTTTTCCACTACTGCTCCGGTTTTCGTTATTACAACTGATTTTTGAGGTACTCATTTCTCCGTCAATCTGTACTCCACGTTCATTCTTTCTTCACATCTTTCTTCCGCACACTTATTACTCTTCTCCACCATCCTACCTTTACTTTGCTGTTACTACCATTTCCCACTGATCATTGTTCTTACGTTTTTAATAAGCTCATGTTTTCGTGTGCGTTACCTCTCTCTTCACACCTCACTCCCTCTTCATACCACTTCGTCTTAACGCAGCGCCTTCTATGGCGTATACCGCTTCCTTTCACTTCCACTTTACGCACAAATTCTGGGATTCGTCGCCGTAGACGCCCATTGAAGCTATCACCTATGCTCCCGCACATCTGTACTGTTGTCATCCCTTCTTCTCCCTCTTCTACATATACCGTTCTCTCATAAATGTGGTCCCTGACGCGTTTGCCGTCATTTTCACTTCAGATACAGCTGCTGCACTCAGTCCCCACGCACACACACTCACACTATCCCATTCACATAAAGCGGTTCTTTACTATATCCTTTTCTGTTCGTTCACTCGCCAATTCAGTTTCTAACCCCACTATGATTTTTGATCTTCAACCTGCATATGAGTATCCAACCACGGAAGCGATACCGTTGCCTGCGCTTGCATTTACGTCTCTCCAACATATTCGTGCCATTAACCAATCCGAATCCTACCATTTCTAAAAAATGATATGCTGAACAATGAGTGGTAGTTGCGGCTCAATGGACGCGCATTTTTGATAACGGCCCATCTTACGTTCGGTAATTTCTCACTCACGACGTGTCCCAGGCCCTGCCATTTTCTGCGAAAAACACCTAAAACTACGTTAACGTGGGTCGTACCAGGCCTGCATGGCGGCTATCCCGGCGTAAACCAGGGAGTCGATGCCGGCGAAGCCGGCTAGCCTGGCGTGGCCCGCCACACCAGCGTCGGCGCCGGCGAAGCCGGCGGCCGACGCTGGTTACCATATATAATCGAGAGAGGCATGAGTCACTGTCCGACGACATGTTTGCACTCTTATGTGAAGCCAATGTGCACTCTTATGTGAAGCCAGCATGCACTCTTAAGTGAAGCCAACATGCACTCTTATGTGAAGCCGGCCGCGCCTGCTGCGTCCGCTGCGTTCGCTGCGTCGGCTGCGATGAAGCTTGTCACGTCCGCCGCGCTCAAGCCAGCCGCGCTCGCCGCGTCCGCCGCGATAAAGCCCCTTTCATACTCGTCCGAGGGGCGGCGGCGGCGGCGGCCGCCGCTTCAGCGGCAGGTGGAGGGGCGGTGTCCGTTCTCGCCGCCTAGGGGTGGCGGCGGCCGCCGCCAGCGCTAATTGCGTTTGGCGCGCGCGTACGCGCAGCGGTCTCGTCTGTGCCGCCGCTCTCGCTGCCCCTCGTGGCCGCCGCCCGAAATGGCCCCAGCCATCTCGGGCAGCGGCCCCGGCGGCGGCGCCGCCAGGGGCGTGGCGGGGCGTGGCCGCGGCGACGTCGCCGCTGCCAGTATGAAAACCCCTCCACCGCCGTGGCCGCCGCTCGGGCACGTCATCGCCGCCGCCTTCCTATGCTAAACCATTGAGCCGCCGCCGCCGCCACGAGTATGAAAGGGGCTTAAGTCCGCCGCGTCCGCTGCGCCCACCGCGTCTGCCGCGCTAAGTCCGCCGCGTCAGCTGCGCCCGCCGCGCTAAGTCCGCCGCGTCCGCTGCGCCCACCGCTTCCGAGGATGTTTACTGCTGACGGCGCATGAACTGTCGATGGTGGCATGTTGATCCCATCTAATGTGTTTATGAACAGACTGCCAAAGGGATGCAAAGTAGAGAACATTGTGCGATTGCTCTCGGTACGGGTTCATTGAAATTCACCCTCCATTTTCACTTCATTTTTGCATCCGTCCCTTACTCCATTTTCGTCTGCGTTTCTGTATTTTCACACTGCAGCTGACCTTTTCCTCACCCATTTTCATTTCTGTTTCAATCTATGCTCATGCTGTTTCAATCTATGCTCATGGACTACGTTCCTAGCGTGGCCCACCATACCCGAAGCCGGCAAGCCTGGCGTGGCCCGCACGTCCAGCGTACGGCTCCGGCGAAGCCGGCGACGGACGCTGGCTGAGGAATCATCCCAAACTATGTTTGGGCTACGTTCCTAGCGTGACCTGCCACACCCGAAGCCGGCGAATCCGGCAGGCCTGGCGCGGCCCGCACGTCCAGCGTACGGCGCCGGCGAAGCCGGCGAGGGATCTTGGCTGAAGAAGCATTCCAAACTTTGTTTGGGCTACGTTCCTAGCGTGGCCCACCATACCCGAAGCCGGCAAGCCTGGCGTGGCCCGCACGTCCAGCGTACGGCGCCGGCGAAACCGGCGAGGGACCCTGGCTGAAGAAGCATTCCAAACTTTGTTTGGGCTACGTTCCTAGCGTGGCCCACCATACCCGAAGCCGGCAAGCCTGGCGTGGCCCGCACGTCCAGCGCACGGCTCCGGCGAAGCCGGCGACGGACGCTGGCTGAGGAATCATCCCAAACTATGTTTGGGCTACGTTCCTAGCGTGACCTGCCACACCCGAAGCCGGCGAATCCGGCAGGCCTGGCGCGGCCCGCACGTCCAGCGTACGGCGCCGGCGAAGCCGGCGAGGGATCTTGGCTGAAGAAGCATTCCAAACTTTGTTTGGGCTACGTTCCTAGCGTGGCCCACCATACCCGAAGCCGGCAAGCCTGGCGTGGCCCGCACGTCCAGCGTACGGCGCCGGCGAAACCGGCGAGGGACCCTGGCTGAAGAAGCATTCCAAACTTTGTTTGGGCTTCGTTCCTAGCGTGGCCCACCATACCCGAAGCCGGCAAGCCTGGCGTGGCCCGCACGTCCAGCGCACGGCTCCGGCGAAGCCGGCGACGGACGCTGGCTGAGAAATCATCCCAAACTATGTTTGGGCTACGTTCCTAGCGTGGCCTGCCACACCCGAAGCCGGCGAATCCGGCAAGCCTGGCGTGGCCCGCACGTCCAGCGTACGGCGCCGGCGAAGCAGGCGAGGGACCCTGGCTGAAGAAGCATTCCAAACTTTGTTTGGGCTACGTTCCTAGCGTGGCCCACCATACCCGAAGCCGGCAAGCCTGGCGTGGCCCGCACGTCCAGCGTACGGCTCCGGCGAAGCCGGCGAAGGACGCTGGCTGAGGAATCATCCCAAACTATGTTTGGGCTACGTTCCTAGCGTGGCCTGCCACACCCGAAGCCGGCGAATCCGGCAGGCCTGGCGCGGCCCGCACGTCCAGCGTACGGCGCCGGCGAAGCCGGCGAGGGATCTTGGCTGAAGAAGCATTCCAAACTTTGTTTGGGCTACGTTCCTAGCGTGGCCCACCATACCCGAAGCCGGCAAGCCTGGCGTGGCCCGCACGTCCAGCGTACGGCGCCGGCGAAACCGGCGAGGGACCCTGGCTGAAGAAGCATTCCAAACTTTGTTTGGGCTACGTTCCTAGCGTGGCCCACCATACCCGAAGCCGGCAAGCCTGGCGTGGCCCGCACGTCCAGCGTACGGCGCCGGCGAAGCAGGCGAGGGACCCTGGCTTAAGAAGCATTCCAAACTTTGTTTGGGCTACGTTCCTAGCGTGGCCCACCATACCCGAAGCCGGCAAGCCTGGCGTGGCCCGCACGTCCAGCGTACGGCTCCGGCGAAGCCGGCGACGGACGCTGGCTGAGGAATCATCCCAAACTATGTTTGGGCTACGTTCCTAGCGTGGCCTGCCACACCCGAAGCCGGCGAATCCGGCAGGCCTGGCGCGGCCCGCACGTCCAGCGTACGGTGCCGGCGAAGCCGGCGAGGGATCTTGGCTGAAGAAGCATTCCAAACTTTGTTTGGGCTACGTTCCTAGCGTGGCCCACCATACCCGAAGCCGGCAAGCCTGGCGTGGCCCGCACGTCCAGCGTACGGCGCCGGCGAAACCGGCGAGGGACCCTGGCTGAAGAAGCATTCCAAACTTTGTTTGGGCAACGTTCCTAGCGTGGCCCACCATACCCGAAGCCGGCAAGCCTGGCGTGGCCCGCACGTGCAGCGTACGGCGCCGGCGAAGCCGGCGACGGACGCTGGCTGAGGAATCATCCCAAACTATGTTTGGGCTACGTTCCTAGCGTGGCCTGCCACACCCGAAGCCGGCGAATCCGGCAAGCCTGGCGTGGCCCGCACGTCCAGCGTACAGCGCCGGCGAAGCCGGCGAGAGACGCTGGCTGAACAAGCATCCCAAACTTTGTTTGGGCTACGTTCCTAGCGTGGCCCGCCACACCCGAAGCCGGCAAGCCTGGCGTGGCCCGTCATACCCGAAGCCGGCAAGCCTGACGTGGCCCGCAAGTCCAGCGTACGGCGCCGGCGAAGCGGGCGAGAGACCCTGGCTGAAGAAGCATCCCAAACTTTGTTTGGGCTACGTTTCTAGCGTGGCCCGCCACACCCGAAGCCGGCAATCCTGGCGTGGCCCACATGTCCAGCGTACGGCGCCGGCGAAGCCGGCGACGGACGCTGGTAGGCGTATAAAGTTCAACTATTCTTCCATGAAATATATATTATACTAAGTAGAAAAGAATACTAACGAGGGAGGTCACTGAACTCGGTCCGGGGATTCTGAATGAGACCTATATGGTCTTGTAGGGCATCGAACGAGGCTCACAGAACTATGTTTCGTTTTTGCTAAATGCCCTTGGGTGGTCCAAAAATGGCAAAAAACTGAATCACTTCTGGGCGGGCTGATAAGGGAAAAGTCACACGTGGAATGGCCCTAACGTGCTCAGAACTTGACCTACAAAAGGTTTGGAGCTCAAATTAAAGTTAGATTATAATAAAATGATAATTAACGACGTTTCCTAGACGAAGATGCAGTGTGCATTCAAGTGATTCATTCACATCGATGGCGGCAGCGAATGGATGGCCGAGTGGATAGCGAGTCGGACTTGTGGGTGGGGGTCGAAGGTTCGATTCCGGGGGTGTCCGGGCGACTTGCTCTGTGGAGATCCGCTGATATCGACATTATCGACATAGAGCACCCAGCCAGACATTCTTCAATTGGAAAATGTTTTCTCCATCCCGCGTCGTTGCTCGACTTATCTTTTTCCGTAATAAAATATGCTATGATTGGTAACAGTAAGTAGAATTAGTGAGAGCTGCGAGTTTAATAGAAGGAAGTCTATATAGAAAACAGAAAAATGATGATCACATAATGAGGTGTCAGAACAATACTAGTCGATCGTATGAGTAAATGAGGTGAAGTGAGAAACACTTCAGGGTTTAAGCAAGATTTTAAGTATCACTTTTTCCGTCCGATTCGCACCACTATCCAATCGGGCACCACCTCACACCTGGTCGATTGTCGCCATTGCTCTCGAGCCCGCTGCGTGTCGCGGGGTTAGCAATTGAATGCGGTACCTCACCGTAGCCAAAATGTATTCTTCAGTTGCAAAAATGGGAGCACTCCACAGAGCAAGTCGCCCGGACACCCTCGGAATCGAACCTTCGACCCCCACCCACAAGTCCGACTCGCTATACACTCGGCCATCCATTCGCTGATGCATTGATGCGAATGAATCACTTGAATGCACACTGCATCTTCGTCTAAGAAACGTCGTTAATTATCATTTTATTATAATCTAACTTTAATTTGAGCTCAAAACCTTTTGTAGGTTAAGTTCTGAGAACGTCAGGGCCATTCCAGGTGTGACTTTTCCCTTATCAGCTCGCCCAGAAGTGATTCAGCTTATTGCCATTTTTGGACCACCCAGGGGCATTTAGTAAAAACGAGACATAGTTCTGTGATCCTCATCCGATGCCCTACAAGACCATATAGGTCTCATTCAGAATCTCCTGACCGAGTTCAGTGACCTCCCTCGTAAGTAGAAAAGTCTACAAACCAACTTAAACCCGAATCAAAATGATGATGACTGGATAAACCGCTCAACGAGTTTTTTTTTGCATGAAATGACTACGCTGATAAGCTGTTCATGAATAGCAAACTTAAACCCTACGTACACTTTTGCGGCAACTCGGCAGCCCTATCTTTATGCAAAGGGCAGAGACGCAGAATCGCCGCGCGAGGCTAAACTACCCCTGTCCGGACTGCCGTTGATGTGTCGCCTAGGCGGCAGTAGCTGCCGCAAACGAGGCAGCGGCAGTAATACATCGAGGCATCATTGCCGCTGCAGCCGCTTTACTTGCGACAATTTCTGTCTGGGCTCTAGCTGATCGTGGCGGAATCTAGAATGAAAACTGATAACGATTATTATAATGATAATGAAACCGCGTTGGCGATGGTGCGGGGCTGCAAAGCTGAGGGTGAGTGCCGTCTAGACGGCAGTTCTGCTTCCTGCGAGGCAGTTTTGTTGCCTGCCGCGTGCCGCGTTGCTGCAAAAGTGTGCGTAGGGCTTTACCCTCCACCCACTATCTTCACTGAGTAAACGTTTTCATCCTTAACCTTACCAATCATGAATCCGGCCTCAGTATGCGTGCAGTTTAATGCGAGTGAGCTCTTTGCACCACATCCTAGGGAAGGGTGAGGAGGTAAGGTGCTAAAGCGAATATGATGCTTCTTGAGGAATAACTGGGAAGGTGATACACTTTTGCAGTGAAAATGTTTTGGTTTTCACTTTCTGACATATGACATGCTAGTTCTGATGCAGGTTCTATAAGATTTGGTCCTGTATCTCCTTCCCAACTGGAGTATGCACATTCGGTGCTTCCGTCAAACATATCAGTCCTAAAACAAGAAATCCTAACAACGTTTCCTCCGATCGCGGTTATTCTTCCTTCGCTACGCCGCGAGCGCTCATCGCACACACGCACCCGCCGCAATATTCTCACGCATCTTTGCGACAGAGCGCGAAATCTTTCCTTCATAGCTGTGCGCGCTCAGGGGGAGTGCGCAGCTGGGGTTCTCGCAGCATCCAGGGTGTGTGCCATCCAAACTGCCCCTGTGGGAACTGCTTTTATCGCTCAGGGAGAGTCCGAAGATGGATTCTGCGCTCTTCGAGCGCAGAATCAGGCTAGTGAAGGGACTCCAGGATGTGCGCCATCCAAACTACCCATGTGGAAACTGCTTTCGTCGCTCAGAGAGAGTCCGCGGATGGATTCTGCGCTCTTCGAGCGCAGAATCAAGCTAGGGAATGGACTCCAGGGTGTGTGCCATCCAAACTACCCATGTTTCCACATTTCCACTGCTTTCCACTGCAGTTTCCACTGCTTTCGTCGGAGAGTCCACGGAGCAGTGAGCAGCCACCGACCGACCATCGGCCGCCTTCCACATCGACTGACCGCGCTGACCTCGTTTTCCACGTTTGCCACGTGTCCGCGACGCGACCGCTCGCGGCGCAGCGAAGGAAGAATAGCCGCCATCGTTTCCTCCTACTACTTGTAGTTCAGTTGCTAATTGAGCTTGTTCGGTAGACTCGCCGCTTCACAGATAACCCGGCGGCGGCGTCACTGATGAGTTGGAAATTTGGATCTGTCCTAGTCGGGCAATGGACACATAACTACAAATTATGTAATCAAGACTAACAGAGTTGAGACTAACAGAACGGCAAGAGAAGAAAGAGGACAAAATAGGACCCAAAACAAACAAACAAAAGAAGAAACAAACCGCCGTGGTTGTAAAGACGGGAGTTGTGTATGAAGGCTAGGCGCATTCATACACAATTGCCCTCTTCCTGACATGTTATAACCCGGATCCATCACAATGAGGGATCATATAACTGAGAAACGACTCTGGCGAATGAACCCCCGAATAGTTACCGTATACCGGCTGTCTGGCCCTCCTGTTTAGAGATCGCGCGTCGGCGTCCACGTTGTCGATTGATCGATCGATGTCTATGCGCCCGCGATAGGAACGGCTGGCAAGTGAGTCGTCTTGCAGTGGGTAACGGGCTTACTTCATGGGAGGGATGTGGGGAGTTCGGTTGTGAGGCACTCTTGCATTTCAGCTGACTATCTGAGATCTAAGAAGTTTTTTTGCGCATTGTTTCAGCCGTATTCGCTTCGCCGCTCGAAGAGCGCAGAATCCGACTGCGGACTCTCCCTGAGCGACGAAAGCAGTTTCCACACGAGCGTCTTGTATGGCACCCACCCTCGAAGAGCGCAGAATCCAGCTGCGGAGTCCCTCTGAGCGACGAAAGCAGTTTGCACATGGGCAGCTTGGATGGCACCCACTCTGGAGTCCCTTCCGTAGCATGATTCTGCGCTCGAAGAACGGCTGCGGACTCTCCCTGAGCAATGAAAGCAGTTTCCACACGAGCAGCTTGGAGGCACCCACCCTGGAGTCCCTTATTAGCCTGAACCAAGATCCGCATTCCCTGAGCCACGAGAGTTCGCGTGTGTAATGCTAGGCATGAAGGATTTCGCGCGCCACCGCAAACGCGCGCTTATATGATACAGTAACCATTCGGGGTATGTTCGCCAGGATCGTGCTAGTGGCACATAACTTACGATTAGTCTGTCTACAACGGCGTCGAAAACGAGTGTATTTTTTTCTGAAATTTGTCAGTTCCTTCTCATTTTGTCCTCTAGAAGCCGCATCTCGAGACTAAGTAAATTTGTCACATAATTTTTTGTTATGCGCCCCTTCCCCGACTAGGAGAATCCGGAATCTGTGTGTGAAGACGTGTAGATTACACAAGTGCAGCATCAAAGACGTAATGGGGTTTGCGTGAAATGGCGTGTGGAACACGTTGAGCCAGCGTACGAGGAAATTCCCCAAATTGCACCTGGTGTCGAAATCGATTTGGCCCAGGGGAAATATCCCCACCCCTGCAACTTTTACCATGTTTTTTCTGCGCGTCTTTTTTCGTGCCATATTATCCCATACAACCGCGGCTAGCGCTGGTCAGACTCTGTCTCCTCACTCATTTCCGGACTGTCGACAAGACATCATTGAAGAAAACCTCACTCAACATTCCTGAACGCCTTTCGTAACGAAGGGAAACAAAATGGGGCACACTCGAAGCAGCGTCAACAAGACCTTCCATAGAAACAAAAACAGGATTCATTACATACAGCCATTCTGAAATGTGCACATTCGCGAGTTACACTATCAGCCAGGCGGTTGTTGTGGAGAGCTTTATCGTGATATCGCTGCCTGATCTATATCGAGTTGCTAACCAGGGGCCGGATGCATAAACGGTCTTACTTAAATCTAACCAGATTCTCCTGATGTCGCGTCATATCGACGTGGCCATTTTCTATACCCACCGACACCATGGTCAGTCGATATGGAGGAGGGTCGTTGAGCGGTCGGTGGCGGATCGCGGCTCTTCCGCCGCCGCTACAGGAGGGTACTGGGAGACGGGAACAGTTTCTGCACGAGCACCTTGGACGCACTACACCCTGGAGTCCCTTCTCTAGCCGAGTTGTGCGCTCGAAGAGCGCACGACCCATCTCCGATGTCCCCCTCAGCGACGAAAGCATTCTTGGCACGAGCCGCCTGGATGGTCCACACCCCGGAGTCCCTTCCCTAGCCGAGTTGTGCGCTCGAAGAGCGCACGACCCATCTCCGATGTCCCCTTCAGCGACGAAAGCATTCTTGGCACGAGCCGCCACCTGGATGGCCCACACCCCGGAGTCCCTTCCCTAGCCGAGTTGTGCGCTCGAAGAGCGCACAACCCATCTCCGATGTTCCCCTCAGCGACGAAAGCAGTCTCGGCACGGATTGATGTGCAAGTTTGCGTAGTATTCCAGCGGGAGCTGGCATATTGCCAGCGGAGCAAGTGGTTAGTTCTAATGGCTATCTGCATAAACTACTTACAGCTATTTAACAGAGAAAATTACAGCCGAAATTCATGATAGCGCGGCTCATTAAACGATATGCTCAGACACTGGGAGAGTTCACCTGCACGTGAAAATGACGTATTTTGACGTCACAGATGAACTGTAGGAGCTATTTTTGGGGCGGAGTTTCAGTGAGCGGTCTACTACCGGTTGTCTCACCGCTCGCATGATACGCAACGCGATATGTAGGTGAACTATAGGTGAAGTAGGATTCACTCTCACCTCTTGAACTGAGAGGAGAGGTGGAATTATTTTGGGGCGGAATTTCAGTGAGCGGTCTACTACCGGTTATTTCGCCGCTCGGGTGATAAGCTGCGCAACCAATTGTAGGTCTGAAGAAACCATTTGGCGCGGTAGGTCTTATTCGAACAGGGTCTTACTTAGATCTAACCAGATTCTCCTGATGTCGCGTCATATCGACGTGACCATTTTCGATATCCACCGACACCATGGTCAGTCGATATGGAGGAGGGTCGTTGAGCGGTCGGTGGCGGATCGCGGCTCTTCCACCGCCGCTACAGGAGAGCACTGGGAGACGGGAGCAGTTCCTGCACGAGCACCTTGGACGCACTACACCCTGGAATCCCTTCCCTAACCGAGTTGTGCGCTCGAAGAGCGCACAACCCATCTCCGATGTCCCCCTCAGCGACGAAAGCATTCTTGGCACGAGCCGCCTGGATGGCCCACACCCCGGAGTCCCTTCCCTAGCCAAGTTGTGCGCTCGAAGAGCTCACAACCCATCTCCGATTTCCTCCTCAGCGACGAAAGCAGTCTCGGCACGGATTGATGTGCAAGTTTGCGTGGTACTCCAGCAGAAGCTGGCATATTGCCAGCGGAGCAAGTGGGTAGTTCTAATGGCTATCTTCGAACAGCTGTTAGGACGAGGTAAAGGGATATGATAAGGTTGGTTGCTGCAGTAGTTTGACATAAACTGCTTATTCACTCCATTCAGGAAAGACACGAGGACCAAACAAGACTGTAGAAATGATGTACAGGTGCAGAGAGGATGAATAGTATCCCGAGAATAGTAAAACGTTTTGGTGAAATGTATAAGACCCCGATATCTTATTAGGTGAACCCTCCGAAGTCTCTTCTCATCAAACGGTGGGTACTTTGTGAAAAGATTGTTGAATTTTTAGTATTTAAAGTTTTGTCAGCTTGTTGAGTTCAAGTGAACAATTTTTCATAACCATCCAGTCAATTTGTAGAATACACACCACAGGAAAAGTAGGTGAATGTCGAAATATTGCTCTGAAAAGCCTAATTGATGCACCATAGATGGATGGATATGTTCAAAGGCACGGAACCCTACACAAATATGTAAGTATACTATAATTGCGAAAAGAAGCAATATTGTTTATATACATCAACCTGATAATTCAGAAAAAGGGATTCTGGCGCCAATATACTATTGTGAAATAATCCAAGTTATATGTAAAAGAATAAGGGGGTATTCACTACCAGACTTAGCGAACGATCGAAGAACTGCTCTAGGAAACGTCTATGTGGCGTGCTTTAAAGAAAGCACTGTAAGTTTATTTCTGATGTTGCAATGATGTTAATAGATGGAGCATTGCAACAGGTTGGTTTCAGTTGTTTAAGAGTCTCAGAAAGCTCAAAATGCGAACCGTATTGGGGCATTAATAGCTCCGGTTACTGCGTCTGAAGAGAGTTGGAATACACTTCTAAAACACTTATTTTCTCTTTTGAATGTGCAATGTTTGTTGTCGCTACTGTTCGAGTAATAAAATTTATGAGTCATATATGAGTTCTTACAACTTAGTAGCAATATGTAAAGCACACAGCTCTTTGGATGTCGGAATAGACCAAAACTAAGGATACCAAACCCTATCTAAACATTACGCGTGGAAAGCGTGGCGAGTTTCGTGTCCTCGGCAAGGAACCTCTTTCAAATCCCCGCTTAGATACCGGTCATCTGTAGGTCTTCGACCGCTCACCTGTAGGTCGAAATGAGGTCACCTACAATTACATTATTAGTTCACCCATTTTTCACCTGCAGGTGAACTCTTCCAGTGTCTGAGTGGTGAGCGATAGGCTGCGTTATCTGAGTTTTCCGTTGCGAATTCTCTGTTAAAGTTATGTAAGTCGCTGATCAATCCGACCCCTGGGGCCGTTTTGTCGTGCTCTCCCATTGGGGGAGAATCAATCAATATCAGCACATCTTATCACACCCCGATCCCCTATCGGGGGGACTCGTGGTAGAAGAGCATACGGACCCAGGTGATTGAAGCGCAATACGAGTTGGGGAAGGGTAGAGATTTGACCACGAATTTTTCTGTGTAATGCGTGTTAGGGGGTGCACTGATGCGAAGACGGTTTTTCCTGCTCCCTTTCTTATAACGGGGAAACAATGAAATGGGATCATTGGGGAAGGGTCCAGTAAAGGGGTACCAGTAAAGGGGACCATTAAGTGGTTACCAGCAAAGGGAAGATCAGTACGGGTCTACCATTGAAGGGGTCCAGTGAAGATGGAACAGTGGAGGGGACCAGTAAGGGGTTACCAGTGAGAGGGGAAAGGGGGGTCCAGTGAAGGGAAAACCAGTAAATAATGGGGGACCAGTGAAGGGGACTCCATCCACTTAAGGGGCCAGTGGAGAGGGATCGTGAAGGTGAAGGGTGTCAGCAAAAGGGAAAATATAAGGACGGGGCAGTAAAGGTGGGAGCAGTAATAAGGGATCAGGAAAGGGAGCCGGTAGAAGGAATACCAGTAATGGGGAAGATGGGACAAATGGGTAAGGACAGGAAAAGTAAAGGTGGGATCAGTAATGGGGTACCACTGGATGGTGGAGCTTTTTCCGTGAAGGGGACCGGTAAAGGGGGAATCATTTTAGAGGAGAACAGTAAAGGGGATCAGGAAAGGGGTACCAGGGTGGAGGGTAGAAATAGTAGAAATATAGGTTTCATTTTTGCAAGATCTTTGAAGCCAAGGAGCTAGCGGCCCTCAAAGTTTACTATGGGATCGCGTGCACACGTGCAAAACTGCCTTAATCGGCTGAAATTTCGAAACGAATCTCATATTCGTGATCATGTTCAGCGCCGCAGATAACCTCCTTTTATAAAGTTTGGGTGAAATTTTTTTCCAACCTCTTCTTGATCTCGACCAAAGAGAGAGGGGTCGCGAAAGTACAATAGTGCCGCTTCAGATTTACCCATGATGATCTCATAGTCAGGAGAGCGTATCTTATGTCATAGTGAATCACCGTGATGATATCTCTGCACAACTATCTTCACTAAACAATCTGTGTATATTTAACAATTTTTGAATGGTCGGTTCACCAGTCGTGTTTCAAGACCATTATGTCGCCGTCTAGCGACACGCTAAAAGGTGAAGAACACCTGTAATCACTAACCTCTTAGGACTGCAGTAGCTGCCCATCATAATCAGTGTTGTACACATTCGACGAGCAGTGCGGTACAACTGCTCTTGTGCAGCGATCGGTTGTCCTTCTTTGAACATGAGGGTCAGGTGAAATCGACTGGACACGCGTTCTCGACTTGTGGACTGGTTGCATTCATATGCTCTCGTAATTGCTCTGTTTACGTCTAGTTGAGAAGGGTCATTCCCCACATAGTCAAGAGTCCTACCAAAAATCTGGGGACGACAGATGGTGAAAAGCTCTTACGGAACATGCACTTGGAAGCAGCGTTATACGTTATTACCATTTACGATTTACTGCGATTTTTGGCAGACTATTGACGATTTACAACATTTTGGGTCGTAAATCGTAAATTTTCGCAAAGGTGACCTTGATCTAACTCAAAATGAGGCGATGCAGCTCGGGTGTAAAGGCTGCCGTTTGCTACCAGACCTGAATCCGGATTCATGATTGAGTTTACCCTGGGTTATGTGTGTAGTGGGTAGAAATTTGAGCATTTCCTGTGATTCACAAGAGTGAAGCGGTGGGTGAAGAGCAGGGTAGAATTTTAGCATTCGGCGATTGATAGCTATTATCACCGTCGATTCCAAATTGATAAGTAAATACCCAGAGGTCGACGAGGGTGAGGGGTAAAATTCCATGCGCTACTCAGCATTCATGAAGACCGGTTTAGAGTAAAGATACTGTAAAACTCTACCCGACTCTAGAGATGGGGTAGAGCCTTTACCAAACAGAATAGCGTTGCCAATTTTGCTTTTAATTCCTTTCTTTTCTATGATTTCGTCTTCAGACCCACATCCCACTGTGTTTGAATCAACTACGCCTAGGAACAAGTGTTTATTATTAACAATTCAAAAATATAATGCGAAACATCGTCCAATAATAAACTCTTAAAGTGTCCCATCTTCCTCGACCTGATCCGCCAGAATAACGTCACCAGATTTAGCATAAGCCTGCCCGATCGCTTCGTTTTCCTCAAACGGCAGTTCTTCAAGCTATGTAATTATATGAATATTTATTTATTTATTTATTTATTTATTACGTCCCGAAGACGTGCTCACACGAAAAAGCAACTAAGAAGAACAGAAAATCGCATAAATGAAGGGAAAACAAAAAGACAAATAGCACAAGAAATGGGTAAAATACTAGTCTAATATAAACAACCATGCATAAAACAGCATCCAATCAAGCCAAATGGAACGCAAACACTACAACAAAAACAATAGATGGACAGCGGAGACAGAAGAGGTTTTGAAACAACATCTCATTCTGCACCAATCTTATCTTTGAATTGCCACTGTAGGACTTTCCGCCATATAAAATGAAAATAAATATTAAGACTATTAACATATTTGTTCACTAAAAATAACCTGTAAATTGGCGACCACTAGGAAGGTCACCGGGGATATATTGTCGAAAAGAGGAACTTTATGAATTTAACCAAGCCACTGGAAAATCATGCAATGTCGAATCATGGAAAAAAGAAATTCAGAAAATCCTGAGCACGCGTCCCCGGGCGGGCTCCGTGTTTCAGGAGCCTCAATATATTGGTACGCACCACGGGGACGGCCCAGGAATAAATTTTTCTCTCCATACGTAGTGGGATATTGGTAATAGATTGAACAAAACCTTTGCATGACAAGGATCGAGGTGACGGCTGGATAACTTTTTGAGGAAGGTTGAATGTTAACTATAGAGAAAAAGTGAAAGCAGTCAACTTAAGAAAGATTTTTTGAGGAATCACGATAAAAAATATCCCATCTATTTATTGTTGTTTTCTATTTTTTTGGTACAAAAAAGATGTCGTTCTAAGGCCCCTTCAAAGGCAACAAAAAAGAAAGGAATAAATAAGGATCGAAGTACACAGGCTAGCGGGGAGGAAAAGAACAGAGGTGCAAGCAATCATCGCGACACTAGGCACTGGTAGAGGCTGGCAGAAGAATGCATCGTTCAATCAATGGATAACACTGCTTAAGAGAAACATCCACCGGTTCACTGGAAAGTAGTATGTTAAAAGCAATTCTCGTTGAAATTGAAATCACCCGAAGGGCAAGATTCACCAACCTGCGTCTGAACCCCGAGCCCGAGTGAACCCGGAAGACGTCAATGGGTAGGAGACGGAACCATCTAGAGCACCGGCAGAACACAATATTGAACAGCTCATCTCTATTAGGACGATGGATTTTGCGGTAAAGGATGCTGAACCTATTTTGCCTTAAACTAACGGGCCGATAAACCCAGTACTTGCTCGCTGAGAGATTCACCTCGTTCCTGATAACGCAAAAGCAAAAGACCAAGTCAGATATTATCCTTCGGACTTGAAGTGGCAGAAGCTTAAAAAGCTTCAGGCGATTTTCATAGCTAGGAAGGAGTAAGCGATCCATGGGGTTCGAGCAACGGTACCATAATAGCCTTGTAAAAAGCTTCTGTACTTTCTCGATTTTGAGCACAAGCTTTCTATTTCTGGGGCTCCATAACGGCGAGCAATATTCCAAGTGAAGCAATACGTACGACTTGTAAAGGCGAATCAATATTGCCACATCGGAACATTTAACATTCCGAAAAATCAGGAATCAGAAAATGCTGAGAACGATTTCCGAACAATGTAATCTATGTGAGCTCTGAATTCAAGCGTGGGTTCAAAGAAAACTCCCAAGTCCTTAACAATACGACAGCTGGACAAAGGCACACCACCAACCTCATATTCCACAGCCTCCAATGTTCCATCATGCATCACCTGGCATTTATTCAAATTTAGGGGAATTTCCCACTCAGATGCCATGCAGCCATTTTTTCAATAGCACTTTTCAATGCTTGCCTCACTTCCACATAATTACTCGAGGTATAAGGTCCGTAAATTTTTATATCGTCAGCATAGGCTTGAACTCTGACAAGAGGCGAAGTTTTAAGTAGCAGCAGGAGATCGCTAGTATAGAGGATAAAGAGTAACGGTGACAAGACACCCCCTTGAGGGACACCACTAGTACAACGGTAAATACTAGAAAAACTATTTATTCTAACAGTGAAGGTACGGTCTTGAAGATAGGATATTAGCCACTGCAACACCTTTTCACAGATAGCTTGCTGAAGTTTGGAAACAAGTTTGAAGTGGCAGATCTTATCAAAAGCCTTTGAGAAATCGTATATATACATATAATACTACTATATACTATTATATATTCTATTATATATACATACATAAAATTATATGTAATTATCGAGCAAAGGGAAGAAAACTCTACGAGTAAAGACATTGCTAAGCTAGCCCTAAATGCTATGCAAATTCTGTTTTTTTTACGCACACCCTTACTGCAATTCAAAAATAGTATGCAGGATGTCGTTAAATAACGAAGGGTAGAGGACGTGCACTGTCGTGATGACACCTTTTCATACTTCTCTTTCTTGCTTTAGGTTCATAATCTAGCTGATCCTACCTTGGGCTGTACATTGAAGAAATCCGCGACTGCGACCACGGGGAATTGCCCTCCCCTAACCTCCATAGTGATGGGTCCTTTCTTCTGTCTGGTCCGGCGCGTGAAGTTACCAGCATCAGGTAAACACGAATGTTGAAATGAAGCCACACACAGGCCTAAATGTTGGGTCTGTCCTAGTGGATACTTATTTGACAAGGAGGGTAAAATAGAAAGGACACTATTTTACAGAGACTACACAGTGAGCAAATCTACGAGAGGTCTCGTCCTTTTGTTTTCAATTTTCTGGCTTGGCGGGACACCGTGTTTGTGTTTGTTTCGTTTTTCTAGCTGTGCACTCCTCCGACTAAAGAAGTTTCTATATGTCCGTAGTAATTGGGAGCTGCTACAACCACTAAAATATGTAAAATATGAAGCAAAACTTATCAAAATATTTCAAGATCCTCGTTAACCCTATTCCACACAAAATTCCTTTGTATTCGGTTCTGAAGCAACAAAACAACAATAAACAACCCCAAACAAACGCCTTATGGTGTTAGTCAAAGCGAGGTGTGTTGAAAACACCCTAATTTAGAGATCAAAATATATATTCTTGCTAGAGAATTAACATACTCTAAGTATATTGCATTATCTTTGTGTCATTGTGAACCACAGTGATAGACGTTCTTTTCTCCTTTTCATAAGCACGAAAAAAATTTCTGTGGTTTGCTAATATTTTTTGGCTAAGAAACGCTGTTTCGTTAAATGTACACACGCCCCACCATACATAAGCGTCTAAGGATTAACTATTCTTCGAGGACTCCACTATCTATCTAATCTACTGGGTAGAAAGATGTCTACAAATAAACTTCGAACTGAATCGAAATGCTCTCCACTGGATGAACCGCTCGACGAATTTTTAGCATAAAATGACTACGCTGATAAGCTGTTCATGAATACCAAACTTAAGGCCTCCGCACACTTTTGCGACGAGCGGCGGACGGCGAAATCGCTGACTGGCGCCGCTGAGCGGCGGCCGGGATCGTCGCTCAGCGGCGACGGCGAGGCACTGTACTCTTTCTAGTCGGGACCAACAGTTGATGAAGGATAACGCGCCCCGATGAGAACCGGAGTGCTCGGGCGAGTTTTAAGGGAGATTTATTGTCATTAGGGGGGTAGTATGTGAGTATTTGTGCTCCCGTTCAAGAGGTTTTTGTCAGGGCGATCATGACAAATGTCGGACGCGTATGATTGACGATCATCCCGCATATTCAAACCACTACCACCGGCAATCCTTCATCCTCCCTGACAGGAGTGTGCGTAAATGAAATTCGAAATTTCGAAAATCGAATAACGCACACCCCTGCTCCCGGACCGACCCGCCGGCGAAGATATCCTCCACCCCTCCGCTGGCTCGGGGCACAACCGGAGCTGTGAAAGAGTCGTCTCCAGAATGGACTACGTTCTGCTGCTCCCGGATAATGGAAACTTCTAGCAAAGCAAATCGGCAAGAAGTGCAAGCTCATAACTATAGCTGGTAGTTGCGAGGCTAAAGAACATTGTTTTGTTTATTGATGCAAAACCATGGATGTTTCTGTAAAGTCCTAGTTCCTAGTACTCAGTTCCTTAAACTCAAACAAGAAACTTAGTTTGAAGAGCTGTGCTGCTGCTCTGCTTGTGCCGAGATGCTTTGTGCTTAAGCGAACCGAACCTATTGAGCGAAACAACAAAAAACAGCTTTTCTTTCCTATCCAACAAGCGATGAATAGAGAAGTTGATTGAAAACGAGTGTATTCAATAAATTCATCTATATCGATGGAAACACGGAAAAGACGAAGAGCCTCATCCACTTGTTTGTCATATGCGTCGTATGCAAGCGGCTGCAGTTCCATCTTCGCCAAGTCTCCCTCATACGGATTACAGCCTCCAGTTGACGGACAGTGATGGAGACTTCGACAACTTGTTTCTCAATCCTAAAGGATAAGGCAGTGAAATAAGCTATTCATCAATGCCTTAAATGATCTATGAAACTAACTGATGTCAACGGAGTACACTAGTGGATTCTTCTTACAAACGTAGTTGCTTGCAGGCTTTTCGCAAGCCAATGGATTGAGACCTGGACCGCAGTGCATCCTATCATATGACACATCTTTAAAAATCCTGAAATCCATACTCTATGGGTCATTCACTGGAAGCATATTTTAAAGTAAACACAAGTAAACATCAAATCGGAAAGTAAGCGACTCAATTCAAGGGGGAGCAGCTTTGACAAACCTGTCGCAGGACCGGCGGCTTCAAAATATCTTCGAGTTTACATTTTATGGGCTCAGCTGAGTCGTCGGAACTACAGCAACGTGCAGCTGAAAAGTAGGATCAGAAGCATGCGGACGTCCATTATCCAGCGGAACTTGCCTACCAAATCGAGGTCGTGCATAAAGATCGACTTCGTGGTGTTCCTCGCGTCCGTAGACATGTGTTTGCGGAAGAGGAAGAAGCTAAAAGGTCAGAACTGTTTCCTCAAACGTTATTTTTACAGCAGCAAATGTCGGATCAAGAGGACAGAACAGTGGCAAGGATAAGGAGGATCTGCATTAGCCGCTCCCTTTGCGGGACTCGCCACAAACTAAGCTTCCTTGGGAAACCGTGGAGGCAATTTGAATGCGTATTTGTGCTGTAAAATTACTTGCCGTGGCCAGGCGATGAACAAGTTGGCGCTTTATCCTTACCAGAATAGTCCGCTATTAATTCACGGACACCTTCGGGTTAGAGGACTTGGTTAGCCTGGATGGGGAACCCGAAATAGGAACCTGGTATCGGGTGCACGCGACAGTCGGCACCTCCTCCTCCTCACCACCTCTAGGCTGAAACAGGGGTTAGCCTTAAAACCTCGAAAAGCCTTGAAAGCTCTGTTATGTCCAATTCCGCTCACGCGGAGGAGAGCACAGAATTGGGCAGGGTAAGGGACTCCGGGATGTGGGCCCACTAGCGCACCCGTGTTAAAATTGCCTTCATCCTTGAATTCCCTCCCCTGCCAAATTATGAAAGCAATTAAGACGCGGGTCTGTAATCGAAAGGAGAAGATAAGACTGCACTTACATTCGCTGTGTGTAGCGGGATATTCCGGCTTGTCGCCTCGATGCCGGCCTTCAGCGACCTAAAAACGAACATAAATTGGTTACCAGTAAGCTAAAACCAATACACATGTAACACACGAAGAGAACAAAACCACACAACAACACTACCTCTTAAACATCCACCAGCAAAAAATAAAACTTGAAGAAACACTCACCTCCACGGGATATTCCGCCTTATTGCCTCGTAGCCGACCGTCAAGGACCTGAAATCGAACATAATTTCGATGGTAACAAGCGAAATCCAATACACATGTAACAAGAAATGAGTACAAAACCACACAACTACACTATCTCTTAAACAACCAGCAGCAAAAATTAAAACTTGAAGAATCACTCACCTTCGCGGGATATTCCGGCTTGTCGTCTCGATGCCGGCCTTCAGCAACCTGAAGACGAATATAAATTGGTTACCATTAAGCTACAACCAATACACATGTAACACACGAAGAGTACAAAAAGACAAAAGAACAACAACAGCCAAACAACCAGCAGCAAAAATTAAAACTTGAAGAAGGACTTTATTCAGAAACTGCGAGACTGGTCCACAGCATGGAATCTACCTTTGGCGCCAGAAAAGGCGGTGTTTATGAGAATAGGATCGTCGGACGCACCGTCTGAGTACTTGGTTGGCGATTACCCTATCTCTAAAGTTCATTCAGTGAGAGATCTTGGATTCCATTACGATCATAAGCTTGATTTTTCGGAACACTACAAGGTCATCCAGAGGAAAGCCCAGTCACGTATGTTCCAAATTTTCAAAGGTCTCTGCACTCGCAACAATGCGGTCCTGGTGCAGGCCTACAAAACATACGTAAGACCTATTGTTGAGAGTGGATCTACCGTGTTCTCTCCCTATAAAAAGAAGGACATTACCTTCCTGGAGAAGATTCAGAACAGTTATACTAGGAAAATTCTACTTCGATCAGGAAGTTTTCTGTACTCTAGAGTGCCACGAGGGAACATTAGAAACAGATATTTCAATCTGCACACATTAGAATCCCGTAGGAAACTTAGAGATGTTTGCGCTATCTTCAAAATGCTGTCAGGAATCATGGACGTCGATGCCTCTCAGTTCTACTCTCTCCTACCTTCTAGAACTAGAGGTGGTTCGGAAAAGATCTCCTTTCGAAGCCCTAGAACTACACAAAGGTTAGGGGTTTTCACTTGCAGAGCAGGATCGACATATTTGTCTCTAAAACACAATTTTTGTGTTGTCAGGCAGGTTTCCAGCTCTTTCAAACGTATGGCTGAGAAGATGCTGCTTCTCTTCTAAAGTTTTGAGAACCATGATGTCTCTTTTAGTGCCGTGTTTTTTTGTTCATTGTTTTTTCTAACGTGTGTCTTATACCACGTAATAAATTATTATTATTATTATTATTATTATTATTATTATTATTATTATTATTATTATTATTATTAATCACTCACCTTCGCGGGATATTCCGGCTCCTCGCCTCGCAGCCGGTCGTCGGCGACCTGAAATTGAACATAACAACCGATACGAAGCAAAAAAAAGTCCAGGAAAGAGTAGAAATGCACGACAAAATAAGAAAATGAGAAACGAGCGCCGAAAATAATCAGCTGATCGGCGTTATCGACCGCCGAGTTTAAAGGTCGCGCCCGCCTCCAATCTAGGATCCCCGGCGCGAAAGGCTAGAGCGCAGACAGATTCTGCTGGCGCCGCTGGAGCGGCAGCGGCGCCACGCCGCCCAGCGGTGCCGGCCAGCGGCGGCGCTGAGCTCGCCGTGGCCACTGTGTGCTGGTCGGCGGCTGGTGTGATCCATTGAAACTTTTTGGCACCTGGCCAAACGATCACGGCAGAGTCCTATTGTAAGGAAATCGACGAAATGCACCGAAATCTGCGTCAACTTCAGGGCATTGGCCAACATAAAAGGCCTGATTGTTTTGCACGATAACGGCCGCCCACGCGTTTTGCGAATCCCTATTCGAAAACTGAACGAATTAAGTGTTAAAGTTCTGCCTTACCCGCCATATCCTCCAGACCTTTCAACAACCGACAATCACCGTTTCAAGCATTTTCAGAACTTTCTCGCTGGTAAACCCTCTACCAATCAGGGCCAAGCCAAAACAGCTTTTGTGGATTTTGTCAAATCTTGACCACCACATTTTTTTGCTGATGGAACAATTCGACCGATATCCCCTTGGCAAAAGTGTGCTGCTTCGAAAGGTGCTTACCTCGACTAAATCCGATAAGATTTCAGAAAGTTATGGTAGTTCAAGTGAAGCACTCAAAGGATGAGAGCGTTCCATACAACCTAACCTTTAAGGATATCCTACATTTTTCGCAAGCCGTAGTGTGTTTTTAAATTTTAAACTTAAAAAAGCACAAATTAATCAACCCTTTAAGGAAAAACTACAATTACATGGCATTTAAGTGAGAGACAATCAATCGAGTGTAAAATGGAAGAAGTGCTTGACGCAATCTACACCATCCATATGTCAGAAAATTTCTACCTTTTAAAGCATTCATTCTTGCCCTTAACCTCATGAATACCTCCACGTTATCACCTTTCAAACAATGCATACATTTTTTCAGACACCCTTATATTGACGGCGGAGAGCCGTTGGATACACCTCAGAGGCCCTCAGAAAGGGGCGGGGCGAGGGGCGCGATGAGGACAGGATGTCCCGGTCCCTGCCATCACATGGAGGCATCGCATTTCTAATCATTTCCCTTGGCCCTGCAGCTCTATCCTTAACTGATTTCTTTTTCTTTTTTTTCTTGAAACAAGAGTCAGAATCTTGTTCACCATATTTGGAGGAAAAGAGTTTTCAGCCGCAGCGCCAAGTCTTTCTTCTGGTCCCGCCACATTGCTCAGTACTATGGCGTCGTCCGCATTTTCCGACAAGTACAGCAACATGTTAAGGCCTCCGCAGAGTTCTGCGGCCAGCGGCGGACGACGGACGGCGAAATCGATGAGTCATGCCGCTCAACGGCGGCTGCCTGCCGGCTAGCGGCGTCGGTCAGCGGCGACGGCGAGGTGCTGTAGTCTTTCTAGTCGAGACCAACTCTTTATGCGCCCGTTTCCGCTCTGGATCGCGAAAGGCGAAAGCCGCGAAAGGCGAAAGGGTAGAGCGCAGACAGACTCTCCCGGCGCCGCTGGAGCGGCGCTGTCTCGGATGACTCAAATCATTTTCGATTTTGCGCACAATTACGGATAAGCCTTCAATATAGAACTCCTGACCGGAATCACCTACAGTACCGGACGCGTCTTTTGAATAGACGCCGAAAAAACCGCACTTTTGCGGTTTTTGCGTCTTTTTATTATAACTCACCAAAATGGCATCCATTTGAAAAAGCAAGAGTATATTTGAGCTCAAGAGAACGAGCTCTATCGTTTGGTATATAAATTTCATATGAAAGATCAAAAACGGCCAAAATTGAAAACTTGCGCTCCATTGAGAAGGGCGGCAGCGGACGAGTTGTCGGCCGCAAGGCGTCGAAAGCCATTGCAGGCTCACAATTCCTCAAATTTGAGGTTTTTTGGTAAGCGGTTGGTACCGTTCGATTCGCCTCCTCGAGATCTACACAACCGTGTATGAAACTTCGTCAAACCACACCATTTTCGCAGTGGGTGGTCAAAAATGTCTGGAGCTGACTTTTTGCTGTTGGAGAAGCTTATATTCCAGGGCTTGCATGTTCTCGGAGCATCTCAAGCATGGCATCAAGTGTTTTGTCATGCCAGCAATCCCCTCAGTGTGCGCCGTGAACAATGCATATAGGATCGAACCTATCAATTGAGGGGGTGGGGGACAGTTTGTAGAGTGAGCATTTAGGGAGTTTTATGAGAAATTCTCAGCCGCCCTACTCAGGAATTGCTGCACTTTGCTCCGGCAAGACTTTGGAGTGCGCTGTGCACAATGTATATATTATCGAATCTATCAATCGACTCGGCGCGACAGCTCGCAAATTGCACCGCGGGCGTGTTCGGAGCGCGATAACTCTGTCAGCTTCCAATCATTCTGGCCGGAACGTGTGTATTCCGTAGGCATTAATATGCTCTAGTAAAGCGCCAAAGCACAGCAAATTATCTTACGAATTGGCAAGGTTACCGCGGTGCGAAAATGTAGGTTGGTCATGTGTGACACGATTTTTTTCAGAATTCGGTCGACCGCTACGGGTACACTAGGCGAGCTAACGGCATGCAAACTCGCGGACAAGCAAAGCACTGAAGGCACTTTACGACGATCTGCTCCTTACTCTGCAACTGCCTAAACTGCCTTAGCCCCATCTGCCATTTTAGAGCGGCGGACGCCAGCGGTGAACCTCTTCCGCCCTAACTCGCCCATATTCTAGTTTTCGAGCCCCAGCCAGGGTACCATTCTGTTCAGCTCAAAAAGCCCTATCGAACGGTGTCAATTGCGACCAATTCTGAAAACATCGATTTTTTGACAGTTTCTCATCGAAGACGGCTGTTAGGCCGCGCCAGACGGTCGATGACGTCATCGAAAACCGATGTTTTCGAAATTGGTCGAGTTTGGCACCGTTTCATAGAGCTTTTCGTGCTGAATTGAATGGTGTCACTGCGAGCACCAAGAACTGTAATCTGGGCGAGTAAGAGCGCGAAGAACATCGACCGTTGTTGTGCTAAATTGCGCGCGCGGGCGTGTTCGGAGCGCGATAATTCTGTCAGCTTCCAATCTTTCTGTCCGAAACGAGTGGACTCCGTACGCAGTAATATGCACTAGTAAAGAGCCAAAGCATAGCAAATTATCTTACGAAAGGGCAAGGTTACGGCGGTGCGAAAATGCAGGTTGGGCATATGTGACACGATTTTTTCAGAATTCGGTCGACCGCTACGGGTACACTAGGCGAGCTAACGGAATGCAAACTTGAGGACGAGTAAAGTATCGAAGGCACTTTACGATGCCATGCTAGCAGCTCTCTAGATGCCTAAACTGCTTTAGCACAATCTGCCATTTTGAAGCGGCGGAGGGCGACGGCGAAGTTCCTTCCGCCCTTACTTGCCCACATTCGAGCTCTCGACGCTCTCAATAGTACTACCCTGTTCAGCTCGGAAAGCTCTATCGAACGGTATCAATTGCGACCAATTCTGAAAACATCGATTTTTTGACAGTTTCTCATCGAAGACGGCTGTTAGGCCGAGCCCGCCCGGACGATGACGTCATCGAAAGTAGACGATTTCGAAGATTGCCAAATGGTCTTGTCCAAACTTCGTTCAAATTCATCTAGGGGGTTATTTGGTGCGCTAATTACGAATCCGATGTCCGTTTTTGAAAATTCCCGCCGATTTCGATAGGTTTTGGTTTTCCTTCTGGATAACTGAGGGTGGTCGGGACAGGAACATCGATTTTGCTCAAACTTCCTCTAATGGCAGGGTTATTCAGGGTGCCGAATACGATGCCGAAGTCCATTTGGTCGATTATGGCAGGAGACCACCCATACGATAACTAAGGATGGTCAGCGATCCTGACCCTACCAACCTCAAATGGCTGTAACATGCCAAAATCGGCGCAATTTTCAAAAACGGACATGCGAAAATGCTCGCCCAGATTACAGTTCTTGGTGCTCGCAGTAACACCATTCAATTCAGCACGAAAAGCTCTATGAAACG
>OX377204.1:56473686-56648787 GCA_947396885.1 Heligmosomoides polygyrus polygyrus | reverse complement strand
AGGCTTGTCCTTAGAAGACATCTCTCCAGTGCACGATGCGTAGTTTGCATCGCTCTGGCGATTGTCTTGTTGTCGGGCCAGGTTTCCGTCGCGTAACACATCGCAGGCAGTACAGAGGCGTTGAATATCGAGGCCCTGAGGCCGGGATCCTTGACCTGATCGGTGACTTCGCGAATCGAACTGAAGGCTGCCCATGCTGCGCGTCTCCTGCGGGCGATTTCAGGAGCGAGGTCGTTATCCATGTTCAGCTCTCTTCCCAGATAGACGTAGGAGTCGACCTGTTGCAGAGCGACTCCATTTAACCTTACGAGTCCCGTGTCACACCACTGGTTGACCATAAATTGCGTTTTGGACATATTCATGTCCAGTCCAATCTTCATACCTGCCACATTGAGCTCGTTCAGCATTTCCTCGGCTTCTGCCGTGCTGGTAGAGATCAGAACAATATCGTCGGCGAAGCGAAGGTTGCTGATCCGTTTACCGTCGACAAGGTAGCCTTTATCGTCCCAGTTCAAGTCTTTCATGGCATCCTGAAGTGCCGCTGTGAATAGCTTAGGAGAAATCGTGTCTCCCTGCCGTACTCCTTTCCCGATAGGAATCTTAAGCTTTCGATCGAACAACTGGTGGTCGATGTGTTCGAGAAGCATTCGTCGAGAAGTCGGATGTAGGGCGATGGTATACCAGCGTTCACAAGGGCGTTCAGAATGGCGTTGATTTCCACAGAGTCGAACGCTTTCCGATAATCCACGAAGACAAGAACAAGTGGGAGGTGGTATTCGCGGCTCCTTTCGATGAGCTGTGAGACAGTCTGAATATTGTCCATGAAGGAGAAATCCTTGCGAAACCCTGCTTGCTCCACTGGCTGATACTCATCCAAGCAACGCTCCATGCGGTTAAGCAGTATCTTGGTGAAGATCTTGTAGACAACCGAGAGAAGACTGATGGGTCGATAGTTGTTGATATCCTCCTGCTGACCTTTTTTGAAGATTAAAACTGTTTTCGACTCCTTCCATGAGTCCGGAATCCTACCAAGTCGAAGGTAGTGGTTGAAGTGCTTGGCAAGAAGTGAGCAGATGGCACTGCCACCCGCACGGAGGAGATCAGCAGAAATGCCGTCCGGTCCGGGAGCAGTGCCCAGCTTCATCCTTCTGATGGCATGAGCAACTTCTGATTCCAGAATGGGAGGTACTTCCTCAGCTGGTGGCATCAAGCATTTCGGGACAGTGATGGAAGAACGGAACAGATCTGTGTAGAATTCCTGAACGATGGCCTCCATCGCTCTTCGAGACGTTTGCGTTGTTCCATCCTTATCCACAAGGGCTGACATTATTGCCTTCTGATCGCAGAGATCTCGTTTGCAGCGCTTTATGCTTGAACCTTTCCCAGCCGCTTCTAACAGCTTCAATCTTCTGTAGGCTTGAATGGACTCCTTCACTGCAATTCGACAGGCCTTCGAGATGGTGACTTTTTCCAGATGGGAAGCATTAGGATCTAGTTTAACAGCTCTTCTTTGCTCCAAGAGTTTAATCGAATGTGCGTTGAGTCTTGAAGCAGACGGCGATGTGGCTTCGCAAGAGCTGCTAGCACATTTCAACAGTCCTTTGGAGAGAAGATCGTAGTCTTCCGATGGATCTTCAAGAAGATTCCAATCATACGACTTTATCGCATATTCCAACTCCTTAGACTTGAATGTGGGGATCCTCACCGGTGCCGGTTT
The DNA here is from genome assembly GCA_947396885.1 of Heligmosomoides polygyrus polygyrus. Lineage (NCBI taxonomy): Eukaryota > Metazoa > Nematoda > Chromadorea > Rhabditida > Heligmosomidae > Heligmosomoides > Heligmosomoides polygyrus. Next base: position 56,647,070 of record OX377204.1, on the reverse strand, counting down.
ATGGGTGTCACGCTTGAACATCCTCTTTTTGAGAGTCAGCTTCGCACGGACAAGACGGTGATCCGAGCCGGTGTCAAATGAAGGCAGCACGGAGACGTCGAACAGACTCCAGCGTCTGTTCGTAAGAACATGGTCAATCTCCGAACGTGTTTCTCCATTTGGGCTTTCCCAGGTCCATCGTCGGTTTGAAGGCTTCTTAAACATAGAATTTCCATGGTAGAGACGGCACGCGGATAGGAAGTCTATCAGGCGCTCTCCGTTTTCGTTCCCTGAGGAAGTTCCATGTGGTCCTAGCCTCCATTCGTAATGATCATTCGTACCGACGATAGCGTTGAAATCACCAACGACAACTTTGTAGTAGCTCTTCTCGTCGTTGACAGTCCTTTCGAACAGCTTGTAGAATTCCTCCTTTTCTTCATCTGTGGCCGCAGATGTTGGAGCATATCCATTTATGATGGAGATGGTTCCTTGATCTTTGGTTTCCAGACGAAGAACAGCTACTCGCGGACTGATGATCTTGTAAGAGTCTACTAGGTGGTGCACTGTCGAATTGACGAGAAATCCAACTCCGCCAATATTCTTTCTGTCCACCTTTGCTCCGATAATGAGAAGCTCGTTGTGGTCGGTCCTTCTTATGGTTTCCGTTCTGCCTTTCGTTTCCTGCAGGGCGATAACGTCGTATTTGATGTTTCGGCTTCTATAAAGCAGTGTCCTAAGATCCTGCTCAGATGCGATCGAACGACAGTTATAAGTGCAGACGAATAGGCAGTTTCCGTGTCGTGGTGGGAGGAAGTTTCCGGCAGTCCGATTCCAATGACGTCCTGATAGTTTAACTCCGAGATTAGATGGCCCCTCGCCGGAGGTGGATGCAACCGACGTCGTAGAAGTCCACCTCCGGCGCGCGGAGGACTGGGGCGCGGGTTTAGTTGTTTGAGCCGTACCGGTGGTCTGGTTACTCACATGTTCCTGGCCAGGGATACAGGAGAGCCGCCCATACACGACAAGCGTCGCGTACTGCGTGACCGTTTGTGCCGTTAGCCATCACAAAGTGATGTTCACCCCTTCACCGCGGTGAGGTGGCACATGAAGGGGGTTGACTGATAATGTCAGAGAGAAAGTCCGAAAAAAGAAACGGGGCTCTATCACGTATTCATCGGTGATAAAACAGTCCATAATTGGCGGAATTATCGGGAAGCTAAGAAAGCGGCAAAGAAGGCAGTGGCCGCTGCTAAAGCCGCATATTACGCTGTTTTAAGCGAAAAAGTGGAAACGCGCAATGGTGAGCGTTATCTTTACCGACTTGCAAAAGCTCGCTGTCAGCAAGCAGAAGACATCGAGAAGTTTTTTGGCATTAGCGACAACGGACGTCTTCTGATGGATCGTAAGGGGCTGTCAAGCGATGGCACGACTACTTCGAGGAAATCTCGAATGTTGAGTTTGACCATCCTGCTATTCCTTTTGCATCTTCTATACGGTACCATTCAGAGGATCACAGTGAGTGAAACCGAGGCAGTTTTGAAGAAGATGAAGTCAGGCAAAGCCACTGGTCCCGATGATCTACCAGCCAACCTGTGAAATTCGAAGGGCTGGTGCCCTGCTGACTGGCTGACAGAGTTTTTCAATCAGGTTGTTGCTGAGAAGAAAGTGCCCGAGAGCTGGCAGCAAAGCACGACCATCCGATTTGGAAAAAGAAGGGCAGCCCTGCGGACTGCGCTAGTTATCGTCCACTTCGCCTTCTTTCGCACACCATGAAAATCATTGAGCGAATTGTCGATCGACTTATTCGGGATGTCGACCAGCTTTCCACGAATCAGTGTGGTTTCGTCTCTGGCTGTGGCACCGTTGATGCCGAGAAATGTAATTGCCATTAAGGGCAATGACCTTGCTGCCATCGCTCAGCCAACTTCCTGATCCCATCCTTCCAGAACTGCTTGGGCCTGGTGTTGATCAACTGCTCGATATGGTTGCCAAGGACTGCTTGGGTTCTTGTGTCCCTTCCGACCAGGAAGTCCTGTACGCTCAAAAAGTAGTGGTAGTCGCATGGAGAGTATACCTTTGTCCTTGCGAAAAAATTTCGAATTTCGAATGATCGAATAATATTCGATTTTCAAAACTTCGAATTTCGAATGATCGAATAATATTCGATTTTCAAAAGTTCGAATTTCGAATGATCGAATAATATTCGATTTCCAAACTTCGAATTTCGAATGATCGAATAACATTCGATTTTCAAAATTTCGAATTTCGAATGATCGAATAACTTTCGATTCTCAAAATTTCTAATTTCGAATAATGGAATTTCGAATTGTCAAATATTCGAATAATCAAATGAACACCTTACTTATTGTGGTCACCCAATGATTGACATTTACTTATTTTTTGTTACCCACTGTTAACTGCGTTCGACGGAGCGGAATATACGAAGGCTTCAGATTGTCATTACTCTTGTACCAGTTGGTTAATGCGAAAAGGATCGGTAATTATCAACTGTGGTATATCGATTTCTATCAATGGATCTCCTGTCCCGTGGCCGTCATACTTCCGCTACTCTTACATTAAATCGGGGCTAATCGAGTGGAGTGTGGCGAGTTCGGCGAGTGATAAGCGCTACTGAGGCTGAGGGCGACGAGCGAGGCGAGGGCGAGCTGAGGACCGAACCGATGCTGTAGAAGTCGGTGTCCAGGCTCAGAGGCCGTTGTTCAGGCGCTGCGAAGGCTGCTCCATCCATTTCCTTCGCGAGACCAAAGGGCGATAACAAAGGTATAATGGCAATGAAGCACCCTTTGCTTCCCTAAGAATTGTGTGCATCGAGAAGAGAGAAACACCCTGGATAGGCAGAGCTAGATTGTTATAGATCTTGCTCCATAGGTTACTGTCTTTCCTTAGGTTATACCGAACCGAAACTTCTACGTGGTAAAAAGAAAGGGGGCATGGAGCGTGGACGAAGAAGTAAGAAAAAGGCGATCTTGTGCAGAAGAGGCACATTGGAGGCTCATGAATGGTATTCAGTCTGCGTTCTGGCTCCGTTGAAGAGCTTCGCTTCACTTATAAGCAAATGGACCAGAAGTCCATGGTTGGACTCTAATCTGGTAAGACACTACGACTTGGACAGTGTTATAGCGAAGATGTGGATGGCTCGCTTTCATAGGAAGCGAAGTATGTCTGGCTCTTGCACTCCATAACCATTGCTCTTCCTCTCTTCTTTTTTAACGTCTTTGCTGGCAGAAAGCAGGAGCTTCTCAGGCTCCAAAAAATGCTACCTCCCTAATTTAATCGTTCCGTCGTTGCACTTGGGGTAGAAATACAAAACGGAGATTCTCTCGTAGTACCGAAGGCAAAAGCGTCATTGAACAGCCATAACCCGATTCATTTGTTATTCACCGACTCACGTGACTAGCCGCAGGACGCTCGATGGCGTTCGAAGAAAGCAGCGGAGGTCCGCGCTTGCCTGCGTTTACCTCTCGTCGACTCACAAGGAAAGGGTCTGAAACGTATGTCTGAACGGAGGGAGCGAGTAATATAGGATGAATCCCCACCCCTCAATTAGTATAAAAATGTGTTTTTTTGCCAAAAAAACAAGGAGTAAGGGGACGTTGTAGTTACAATGTAATCGGCGCCTCACGAGTTCGGCGGTCTTGTATGCCTGCGATGCCTCTGCCACAAGCGGGTCGCAGCGCAGTGGATAGAAACGTTGCTTCATGCGAGGGAGATCGAGGGTTCAATTCTCTTGCGCTGCTGCCCTTTTGCATTTCAACTGATTGTAGAGATTTGATGGATTCTGACGTCTACACCATTTCAGAGGTTTTCTACTAATTTTTCCAGCTGCATGCTGTGGTATTCAACATAATGATGTACAAACGTTCAACATCAGTGATACGCAGGCACAACGTGCATGAAGAAGAAGTACTGGTCACAATACGGACGGCGTATAGAGGCTACATGCTCCTCACAGTTTATTTCCCTAGATGGACCGATGACCCCGGGAAAAATCAACCTGCTCGCGTTGAAACGAAGAAACGAGGTGTGCGGATACCGCAAATTAAGATAAACGGCATCGATACACTCTTTCACTCATGTCTGCCTGTCACCTGGAAATCAGAGGTCTGCTGAAGGTTTTCTAGGACCTAACATCAACAATGTTCGCCGACGGTCGAGTGCCCCACCTTTAGACAAGGAATCTTCGAGAGAAGAAATCAAGCTGGCCGAACGGATGGCCAGCATACTCCAGGGCTTCGAAGCACGTCAACTTGAAGTTGACGAAGACGAACAGCTGGAAGTAGTGGAAGAAGAAGATTGGGATCCGCAAGATGAACTGATAGACGTGGAGAGGCAAGCAAGCAGTGTATATATGATAACATTTTCGGGTTGAATGATTTCACTCCCACGTCATTGTGCACGACCCTCCTTTTAACCTGTAAAAAAGGGACAACATCCTGAAGGTAGATGTCGAAGCTGCGGGTGGCTGCGAGTAGCTGAAGGAGAACGGATTTGTTATAATGGCATTGAAGGTGGTGTCGCTGGTATACTTGTGAGGAGCCTGTAGCTTTCATACACTGCCCAATTGTGACCACCGCATCCGTTTCATACACATTGGGCCTGTGCATTACTGGTGGTAAAGGTTTATACATCGTTGAGTAGCTTTCTCATTGCCTTGTGGTCAGTAGTAAACAAGTGGCAAGAAATTTACTCTCCACGGCGTACAACTGGAAACTCTCAACCAAACATGTGAAATGCAAAAATGCAGCAGAGCAGGAGAATCGAACCCCCAACCTCCTACCCATGAAACAACGTCTCTATCCACTGCGCTCTGAGCCACTTGCCGGCAGGAGCATCGCGGGCGTACAAGACCCACGAATATTGTAACGGACTCCCTACTCCTTGTGTTTAACGACTTGGCAAAAAATAGAACATTTTTATACAATTGAGGGGTGGGGAGTCTCACTATATGACTCGCTCTCCCCTTTCAGACATACGCTGCAGACCCTTCCCTTGTCAGATTGCATACACACAATTGGGCCACTTTGAATGAAGCGCGAAACAATACATCGTTCTTATCAAAAGGTCACAATTCCCTGGTTTTTGAGGAGGAGTGCCATTAACTTGTTAAGAGATTGATAAAGAATATTCGAATACTCGAATATTCGAAATTCGAAGTCTTCGAATATTCGAATAAACGAATAATTCGAATATTGGACTTTTTTCGAATAGTCGAATATTCGAATATTCGAAATTCGACTATTCGAAATTCGACTATTCGAAATTCGAAAAGGACAAAGGTATAATGGAGAGATGTCCGGCGAATACGGTGGGTGAGGCATGTGAACGTAGCCCAGCTGGGCAAGCTTATCTGTGGTTACTTGTTCCCGATGGGCTGCGGCGTTGTCGAAGAGGGGACCTTCTTGAAGCGCTGCGACTGAATAACTTGAGTCGCAGGTCTATCTCTTCTATTTCGTTTACCATGACCTTGGAGTCCATCGTCGTGCTTTTGGTAAACAGCTTCCAGTATTCTGGTCCATGGGCGCAGACCCAAAAGCTCTGAAGGTGCTTCTCGCCGAACGAAGGCCGGTAACAGGTTACCAGGCCTCACCCAGACTGGCTGCTTGGCAGGGTTAAGGTAGAAGACGTGCTTCTCATGTTGCGTGACTCAGGCTGCTCGGGATTGGGAATTGGGCAAGATTTTGGATTTCTTGACTTTATGCAAGCACGTTCGGCTGCTAGCGAATGATAAGGTCCAAACGCCCAGAAGCGTTAGCTTGCCAAAGCTTGTATCAGCTCACGGCACGTGTCAATTGCTAATCTACTCTCCTGCGCAAAAAGAAGAAAGCGATTGTAAGATTGAGAGGGCCACCAATCAAATATTCCGAAACATACAATAGTTTATTAATGGCTAAGAAGGCTAGTAGGCAGTAGCAATGCAGCTACTGCAAAGATCAAGAAGATAACCTTGTGTTGGCACATTAAAATGCAGCTACATCAGCTCACTTTTTGGTGTATTTGTTCATGCCTACGCGACATAGACCGTGAACTCTTTAGTTGGAGCATAAATAAGTACGCATACTCATATAACAGATGATTCTATAAAACATCATACTACTCACGCAGGTTGGTTGGGTATCCAAGTTGAATGTAAACGGCCGGCAGGTTTGAACTTGCTGCTCATTGTTTGCTGGTTCCTTCGACTCATCTTAAGAAGCAATAGCTATCATCAAGCATACTTACGTATCCTTGGAAAGTATTGATGTAAGAAAACGGGCAACCTTAGAAAACAAACTCATCAACTGAGCAGTTCGATGACATTATTGAAGTGCGGTAAAGCGTGCAGTAATGCGTTTTTGAGAACAGAAAGAAAGGGTCAACTATTGTTATCCATACTGTCATCTTTGCTCTCGTCTATTCATTAGTTACATATACGCAGAAATCTTCACTATGCGTCCATTAAGAGCTGGCGGCAGCATCGAGTTGTTCGTATTGTTCAACGCCCACAATAAGGATTGGATAAGTGCCGCGGCAGATTCGATGGCTACATCCTTTCTGCTTTTCGGTGTAATCGGTGTAGAAATTCGCACACCATTGTGATCACCTCGACGAGAACCAATGTCAAAATAGTCATTTTCCGATGTCTTGTTCCTGATCATTAATATTTTGAAAGAGCCAGGGAATACACGGACGACGGACGTCTCCAGTAATTGCGCACAAATGACGTTGGACAGCGCTCGGACTCAAATTTTACTGTTAGATTTGATTCTACAATGTTTACATAGATCCAAAGAATTTATGTAAATCAGAGACCATCTAAACTTGGGATGCGCAATGCATTCTACCTCCACGAGATACCGTCGAGGCGACTTGAATGCGTATTTCGCCTACATACCAGATCTGAATCTACTTGACTTTTCGGCCTGGTAAGTTTTAGAGCGCAGAATCTCAGCTACAGGATACAACAACTTGGATTCGCTCAAAGCTGCACTCATGAAACCGTGGAATGATCTCGATGAGGCTATCTGCGTGCCACCTGTGACGCCTTCGTGACTCGTCCGAGAAGCTGCGAACGTGTAAAAGGAGGGCACCTTGAATAAGGATTGTAATTTTTGATTGCTAAGGACCTTAGTAAAGATAGCGAAGTGTTTTTCTCGTTTTTGAATTGTTTGTTTTACCATGACACTTTAATTATTTGAGCCCCATAATTAATGCGCACCCTGTAGAGATCAAGTGCAGGTGGAACATTTAGAAACTGAAGAACGACTTCTTCTCCTTTTTAGAAACTCACTGCAGTGTACACTTAATAGTTTCCAGTTTTTTAGTTTTAAACCATACCTTTTGTAAAAAGGAGATGTGGGTTGGGGCTATTCATCTTCCAAAAAGCCATCCCAACCAATAGATTTTTTTGAGAAGAGCAAAATATTGGCCATGGAGAAGAGAGGCATGGAAGCGGAAATAACGCTACACTCACTTTCTTTTGTAATTTAAACCCGGGATCTTTTCGAAGACTCACCTTTTTGAGTATCTTAAGTATAAAGGAAATATTCAAGAGCAAAGAAGCATTAGTCTTTTCTTGCGAGATACATGCGAAAAGTTCGTTACTCATCCATTCCGGATACACTTAATCAACAGTGTTCAGTCATCCATCTGGATAGAATTTTGGCAACGTAAGAGCATTTGCGGAGGTTATATACGAATTCTGCCCAAATCTAGAGCTTCGAACTACTTCTACGGAATGTCGTGGAGGCCGCTTGAATGCATAAAGGATAAAAGGATAAAGGACGGCATTACTCAATCTCTTTTGGGATGCGCCACGCATTCTACTTCTAGGGAATGCCGCGGAGGCGACGTTAATGGGAATTTGGCCAGTGGTGGCCGGCCGATGAACACCTCAGCGCTTTATCCTTCCCAGAGACGTCTGATACCAATTCTCCGACCCCGGAGAGAGTCAGGCTTGGTTGGCCTGGGCGGGATATCCGAACCAAGAACCTGGTATCGGGTGCACGCGACGGTCTGCACCCCTTCCGACTGCGCTACCCGCGAATGCATATTTAGCGTAAACAATGAGTTGCGGTGGCCAGTCGGTGGACAAGTCGGTGTTATATGCTTTCCAGACAACTCTGGTACCGAATCATCGACAAATCAGGGATGGAGGAATTGGTTGGTTTGGAACGGGCCCAAATGAAGAACGTCGACTCTGGGCCCATGCGATTGCTGGCTCCTCCTTCAACTGCGCTCGACACGCCGAAGGAGAAGGCATATGAAGGCAAACATATTAGAGTATATAAAATCTCGTGCACTCTTATACAGCAAAAATCAAACTCTTATACAACGATCTTCTATATGATCAGGGATTCGGATTTTTCCTGCAAACGGTGCAAAATGTAACCCCTTTATCGTACATTTGAAAGATGCTTACAGAAAAATTAGGTTTTCTTGAAATTCTCAATGGGAAACTCCCAAACTTTTATGTGGCCTGTGGCGATGTTTCAGTATGACCAACCTAATCATATCGAAGATCGTTGCAGATATTTGATTTTTTCGCTGTATATTATTAGGTTGAGTCATAAATTTTGCAACATTTCTGTTTTTCTCTAGAATTCAAAGTAAACCCGCTGAGGTATTATATTTTTTTTGAAAGCTTGTTTTCCAGCGATCATTTTGTGTTTTGAATGGTTAATTTACCTTGCGCCGTTGAAAAGTTTTATTCATTAGAGCGATGACCACTCGAAGAGAAAAAGTATGTGATTTCTTTATCAATTAGCTCAAGCTCAGCAGCAACCCAGCGACGGGGCACATTGAGGAAGTCACCGGCAAGTTCACGCCTAGCTGAATAAATTATTGGAGATGGTACAGGAACTCCCTTTCCACCCAGAAGGGCAACGAAAACAAACCACTCCCGGGAAGATCAACTGCTGTAAACAAACAGGGCCTGCGCAAACCCATCAAGTCGAATTCTTCTCAAATCACGCTAGGTCTGACCGCCGATCTCCACGCCTCCCAGTGCTACCGCTCGTCGGCTGCAGAAGATTGGAAAGTCGCCAAAATCGCCTTCGTCAGTGCCTCATGCGTTGACGGAAATCCGAGTAAATCGTCCTGCTTTCGACCACCGATAGCTCCGGCACCGGTTGAAGCGAATGAGCATTGATTGAACCCTCAGCAGCGATGAAAAGAGGATGCTTCACTGCAACTGAAAAGCCGGAAAGCAATGGCTGGAACGCAACCAGCTGGTTTCTGACGTCAAAACCGGAGCTCCACCGAAATAAGGTCCTGCTGTGCGTTTGGTGGATGTGTAGTGGTCCAGTGCACCGGAAGCTGCTCCACGTAGTCAAACCAGATTCAGCGCTCGCTTCTGCCAACAACTCGACTAGATCCTGCAAAAATTAGGTGAGAAAGAAGTTGATAGAGCCATTGTTTCACCCACCAGGGCAACGGCCGACCGCTTACGGCAATCCAAACACTGGCAAAAATCTAGGACTTCTGCTGGACCAAAATCAAGCAACAACCATACACACCATACACTTCAGACATTACGCCTTCTGACTGCCATCTGCTTCGTTCGATGGACCACTTACTCCATGTTAGGCGTTTCGCTGAAGTTGATGAGGTCAAGGCGGTGGTACACGACTTCTTCAGGTCGGAACCGACAAGTTCTACAGAGATATAATCCGCTCAGTTCACGAAAAGCGGGAGAAACTCTTCGTTTAAGTGAATCATTTCTCTTTTGTGGTATAATCTTATTTTTCTGGTTTCTGATTTCTGGTTGCCGTTCCTCAACGTCCAAGTCAGTTGCACGCGAAGCAGATTTCATACGTAATGGTATCTTAAGCCCAGTAGTAAGAACATCATCGCGCAGTTCAGGTCTGATCACCCCTCTCAAACGAAGAGGGCCACGATTAAGGACATGTTCTGAACGGCGGCCGCGGTGTCTTCAGACAGCGATCTCAAGTCGGTATCGTTGTAAATGGCATCTCGAATCGCGGTTTCAACGGGTACCCCGAACAGAGCCTGTCTAATGCTCATCGAAACATCGGCAACAGCAGCGAGACATCAGAGCGACAATAAAATTCCTTTCAAGGTGCCTCTTGTCTCGGATGATTTTAGTAGCGAAGTGCGAAACTGCATTCGCAAAGCTGGTCTTGATAGCATGGTCCGCATGGTCGAGGTTCCGCCGGCCAATTTTGAGGCACGTCTCGTCAGAAATCGACTATACGATTCCAGCTGTAAGACTCGCCAGTGCATTATTTGCCCATTCGGTAAGGAGGGAGACTGCATGGTCTCAGGTGTGGTATACCTTATAAAGTGCATGGGTTGTTGTTTTTCCTCGGCGAGTATATCGGCGAGACGGGTAGGCCCCTTGGGGAGCGCATCAAAGAGCATTTGGGCATGCTTCGTAGATGCGATATCCCCGGCCCGCTGGGTGAACACAGGCTGCGAGGTCACAACGGCGCGGGGGTTGACGTGGAAGTGACGATATTGGCACGCGAGTTCGAGATCTCTGCGCGCAAAACACTAGAAGCCCTGGGGATTGCCGCTAGGAACCCCACAATCAACAGGAAGGAGGAGCGCGTAGCGGTGATACAGGAGCTGGGCCTCGTACGTTGGCCTTTGCGGTCTCGAACCGGAGGACAGTCTGCCAGAGGCTCGCTAGGAGGGTGAACCAAAGATGACCTCATCCTCTCATGTGTCGCCATAAAAAGGGTACTTTTCCTCCAACTGCACTGGACTGTTTGTGTTACCTCCTCGTGCTTCGTATTCCTCTCCTTCCAGCTTCTGATTCATCGCTGTAGTCTGAAATGGTTCTTGGACGGATGGTTTTTCAAACTCTACTTGACTCTTCCAGGCTCCGAAGAAGGCGGTAACGCCGAAACGTTAGCCGAAATAAAGGATCTACACCAATCTTGGTTCGCCAGCTGTATCACTTGGGTATTCATACTGTTCCATCCTATTTTTGTTGGGAGACAAATTTTATTGCAAAATTTATGACTCAACCTAATAGTCAGTGCTTAAAATTTAACTTTCTTGCTTGTAATGGTGGCGATTTTCATAATCTTCCCAACCTGCTTGCCTTTAGATGTAGACTGAGCACAGATCAAGCAACAGAGAATTGTGGCACTAACATATGTATGTTCAAACTTTGTTTGCCTTGGGATCCGCAGAAAGTGGAAGATAGAAGTTAAATGCGTGCCGCATATCAAAGAGGGATCGATCAGCGTCCTTGTGATTCCAGGTGACTAAATCGACGTTCTGTGCTAAAATAGCATTATTGGCTATTTTTCCGATGGACAGCTCTCACCACAAATACACTACATACATCGATCTGCTGACTATCATCCATCGATTTCATCAATATTTCTTCAGAACTGACCAGATAAGGAGAGAAGAGTAGAGACATGTAGTTAGTGGTTCCACAACAAGCAACACTGGGTATTATTAAGCACTTGAACGAAGCTCCGACCGGTAGTCAGGCCTGCGGTTAGGCCTGCTTACGGTTATTAAATGTTAAATGTGTAAATGTTGATAACGCACGGTTGTGCTGCCTATTGCTACCTACTGTGCTGCACTAGATCCTCGAATTGGACCTTACTCATGATTACTGTGATGATAGGAATTAAATACATTGCAATAATTTAATTCATATTTTAGACTATAAACTGACCTTTTGCAGCAACCTGAAAATTCATCAAGAATTAGTCGTACTGGTTAACGGAGCATGTAAGGTCAGCGCAATTGCGAGAAAAGAGGACCTCTTCATCAGCACTCGAATTGATGCGAAAAATTGGTTAAGTGAGCTGTCTACGTTCACTTGCAGTTTTTACTATTGCTAACCTGCTGCAGGTGTCTAAAATGAACTCGAAAAGTAAATTTTTAGTGAGATTTTTTGCTTCTAATACGAGAAAGCTGCACACTATAATCACATGCTTTGGGCTGAGAATTCGCTCGTTAAAGTATGCAGGATGAGCGATCTTGAAGAAGCTGCAGCTCAAAATGGGTATTTTACAGCCAAATTTCGTATCAAATGAATCGTCGGAGCCAAACCAAAGACATATGTGGCAGGAAAATTATCTTAAATTATGTCTCGATTTATGCCTGGTGACATTAGACAATTTCGGAACTGGTTTTCAGGCATTCGCCTAAATTTGACTGGCGGTCGCATGCCTGGTGATAGATAGCGAGCATGATGCAAAAGTTTTTGTTTTGCAAGTTTTTGTTACAAAGTGTTTACTTTCTACAGAGTTCTTGTGATGCGACGCATTAACGCGTCGCAAACGCAAATTGGTTGAATGTTTAGCGTAGATATTTCGTAGATAACGTAGATATTTCGTCACGCAAAAAAAACGAAAATTATTACAGCAGCTAAAATAGCAAGGCTTACAATCAACAACTAAATAAAGAAATTTATCATCTAGGAAGCACAATCAGAATCGTGAGCAATTATTATATTACCAGACGTTCAGCGGCTTAACGGCCGCTATCTCGTTGGCCGTCTTGTTGGGGGCTTCGCCCCTAAATCCCCAGAATGGAACAACTCCAATCCTCCTCCATTCTCCTTTAGCCTTTCCTACCCCTATTAGGTAAAAAACCGGTTTTACTATATAGATTAGTGCAGCGAGATAAAGTAGGGCAGAACCTTCACTGCTCTTATGAGTCCACACTCTATCGCATGTACGCGGCTTATTCTCCGAAGTGCCCGTTCTCTACGTGGCGAGAATACGTTTTCTCCGAAGTGCCCGTTCTCTACGTGAGAGATCATGAGAGTCCCAATCCGAAGTGCTTAATCTGCAGAAACTTAATTAAAATTAATCGGTATTGACACCACACCGTTTACGACAAATATAATAATACTAATGGTCGACACCGTTTACGATAAATATAATAATACTAATTAATATATACTAATAAATATATTATAGAATCCCACCATATATAATAGAGGAGGGTTTTTTGTCTCAACGTGACTGTGGGAAACTTCGTAAACTCCGCGGGCCCGATGGTTTAATCACCCAAGTTTGAAGCAGGTTCTCGACTTCTCTCTCCGAAGGGAAACGCCGGGAGGTGAGCAATCGCCGCTGCCGACGCGGACACGTAAGGCGTTGCGAAATAGGCCGGCGCCGCCGCTCTGCCCGCGCACGTGTTGGGTGGCTACTGCCTCGAACTGACCCCCTTGAAGGCTCCTGTCCTCGCTACCGGTCAATTAGTGCTTGCAATTAGGTACCGCTACAGTTGTGTTACCGCAGGGTACAACTCTGCCGCCTGTGTGGCATGGCCGAGGTCACTGCTCATTCCTGTTCTTGCTACCTTCTCTGTGTTCGGGCATAACCTTCTGATGTGTACGAGCTTCCGCCTTCACTTTTCTGAGAACAGCTGCTGCTGTGTTAATCCAAACTGCCGCTCTTCGTTACTGCCTTTGCCACCGTTTCACTTTGTTTCTCTTCGAGAGTCTTAAGTTGATGTCAGTGTTGTGGTGAGAATCTGCGGCCCTATTCTAGTGCTCCTCGCTCTACACGTTAGAGTATGCCCCTTGGTAGGAACGCACATGTATGCCCATTCACAGCAGGAGTGAACTAACTTGGTTCACAATAGGGCTAGAACCCACCAGTGCTGCTGATAATTTTTTATTTATTTTATTTATTTATTTACTACACAAAATGTGTGCCATAAATAATAAACAAAACAAATACTGTAGATTAAGTCAAACCACATACATGACATATGTTCAGTTTGAGTGTCTTTCAATCCATTGGTGAATGTGGGAACTCCGGTTTGAAATTGGATAAATTGAGATCGTTGTGAGTTCATTGCTTGGTTCATTGTTAATGGAAAAAGAGGTTTGTCGAAGAGTAGTCCGCATTGTTTCTTACAATGGAAGAAAAAAATAACCTGTAAAGTCTGTTGAAAACATATTTTCAAAACACACAAAACAATTTTGAATTTCATACAACACAAAACGACGGATTGGGCGTTCCTACATCGTGGCCCTCCCGCCCCAGCCTATTTGAGCCCCACTGCTAGTTATAGCACTTATATCCACACTCGTGTGCTTCTTAAAGAGGATGACAACCCCTTAACATGATGAGCCCTGTCAACCAGTGGTGCTCTCAGACTTAACCGAGGAAGCATTCGTAGCTAGGTTGGGCTACGTCCCTAGCGTGGCCCGCGGATGCGATGCTGGCGTGGCCTGCACACTCCAGCGTCGGCGCCGGCGAAGCCGGCGACCGACGCTGGTACTAATATAATAATATAGTAAGTATAATAAACATAATAATACTCCTACTAATCCCATAGTCACTCTCTCTCTCTACCTCATCCCCCTCTTCACTGCCCCCTTATTCCCACCCCCCCCCCTCTAATGGTCCTCCTTTGCTGATCCCCTCTTCACTGGTCTCCCTCCTACTGGTCCCCTTACTCGGAATCCCTACGCAAGTTGGACGTCACAGCACATCTGGTGGATCCTGACGCACATTGAGCGACGTCTAGAGCACGTCTTCTAAATCGCTACGCTCCGCACTTGGTCCCCATTTATACCGTGCTGCGTTGTCCGCTGAACATAGAGCAAACTTGGACGATCCGCCGCCAAGGGTGTAGTTCGCCAGCAATTGCCCATGGTTAAGCTCAAAGAAAGCCCGGCTGGCATACGCCGCACTGTCGTAGGCATCTCATGGCTTTAGACCCCTACCCGTGACGGAAACGTGACGTTAGCCGATTAGGTATATAGTAAGATGGCTTAAGAGCTAGCAGCGGATTATTTCATGTTTTGTGAGAACGACACCTTTACCTTCACTTTCCTCGCAGGTAATGGTAAGAAAGATTTAGCATTCTGTGAAGACAAGATAACTGATGGCTGCGCCTTATTAAGCTTTTTAAACCTTGAAAGCATATTCTAGTTTCGCTCAGTACACACCTTGGTACACCTCTGTATCAGATGATTGGGGAGCACTTTTACCTAACCAAGCAACTTTCCATATGCCGTTAAAGCCAGCGACCGATCTGCTCCGCCCCGTAAAGGGTCTGACTGTTCCTGCTTTTCTGACCTTGTCAACTGCACTAGGCGAGACCGAAGCTGGAAGCGACATATTGGCAACCGCATCCCTGGTAAACAAAAAAGTGCAACAACGAAACCAACAACTATACCTTTAGAAGCGGTATTGTATTGAAGAAAACAAAACAGTACATCCTTTACGTTAGGAACAACTTTCTTGATATAGTTGTGAAGCCCAATGAGCCCAATGCATGGCTATTCAGTTTTACGAACGACATTTTATTAGAGTGTGTTTCGTTTTGCGCAAACGTATGACGCAGAGCGATAGAATATATAATTTTGTAAGAGCTACAGCTGTGCTCATGCTTGCGAGCAACACTTTACTTGTATAAAAGCTCGCGAATATATAGGGTGACTTCATACACTCGTAATTGTTACCCTACCGGATGACTGCTTTTCAAATGAAGTCTTGACTGCAGCTTTGGAAGGATTTCCTCTTCGCATCATGGCTGCACTCAGAGAGTCCGAAGATCCACTTGCAGTTAAAATTTTCCTCTTTGGATTCACTGAACGAAAGTAAAATTTCTCACTTTAATTCTTCTAGACGTTATCCATGACATGCTCTTCTAGTTCAACCTAAATAATTTCGTACAAGCATATGTCGTGAGCGGTTGTCCGCTTTTTTCTAATTAAGATCGACCGGAACTAAACTGCGTAGAATTGGAAAACGTTCAGACTCTTAACTAATAGAATCGGATGATTTCGCTGCAGTTCTTTTGTAAGAGTTAGTGAATTCTTAATACCTGGTTCCAGGGAGTCGATAGCGGGATTCCTATAGCTGAGTCACTTCTCAGATGAAAGCTCTGATTACAGGAGGCGGCGGTCTTGGCGCCCGGTAGATGCGGCATTCGAGGGCGCCACGGACCCACGGAGCTGCTCGCCACCAGGCCTCTAGGCCTCGCACGACTTCACTCCATCGGCCGGTTCCACCGACAATGCCTGTATTACGTATTTATGGAGTATACAATAAACTGGCGTCACGATGTCATGTCCACCGTCAAGCCCCCAAACTACACTGGTAGCAGCGAGCTGGGTCCACCTGGCGAGCAAAGGTGAGTATTTTATTCTCTTTCCTTTCTCTGATGCTCTCTCTTAACCTCTACAAACGACCCGGGATATTTTGTTTTTCTTTTCTAACTTTCCTCGAGGCTAATTTCGCTAGCTAGGTATCCGGTACCTTTTGGTCGGTTGTCTGACTCCCGTATACGGCACTAGAAGTGGCTCTCGTGGAGCAAGTGGATGGCGTATGACGCCTGGATGCGGATGCGATAGCAGTTTTAGAGCAAGTTGGTTATGTCGCAACATAGGGGTGATTCGAAGACACCCTATAGCTTCCAGCGCTGGAATCGATTTGAGTATAGCGCAGTTTCTTTAGTTTTTTCCTCTCATCTTCCATCCTGCTACGTTTTTTTTTGTTGCGTCTCCGCTCTTATAAGTTTTCTGTATTCTCTATTCCAAACCATCTCTAAGAGGGTTTTAGCAGTTCGCCCTCTCGTCTTCGGCAGGAATTCGCGTTGGTATGCGTTAGCGCCTTTCTCATGCTTCTCGGCGCGGGACCGCGCTATCAGCGCGTCCTCTCACAACATTTTCGCGGTTCCCAACTTATCTCTGCTTACATCTCGAGCTCCGCCGCTCTGGTATGCGCTGATCACCACTTCAGTCCACGCTGAGCCTGTCCGCCTACGTCCTTCCTTATATTCCTGGCCAAAGCGGACCCCTAGCCATTCAGCCTTCGTCCATCTGCGGAGCAATGCCGGTCACTAGGAACTCTGGTAAGTCCTCTTCTCCGTCGACAGCAGCGGCTTTCGCCCCTTCGGTTGACACTAAAGCGGAGGGGATGATGACTTTCTAAGGATATCCCTTGCTTTCACAGAATCCTTGGGTGATAGCGCTCCGCTACAGAACCGAGATGCGAAGATACTTCGCAATGCTATCGCTCAGGTCTGGGCAGATTCGAAGGCCACGTCAGAGCTTCTATCACAGAAGATCAACGACGGAAACTCTGCTTTAGCCGACAAGCTTAATGAGACCTTCTCAATAGTGGGTCAGCGCCTAGACTCACCTCCGACGATGTCCATGCTCGAGCGCCATCAACAAGAGGACCTAGAGCTCCCTAAAGTTAATTCCTTCTCGGGGTCATCAGACACAGATACTCAATTTTCCATCTGGCTCCGCCGCCTTGAGGACGTCATGCGTATGCGCAAGGTCCCTCTGTCGCCAGAACAACAGGCCAACTTTTTGAGTGGGCATTTATGCGGCTCGAGAAAAAGTAGAGGACCTTGATAGCAGCGCACGGAAGTTCTACAAAACAATCGTCTCTCACCTGAAATTTTTTTTGTGAGAGTCCAAAGCAACGATATGTGGCTTGTAAGAAGCTGTCTACTTGCCGCTAAGAACCTGGAAAGCCGTCCGACACATTTGCAAATCGGATCCTTCATCTGGTACGGACAGCCACTTCAGGACAGGACTCCGCTACTCAAAAAGAAGGAGTATTAGAAGAGTTTGTAGCCCGTTACGAGGTGACATCCGTTACTTTATCAAACTGGATAATCCCACGACATATCAGCAGGCGGTCGCAATGGCCCAAATGGTGGAGCAACTTCTGAGCGAAGCATCGGCCGAACGTCTTATGCGTCCCACGTCTTCGGCTCAGGCCCCGGTACAGGTGCTGACCACCTCAAGGTCCAGCTCGCCTAGGTGTCCTCGAATGGCGTCTCGTTCTCCTTCACGTCGAGTCTGGTTCCATTCTCCCCTCCCGTTGCTCCATCTTGGGATTTGCCACGGTACCGAATGTCTCGCCCGCCTGTTCGGTTCTCTGGCACCGTAACATGTCACACCTCTGGTGGCCAAGGACACTTCATCAGAGAGTGTCCGACTCCAGTTCGACAGTGGTCAACGACTGATCGTCTTCGGCAAGCAGGAGCAAACCACATCCATTCAGGCCCAAGTCGAGTCTTCGGAGGGATACGGGAACCCACGCTCATTTCCTCTCCTACGATCCCGTTGACAACCCTTGGCCCACTAGCAACCGCGATTACAACGGCAAAGACAAAAACGGTTGCGTGCCTGACTTCGGCTTTAAAAGAGTCTCAAGCTTAGCTCAAACAATCTAAGGCTCGTATTTCAACTCTGCTGTGCCGCAACGATGAACTGTCATCCTCGGCATTCGCTTCACCGTCAGCAGCCGATCCGCTTCCCCGACATCTCTTCCTGACGTAAGGTTGTTATTTCTATGTGTAGTGATGTCGCTGTGCGTGAGCGGTCAGTGTTTGGTGACGCAAGCGATATGACAGATTCCCTCCGAGTCTGGTGCCAAGGAGCCCTCTGACATACGTGTTTCCTTCCGCCCTTTCGGGTGTTGCTCGGATCATTCAGCAGCCGTTACTAACTGTTACCTCACTTCCACCGCGGTACGAATACAACACTCAGACGGCATTTTACACTCTCCGGTTGACGAAATTTCCTCCTGCCTTTATAGGGATGGTTCCTGTATTTTGGCAGATGGGTCCGTCATCATCTGGACCCCGGAACAAGAGGAAAGTTGCGCCTACGTCTTCGTCCGCCGGTTGTCGGGTCACTCGATAGGTAACGTATGGCTCAGCAACAACAAGGATTTCGCGCTTTCATGGACGGAGGCATCCCCCTTTGTCTCTGACTGCCTCAGACAGTTGATTCTTATTGATCAAGGCTATGCAATGCAAGTATCTGCCCGTCAGCCACGCAGCACCCACAAAGACGTCGGACTCGTAACCTCCAATCAAGTGTCCGCGCAGTTGCTCGCTGTAGAAGGCGCGGCGCATTCTTCCTCCATAAGCCTAATTCGTCACGCCTTTCGGGAGGTATGCGAGCGCACGAATCCGCTCTCACTCGCCGTGCAAGTAGCTCTTAGAGTCGAACCCACTTTCGTAATGAGGGCTCTTCTTCAACGGCCTGACATCCTCCGCCTCATACTTGGGAAATGGCTATGTTCAAGTTCGACGATGTATTGAACTTCCGCCTACGTCCGTCCGTCTCCTACCGTTTAATGGCATGTGCTACGACGCCCCTCGTGTCGAGCTTCGCTTACCATGTGGCTCAATTTGGCACGGGTTCTTGACACCAGCAGCTGGAACTGTGCGCAGCCACGCCACTCACGGACTGTTCTGAGCCGGGGACATTTATGTTTCCCTCTGCCGACGGCGTCCAACAGTTTTCCCCAAACAACGGCTCGTGCTCCACGCTTGCAACTCGGGACATCCGCCATGTATCTTCCTTCCCACGATTGCACGCATTTAATATTTCGCCACGCCTAACCATTTTTCACAATCTTGTACTTACCAATTTCAGTGAAGTGGCCGACGACTACGGGACAGCGCACGACCACAGCGACTGTGGACAGCGCACGACCACAAGCAACTGATCGATCACTTTGCTCGCGTAGACACCTTCTCACACGGCAGCTTCGGTTCCTTTCCATCGACGGGACATCAGATGGGTTCATCCTTCTTCTTTCCCTTTTGGTCCTTTTCTATTTTCGATTTCTGGGTTGGCATCTGCTGTTTGTGTGTTTCCTTTTTACTCTTCCGCTCAATCCTGGTACTTTACATACACTTTAATTTTCCGCAGTTCTGGTCTCTTCTCTCATCCCGTCAATCTGCCCCTGCAGTCTCAACCTCCACGACGGCCCAATTGCCTGACACCGCCTCGTCGAGGGCTATGGTTCATCTAACCCCAGGGAGCTTACCAACATTTCCTTCCCTACGTCGAGTACCTATCGAACTGAACATTTCTCATGTAGAAATAGACGCTACGCAAGTATGGCCTCCTCGGGCATCTTTTGTTCCTATGCAAGTCCTTTCACTTGCGGACTCACTATCTTTCTTCATTTCCCAGGTCCCTATAGTGGTGAATGGTGTCCAAATGTTGGCACTAATCGAAACGGGAGCGGGGTCACGGTGGCGGCAAGGACTATTCTTCCCTTGCTAAGAATCCTCAACCTACAGCCCTGCGTGGTCCCTGTAGCGGTGGGAATGGCTGGCATACCTGTCCACTTCGTTGGGTGCGCACTGGTCACCATTCAGATCGGCAGCACTGTGTTGTCTCATCTAGTTCACATCACTGCATCACAGGGTGTGCCCCGTTCCGCCGATGCCTACAACATCATCCTGGGGAACGAAATTCTCCAGAAATTACCGCGCTGGGCACTCAACTACTCGGAAAGAAAATCGTTCATCGGAGGCGAACCTATCCCCATCGTATCGGTTTCCCCGGATCCTACCCTATCGACATCGACGGTATCTGTGCATGTGAGTACGACTGTTCTTCTACCGCCAGCTTCAAATGTCATGGTCTCCTGCTATCTTTCTCGGGCTCATCCATCGAATGCGACGCACTGTTTGGAAGGCACGGTTTTGTCCTCCCAGATGGAATTTTGGTAGCACCATCAGTATGTCACGCTAGCAACGTGCTGTTGTTCCTCAGCAACACGACCAACGCACCCAGGATCATTTACAGGGGACAGCACCTGACGTCAGCACATCTAATCTTCGACATTCCCAACAACTCCGTCATCGGGCCTTCGTCGTATTTTTAGCATTTTACATCTCCAGTTGGCGACAGTGACACCCTCCCCTTCGGGTGCCGCAGACAAGCACTCGTCTGTCGAAATTGATCTCTCCAAAGCCGAGGTATCCCCAGAACAACGACAACTGTTAAGACAACTTTTCGACAAGTTCCAAGATCGCATATCATCGTCTTCCTATGATTTGGGATCCTACGACCACACTCTCATACAAATCAAGACCACAAGAGATGTACCACCTACGCGTTACCGACCTCCTCGAATTACGGCGCGCTTTCAAAAGGAACTCGACGATCATATCAACAAGCTCCTCCAGTCCGGGCGCATCATCGAGAGCGATACCACGTGGCTCCACAACACGGTCCTGGTGAGGAAGAAGGATGGATCGCTGCGTGTTTGCTTGGATTTTCATCCCTTAATCGATATAATCATACCGGACCCCTACCCCTCCCACGAATTGAAGATTTACTCCAGCGAGTCGCGGGTAACCGCTACACTACACTTGTTTTGATTTAGCATTGGGCTACATGCAGCTTCTACTTTCACCGGAGAGCCAGCCAAGTGTGGGTGGGCCACGCATCGTGGTGTTTACCAATTCGTCTATCTTCCTTTCGGGCTTGGGAACGCTGGGGCTTATTTTTGCCGCCCGATGTCTCGTATACTGGTAGATTTAGACGAGAACTGCTTGGCCTATCTCGACGACACCATCGTTTTCGATTGCACTTTTGACTCTCATTTGGGGACCTTTCGCAAGGTACTAGAAAGATTTCGTCTTTTCAACATCAAAGTGGCCGGCAAGAAGCTCACCAGCATCGCTCAGTCTCGGATAACCTTCCTTGGACACGACATTTTGGCAACTTCTTACTCTCCGGCAGAGCGAAATATTAAAGCGGTTCAAGAACTTCGCACCCCCACTTGTCCGAAAGAAGTCAAGGGATTCCTTGGGATGGTCAACTTCTTTCGTAAGTTCGTTAAAGGATTTGCCACCATTGTTGCACCACTGTATAACCTTTGTTAGCCCAAGCTGGGACTCTGCTGTGGACTCAGCGTTCCAGCAGTTAAAAGCTATCCTCATCAACCGACCGTGTCTTGCATTTCCACAGGACAAGGAGTTCATCTTACATACTGACGGTAGCAAAACTGCCGTCGGAGCCGCTCTCTTACAACAACAGGATGACTTCTCTTCTCCGGTGGCCATCGTCTTCTTTAGTAAGACACTCTCTGCGTCCTAATAGAATTGGAGCCCTACCAATATCGAACTCTTTGCTATGATCAGTGCGCTTCGTTTCTTTCGTACCACGATTTATGGGAATCACAACAAAATACTCTGCGACCATTGACCATTAACGTTTCTTCTTCGCCACAGGAAACCGCACGACAATTTAGCGCGATGGGTGGTTGAGCTCCAGAGCTATGAAATTTCGATCGGATATCAAAAAGGATCTTCCAATGTCGCCGCCGATCACCTTAGCAGGTGCCCAATCAGATAACTGTTTCGTGGATGACACTCCGGAATCGGAAGACATTGTCGAGTTTCCTCGCTGCCTCCTACACGACCGGCACCTTCTTCCCCGATCACGAACGAGTCCACCGTGACAGGGCCCCAGTATATCCGTCCTTATAATGCCTTGATCGAACAAAAACAAGACCATGTCTGTAACTCTATCATGCACTTTTTGGACACCGGACGTTTTCCAGGTAAAATCTCAGACGACCTCAAGGAGTCATGCCTACCATGACTCGATAAGTGTTTTCTCAAGGCCAATGGATGTTTATACTATGATCGCTCATCAGATGGGTCACGTTACAAACCCCAGGCGACTATCTTCGTACCACTTCGGCTTCGTGAACCCATTTGTCTTGAACTGCATACGAGGGCCACCGTGGGAGGACACTTCAATTGGAAAAAGACCCTTACAAAAATCTCGCGCCGCTTCTTCTGACCGTCAATGAAAGAGGACATTTACAAGTTTGTGCGCTCTTGCGATGCATGTCAATGCAAGCGCCCTCATCCTCTTTCACGGGAGCACCATCTTCCGGTCTTGACTGGAGCAGTGTTCAGCAAGGTCTTTCTGGACTTAAGTGGGTCGTACCATCAGACCTCCCGTGGCAACAAATATATTCTGTGCTTCATCGACCACTTCAGCAAGTTCGTCATAGCGACAGCCATACCGGGCTGCACCGCTGTGAGAGTGGCTCACGCCATCATGACCCACTGTATCCTCGTATTTGGCGCAATGACAGAGTTGGTCTCGGATAACGCCTTATACCTCAGGAGCGACTTGCTCGCTGAGCTAGGACGGTTGTTTCAGATCGATCACTACTTTAATACGCCTTATCATCACGAAGGCAACGGCGCATGCGAGCGCATGTTTGCTGCATTCCAAGCGATGTTACGTACATATACATCGACGACGCGCAGTCCAACTGGGATTTGTTCCTTTTCTCGTGCACTCTGGCTTACAACACTTTGGTCCACAGTAGCACTAACGACGCTCCCTTTTTCCTTATGTTGGGCCGTGACGCAGGCCTTAGCATCGAGGCTCATACGTCATAAGGCAGAGGGTCAAGTACCTACGGACTCGGACGCGAGTATCTACAAGGAATCTCTGGTCACCACGCTTCATAAAGTCTGGATGGCAGCTTCGGCATATAATGCCAAGCGCAGTACAGAGATGAAGCGTTCTTATGAGCGTGCTTCTCTGCCTCCGTCGCCCATCCGTGTGGGAGACCGGGTGTACCTTAGAGATCTCGCCCCTGAACTGGGACTGTCCGCTAAGCTCTACTACCTTGGTTAGGGCAGTTTAGGGTTATCTCGGTAGAACACCCCCACGCCACTATTGTAAGCATCACGGCGCCTCAAGCTAAACCCAGGCGAGTTCATCTAAACCAGCTCAAAAAATGTTTTCATCTCTCGGGTCCTGTCTTCACTACCCATGGTTAGCCCGGGTAGAACAAGAGGCGCTTACTTCCGCCAATGCCCTTCCAGTTGACGTCATCGGGTATACACATCCACTTCTCCACCCAACAACACCCATTCTTTCAACCGTCTCACTCATATAATACACGTTTCAGGAAACGCCTCAGCTCGATCTAACCAGGATGGACTCCGGACTACACCTCCTTTTTTCCTTTTCTTCACCTACATATCCAGTTGCCTTCCCTCCATTCCATTTCCTTTTTTCTCCACCTCTAGTTTCTTTCCTTTTTTCAGCCCTCCTTACGCCGTTCTCTTTTCGTTGCTAGTTCAGATATCTTACGTTTCCCCTCAATAGATTCATCATCGACACAATTGCCCTGCCTTTCGGTACTTTCTTTGTCTCGTATTCTTTTCCGCGTCTTTTTTCGTAGTTTTCGCTTACATACACACGCACTTCTGCTATACTCCCTCTTCCTATCCTCTCCTTCTTTCAGATAAGGGTGTCACATCACCTCTATTCCTTTTATTCTATGAGTTTCGAAGGAGTCTAGTTCCCGTTCCGACAACAGGAAGCAGGGCGCCCACGGCAAGACAGCCGACTATCCCAGGGTTAGCCGCAACGCCTGCAGTACTTCGTCCAGCAGAACATCGTCATCGAGTAGGTGTTGCTATCATCACACCAACGCCTTCACTCCCGCCGTTTACCTCACCTTTCCTTCTCTCCCTAGGTCGGGTGGGAACCTCACATTCCTCCTGGACATTTTCGCGTCACTATGAAGATCGGAACGATCAGGCAACACAGTCAGTACAGGCTTCTGCCCGAGTCTCCGATTCCTATCACCTCCGAGAGCTACGGTAGGTTTTCCACGGCTATACGAGAATATACATAACTCATGCAGCAACCATCTCTCCTTTAGATCCGGCACCAACTTTTCGCCAAGTTTCGACACTGCTCTGGAACGGGCAAGGGTGAGTACTTTGCTAACACCGGTTCGTACCGTTCGTACTCGGCATATATCCTTTCAGAAGAGGAACCGGCTTTTGCCCAATCTTCTGATTCTCGACCACCTACGAACATAGGTTAGCAAAATCTCGAAACGAATGTTAGTGGCTTTTCACCCATGCAATCACCTTTTCTAGACTCGGCTAGATCTGGACTCCAAGGACTTGACATTAGCAACAAACCTACACCTAGCGGTTCCTCCAATCGTCTTCCCACGCTATCGGACTCTTGCCTTCGGATGGCTTTGTAGAATCAACCTCGTTTTGTCACCCGTTTCAGCAGGCCACCGCGCCTCGGGAAGCTACTCTGAAGTACCGAGCCCGACGTAGTACGGACAATCCTACGTCGTCGTCGACGCCCTCAACGTCTGCCGCTTCGTCCGCGATGATGCCGTCCCCCAGCAAGCGCCCCTGTACGGACGTGCCCCAGCAGCTATTCCCGTCGGAATCCAACAACATCTTGTCCATCCGCCTTAGCTGGAGTTGACACCACCCGGCTACAGTAAAGAGTTCTCTTACCTCTATCCATGGGGCAGCTTCGTTTTCCCTCGCTCGCGTCTGCCGAACCTCACTG
The DNA here is from genome assembly GCA_947396885.1 of Heligmosomoides polygyrus polygyrus. NCBI lineage: Eukaryota > Metazoa > Nematoda > Chromadorea > Rhabditida > Heligmosomidae > Heligmosomoides > Heligmosomoides polygyrus. Next base: position 56,621,995 of record OX377204.1, on the reverse strand, counting down.
AAGAAGAGGTCACTACACAACTTCCGCTCCATGCGCACCGCCACATCCCTAACAGCGGATATCTCGGTGGACGTTCTGTCAGATTACTCTTCCCAAGGCGGTTCGGTGGACACCCAACGGCATCAAATCCTCTCCCGATCATGGAGCTCACTCGTCTACAGGACATAGACGCCTTCCGACAACATGCGATACAGCTTCTCGACCAGCTCTTGGATTACCGGTTCACGGACGATATTCGCTCTCTCTCATGAACTCCTTCAGGGACTCGTCCATCTAAGGCACTACCTCCAACCCGGAACGGAATCCGTCCAGTGCTATATCAAGTAGTGGCACGAAACTACGGACAAGGCGTCATACTTAAGGCTAAGGACTTCTTCATAGCTGGCCCTGATCACCGCAAGCTGCAGTGCGTTCCGATGATACAAGACGCCGTCAACGCTTTGACTCAAACCAGAGGATTCGACCGCAGCCGGCTCTCCGTTAAGGACTCGTCTGGGTGCTCTCGTTAAGACCTACTCCGGCAGTACTTCGCAGTCGGGACCGCGCTACAATGCTCCAACGAGCTCGGATTCCTCGATCAACAATCCTGGATACAGGAACCCCTTACTTCTTCCGTGTCCACGAATTCACCGCCGCCAGCCCCCCGCAACATCCTTGGAATTGTTTTCTCCTTGAGATACTCTAGCAGAAACGGCGACGTTTGCGACTTCGAAGGCAGCCGCGAGGCAATCCAGGTACCACCATCCATCTGCATTTCCGTCTCTCTGAGGTCCGCCGCGAAAAGCTGCTTCGAGTCAAAACCCGACCCAATGTTTCCACCGCGATACGGTTTTCTCATTCGCCTGTATCCCGAGAAGCCCAATGGCACTTGGTCAATGCCGTCCGCAACATTCTTCCAGCTCATCCAGCCTAAAGCATACCACCTCTGTCTGTCTTCAACCTCACCACCGAGGACGAGGAGTGGATAAACGACAAGGAAACAGAGTTTGCCAACTACAACCTCCATCCGCATACCGCTTGCCGCCGCATGGAAAAGCTGTTCAACGTGGCCTGCGCCGCACTGTAGGCCACCAACTTCCAATCGGATGACCTGCGCACACATCGCCTCACGGCCTTCGTGCCTAGCATGGCGGCTTACCCCATCAGGCTTCAGGTCCGGGTGCCGCAAATGTCGACAGAAAGCGGGTGGACCCGCCAACGCCCTGCCCGGCTTGGATCGTCAATTCTCGCAACGTCTCGCGCATGGTAGTCGCCCTGTCGGAATTTTCCTATGCAAACAGGACGCTACACGTAGAGCTGCATGCAACACCACGATCACATCCAGCACTTGTCCGTGCGATCGAGCAGTCAAACGACGTGTCTGACGGAACCCGCAGAGTGAACATCTGCATCACTCTGGATAGAGCGCCTTCAGGGACCGACCCCGTGTTTGATCTGCTGGCGGAGGAGAACCTTTTCGCAAACCATCGTTCTTTCACCAACTGCCACGCTAACAAGGTCTTCGAATGGATGTACGAAAGTCTGCGCTCTCGCTAACCTCCAGACCCCGTCGAAGTTCATCCAATGTCACTCCGTCTGAGAGGATCTAAACTTCACCTGCGGGACGACCAACGTCGAGCTGTGCAAATTTGGTTGAACAACCACCGATCCTGATGATTCAGGCAGCTTGCGGTTCGGGGAAGACAATGATCGGCGCCTACCTGGCGGCCCAGATCGCTGCTGCTGGTCAGAACTTCGTTATCGTCACCACAACAACGAACATGGCTTGTTCCCATTTCACGGATACCCTCCTTCGTCTCGACGACTACCGGCGGCTGTCTGTCCAACGCTGCGTAGCCGACTCTGCTTGGGCCGACGGAACCCCTACAATCCGATGGACTTACACACAATCCTACAGTCGCTGCTCAAGCGATACGGGGACAGGATGGAGGCCGACCACGCGCACCGTTGCCAAATATACAGTGACGGTCGTCGGGTGCTGGAAATATGGTTGTTCAACTCGGATGCGGCTCTCAATCTCACCGACGAGGAGCGCGAGGAATATCAAATCGCCGAACGCGAGAATTCGGATGCCTCAGAGGACGCCGTCAAGGTCTTGCTCCGGGTTCGCTTCCTATCCACTGCATGACCACTGCATCGCTGTTGAATACCACCAGCCGAGGAGGACTCCTCTACGAACTGCTATCCACTTGCACGGTCCTCATCAGCGACGAAGCGTCTCAGATCCCGGAACCAGCCTTTGTGGCCATCGTGTCCCGATTCCCGCAGGCACGGCACATCGTTATCGGGGACATCGACCAGCTTCAACCCCATGTTCGTTGACCGCGATCGTCCCGACCGGCCCAGCTCGGAGCCAGAGGAGTTATGGACGTCCTGGCGCGCCGTCACGTCCCTTAAGCCCGCTCGTTGCGACCTTCAGTGCTCATCCCGTGCGTAACGCCATACCCAACATCCCGTTCTACCGTGGAGCATTCGTAAGCAGTACGGAGGCACGAGAGCGCCGTCTTGTAACCAGTCGACTCCGACTCCCGAGCCCAGCCATACCGCTGGTCTTCGTCGACATCGAGGGAGCCTCCTACCCGTCAGCGGGGAGTTCCTTGACGACCCCAAAAGGATGAATGTGGCCATTACCAGGTGCCGGCATGGACAGTTCATTTTGGGCAGCCGCAGGGCTCTGGGTACGTACCCTTCAGAACTGAGGACGCCTGGTACGATGGGCCGAAGACGCGAGGGTCGTCGTTAACACTGCGGCGCTTCCGGACATCTTCGCTTAGGAAGAGCTAACGGAGGCGAGTATTTTCTTCTCTTTTCTTTTCCACTTATTTTTACTATTCATTTATTTTTTATTTTTAGTAGTCTATTCGGGATAGATTTTGGGATTTTCTTTTACTCTTTCTTACCAATCACTACCACCTTTGCCACCTTTTCTGGTAGGGCACTCGTCCGAGGACGGACGTATTTGTGGATAGGGGGAGGTGTAAGAGTTAGTGAATTCTTAATACCTGGTTCGAGGCAATCGATAGCGGGATTCCTATAGCTGAGTCACTTCTCAGATGAAAGCTCTGATTAAAGGAGGCGGCGGTCTTGGCGCGCGGGGATGCGACATTCAAGAACGCCACGGACCCACGGAGCGGCTCGCCACCAGGGCTCTGGACCTCGCACGATTTCGGCTCCTACCCCACGACTTCGACTCTGTCGGCCGATTCCACCGACAATGCCTGTATTACGTATTTATGAAGTATACAATAGACTGTCGTCACGATGTCGTGTCCACCGCCAAGCCCCCAAACTACACTCTTTTTTATAATGCACGAGAGTTTTTTCGTGCCTTTTTAGCCAATTTGGTTCGGTGTCACAAGTCCCTTTAAGCCAGCGTTTATTCTGAGCATCGTCAACACAGCACTCCATTATTTTTAAATTGCACGTCTTAAGATTTCACCGCGCATGCGAGGTGAAAGATTTTTGAAAACGTGCTATACACCACGCACACTGTTGATGAGTCGGATGTTTTTGGAGCAAACCTTGTAGTTACTATTTAAATAACTGTCTAGTTCTCGTGGGCTGCTTCTAAGGTCCGGTCGTTCGCAAAACAAGCAAGAAACAGGAACAATTAGCAAAGAAAGAAGCAATAACAAGAACCCGTGAAGTGATACTTTCAAGGGCATGTAGCAGCATGTATGTGTTATGTTCAGCATTTATCACCCTTCATTCGAAGGCTGATGGCTCAAAAGAGGGTTTACACGGGATTGGTTCACTTGTGTTAGGAAGCAGATGAACATCCACGCATTTCAGAATTTGTCCACCGCGATTAGAATTATGCAGGGTGGCAGTTCGGCAAATGTTTCGTGTTCGACTAGGTTTTTTTATCTCACATGATCTTATTCTCGTGCAGTAAATATATATATATATATGCCTGGGTGAATAGGAGCTATAGACGAATATGGAAATACGATACAACCTTAGAACTAAGACAACAAGTTGATCACCTTCCATCATATAAGTGAGTGACTAGCTCATAGCAAGAAACGAAAAGCTAAAACAAGGAAGGCAAATTAAAACAAATTGGCATATAGCAGAATTGTGAAGCGAACGAGTGTGCATCAGGGACCAAGGTATCTGTTCACAATGCTTCTGAGCGCATTGATAGATGATGGCATGGTTTTGTCCTAGAGAATTTGATGTAACTACTCATAGTTCTATTAATAAAGAATTTTGCTCTACAAGTGAGTTTGGATTTAGGTACAATGAGCTTAGAGGTGGCCCCTAGTCAGAGAATATCTGATTGTGAGAAGCTCATTCGGCATGATTCCACACGCACCAAACAATAATCTTGTGGAGTAGAATAAGGTCGAATTTCTTTCGTCGCTATTCAAGTATGGGCAGCTTGAGGTTGAAATTCTTTGTTTGGGAGGAAGGTAGTCCATCATATAAAAGCCTGTTCGTCGGATAAGCAACTTTCGAGTAAAACTATTCTGCACGCTCTCCGATAGCTTGATAGTTTTAATCTTAGAAGGATTAAAGATCACAGTTCCGTACTCTAGCAGGGGCCGAATATAACTCTTGTATATGCTCGCAAAAGCACAGATGGGTTATCGGTAGAAAGGGCTCGAAAAAGCGATGGACAACACCATGGGCTGTTGCAGCTATACGTTCACAGTGACTATCAAAGCCAAGCTCACGAGTAATGAAGAACCCCAAGTCCTTAGTTTCCTCAACTTTGGCGATTGGCACACCGTCAATTAGGTAGTCATTCCTTGCGCTTCATCTTCCTATGTGAAGTAACTTCGTCTTTTCTCCCGAGAGGGGCAAACCCCACTCTGCTGACCAACCGATCACCAGATTCAGGGAATATGCGGCAGAAAGCAGTCATTAGGTGTCACAATACTCATATATAGCTTGACGTCATCAGCGGATGCGACGCAATTGACACCAGAATGGGTAATAAGTTCAGGGAGGTCATAGGTATTGTCATTGAAAAGCACAGGCGATAGGACAGCGCACTGCGGGACTCCAATCGTGTCACTCTTAAATTCCGAAAATGTAGAGTTCACTTTTACAGCCATGGATCTATTGCTAAGGAATGCTAGGATCCAGGAAATGATACGTGGGTGGATACCGACTACTCGCAGTTTGTACCTAAGTTTGGAGTGGAAAGCTCGATCAAAGGCCTTTTCGAAGTGTAGATAGATAACATCAGTATACTCTTCACCATACAGGGAGAGAGTCCAGTCATTAAGGGTTATTCAAGAGTTTTTTAGCCTTGGTTGGCAATGACTTCTTGAACATTCCGATCAACTAATGTACTCCTTTAATTCACTCCATACTGAGGAAATTGTCTGCCTCTATTACTACTGCATTATCCATGGTATCCGAATCGGATATCCGATATCCGATCCGAAGAAAAATCGTTTATCTGAATCATGCGAAAATCCATGGTTTCAAGAATGGCCTATCCGAATCAGCCAATTATCCGAAAAATCGGCGTCCGATCTAATGTTTAGTGCACACCAGTAGACATGGGCAACTCCGTCGAAATGCGAGATGCAGCTTCTGCATCACGCTTTTCGGAGAAGAGATGAGCGTCGGCACTGCCATATGTTCTTCAGGAACTCCGCATGGAACTCCGCTAGGCGTGCCATATAACCTCACGCAAAAACCATGCGATTGAAACCATTCTCCAAGGCAGAGAAGACGACGTGCGCCGTATTCTATTTCTCGCTATGCTTCCCACCTGGCGACTGGCATCAATGGTGTCACAACCAGCTACGAAGCAGCACTGCTTGTCTGAAAGCTTCGTGATTTCACACACTTTTTTGTCAAGGATTTCTTCGAAGATCTTTAAGCAAATCGGACGATAACTTGCTTGAGCTGTTCGCGGATTGCCTTTCTTTTTCTAGGTCGGAATCATCGTAGCTTTGTGCCAACATTCAGCTTCTTTCTTCTTCGTTACTAGCAGGTTAAAAAACTTGGCAAACCACTCGGCAGGATACCAGAACTTTGACATGTATAAATTGGCTGCCAGGTAGGTCTGTCGTCTTGCCTGGTCTTAACTTCTTCAGAGCCACTTGATTTTTCCACACAGTTCATTTTTCTATGGATCCGTGGAAAGGAGCTGCGGTAGGAGCGGTCGGAAGAATTTTTTGGTGGAAATTTCCATAGATTAATCGCGTCATCGCTTCACGCCTTTCTACGCTGTGTAGTAAGACGGCCGTCTTCGTTGACTCCGAAGAAGTTTTCGACGTCTTCGGTTTGGCGACGGCAATTCTTAAGAAGTCGTTAAAGGTGCCGCTCACCATTACGTGACTCATTCTTTTCGTTGACATAACCATAATGGGTGGCTTTCACAAAAGTCATGGCTTTCTTTGCAGCTTTTTCGCCTCTTGGTACTTTTGCCAAGTATCGGCCGTTTTGTATAGTTGCGCTCTCCCACAAATTTCGAATAACAGAATATTTTGAAATAGCGACGATTTTCGAATATAGAAATTCGAATACATTCGAAAATCGCGTTTTTTGGTGCACTCGATTTCGGATACATTCGGAAATCGTGTTTTCTTGAACGTTCGAATACGAATATTCGATGTCGAATAGAATTATCCGAATTCGAATGTCCGAATATTCATTAGGGCACAACCATACTGTTTTGTTGCCGAGGAAGACATGATAAAGCGACTTCTTCTCTCGAACGTTCGCTTTCACATTGTCTCCCAACAGCGATGTCTGCTTTTTGTCATCATGTCTTCGTCCAGTACCGAGCACCAATTTTGCAGCTTGACGTATCGCGCCGGTAGCCTTTTATCAAGTTTAATCTGCACTCGTGACTGTCGATAATGCGAAAAAGTATAGCTACCTCGTTCTTTTCCGTTCGCTTCCACTTGATTATGGCTTCACTCGGCCTGCTTCAATCTTTGGCGGAGTGCGATTCTTAAAGTGCAGGCCAGCGGTCAACGCTGTAGGGCCGCCTCATAATGCACGATTTCAGCATCTGTTTCGAGACCTCGGTCGCGATTACTGACATGGGCGAAATCTATATGCTCCTCCACTACAACACGAAATTAGGTGGAAGTCGCGTCTCCGAAACATGGTGTTCTCCATGGTAAAGTTATGCGAGTCCGCGTACTCACGAATACGCTCACTACCTGCGTGATACGAACCATGACCGAATCCACATTGACAACTGTACCTGTATTTCGTAGCGCCCAAATGGGTCACCAGCGATAATGACGGCGTCTCTCGATGGCACTTCTGCTGTCTTCTCATCAGGAAGGCTCCAAAACCTTTCCTTTGCTTGACGGAACAGCCGGTCCACGGAGCATACGAAGAGAAGAAGTGAAAGAGTTGCTCCTTACTAGTTAGTGGAGACAACGGTCTTCATCAATCGATCGTCAAAGCATATCCTTCTTCTTATCCTTCTTCCTACGACATACATCAGAGACTCCACCTCGGATTTCTGTCATTTTTTAATACGAAAGTGAAAATACTGGAAGGCCAAACCTGTAGAATGTGGTATAGTAAACCGACATCCCATAACATCCTTCTACACGCAAGGGTTGCCATTTTATATATGTATATGAAATGAAATATCATTCATCATACAGTTACCACATCTACTTCATTGACTTCCACGAATTCTCAATAAGTGGAAGGAGAGGAAATACTGCCGCAGAACGGATATGGCATGAGACTACTTTGTTGCTAAAAACCTCAACGACGTCCTTTTGGTTCTGCGCTAATTATGTTTTTCATCATGGAATCCTTCGTCTGGAAGTCAACCGAGTGGTGGAACAATCTTCCTATAAGCCTCGTATTTCGATCACCTCCGTCTTCACGGTGTCTCCTAACAACGTCGCGTTCCCACGAGAATCGATGTGAAAGGTCAGGTTGCTTAATCTGTGAGGACCACTAGATTTGCCAAATGAGGTGTGGCAGATCGCGCGTAGGTATGAATAAGCGAGCATAAAGATGATGTGGCCAGGTCCGTCGATTTCAAAGAGGGAGGCTTGCGTCTCGCTGATCACAATTAGACATCATTATCTAAATTTTTGACATATTGCGATAGATTACGGTAAACGTGGCAGAAAGGTATGTCATTTAGTGAAGACATAACAAACCACACTCCACTGGCCTTCTTTTAGAGTCGCCTGATGTTTTGCGTTTATTTTTCTTGGACGTGCACTGAAAATTACTAAATGTGCATTCTTTAAGCAACTTCTTCTTATCCCACCACGCATAGAGAAGGAAGACATGAGTCATTGGCTACAGTGAAAGTTTCCATTCGTCGTATGCAACACGGGATGAAAATCTGCTGTACAAGCCTCGCCGCATCAGGACCCTATGGCTGCAGGGAGGATCAAGCGCGTAGTTCTGTTTTTGCTGAAATTTTACACACTCCCAGAGTGAATTTGGCACGACCACCCTCCCCTTGTCTAAATCATCGTTTTATTCCCTTCTGTGTTGAATTTTTCCGATTTTCATGCGATTTTTGTACTCTATAGTAGGTTCTTCTTCCTAGGAGAAGCAGCGACTCTGTGGTGGTTCGTCTACAGATGAAGACATGTTATGTTTTGATTCGTTCATTTTATTGACTGTTGGTTGAACAAATTGTTTGAACAAAAAAACATTTGTTGAATTTTTGAATACGTAACATTTTGATAATCAAAATTGATTGTTCTACAGTTAAAAAATAGAAATTTTGCGAGCATTTTTCGAATTAATCCCCACGAGTTCAACTATCAGATTGTCCGAGGATCTCATGGATGCGACACATTTTTCTACCTGAAGGAACAACATCTGCATCTGAAACGAAACACTATAACATTTAGAGTGCTAGTTGCTAAAGCCAACTTAAGTGATCTCCCTACAACAATTTTTGAGTCAGTCTTCGAATCGCTGAAGGACATGCAACTAAAGGAGGGACTTTTCGCGAAATTTTTTCCTTTCTAAACGAAAGAACATCAGAGAGAGAGAAACTTTACCACATACAATTTTAAGCCGTGATTATTATACAGTAAAAACCAGGCTTCGATGCAACGCACGGAACTTCGATATGATTAGAGCGGATTGTATCCAAACTTTTAGTTTTTCGACTGAATTTAATTATTTTCTACCTGAAGCAGACCACCTATACAGTTGAACTTCTGCCACAACATTTTCCAAGTCTTGACCAATGCGCTGTATAAAAATCATGGTATTATAAGACGAAGTAAACACCGTTCTTAGTGGATATTAGGCCTTAGACCCTTGCATGGTAATTCGTGTCAATTCTGTTCGGAGAACATGGTGGGCAAGCAGTAAAAATTATTTATTTACTTGTACACCTCTCTTTGCACGACACACCATTTGCATGCTATTTCCTATGAGTGCTATGACAACAAATCTTCACAGCGTGTTTTCCAAAAATCAGTATTTGGACTCAGCCGAGGATGCCTGCAGGGCCGTTCTAATAACGTTGTACATGTAGGAAAGCGCCCATGTTTTAACAATGTCTGTCATTTCATTCACATTGAGAAATCGAAAGAGCTAATCGGAGAAGTTATCATTGCTATAAGTTTAGAAATTCTAGGAGTAACATACCTTAGTGGAGAAAGAAGACACAATGATTATGGGTAAAACAACGTCGAACAAATACAGCATTAACATAAATAACCTGAAACTAGATAGAGTTCGTCAGTTTCTTCTCGCTTTTTAAAAGTAATGCAAATAGATGAAGAATGCACAAAAAGCACTTCTGGTGTCTATGAAAAACTTCAGCTACCTTAAGCTGCAAGGATATTGCAATTCTGTATTATGTTTGCTTTCAGAATCTCTAAAACATCTCTAACCAGAAAGCAGAGTGCCCCGTTGTTGCGACACAAGAATCGCAAAAAATTTTCATGGTACTTTGATTTTTGAACAAATCTGACTTAGAATTTCAGTCGCTCAAGAATATACTTTCACGCACTGTCACAGAAAACTATGCTACTGTGGAAAATGAGAAAAAGTGGTTGGGTGTGTTGGCCCTCGAGAAAGATGAATTAAATGAATCTGATATGGAACAGGGTCGAATGGAAACCTCTTGCTTGTGTCCGCTCTAGCGATGATCAACGACGACAGGTGTACAGTTGATGGTGATGACTGAGATACCTCGACAAAATGACGCACAGACGCTGGACGACTTAAGTGTGCAGAACCATGCGCACTTATCATGCTTTACCGACCCAGAACTAAGAAACATTTCACCAAGATTCCTAATTCGTTTATGATCTAACAATAAGGGCCGAGTCAACTGGGCTGAGACAACTGCAATGTGTGTGGTTTCATGCTCTTAAACAATTGCTACATAGACCAAGCTACACCAATGATATGTTGACTCCTTAAAAAAATTTTTGGGCTGGCAAGCTGGTGTTTTGGTGTTTCTGACAAGGAAAGGTTCCCAACTCATGGTGAGTTTTTGCGCTGCTATTTTGACGGGATGGAGGGCCAGGCGAGCGGAGTCCCAAATACGGTTAGTTTATGCTGAATGTTTGAAGACCGGAAAAAGAGGTGTAAAAACATGCGCAACTACATCAATCCCTATGACACCATAGGAAATGTGCCTCGGTGACAAAAACTCACCATGAGTTCGGTAAGGGTACCGCCTCATAAAAGCGCACCGGAAGGCAGTTGAGTTCGAGTCCGCGTAACGCCAATATTTTTGCACATGTTAATCTGCTGTTCCACGGATCTCCCTCGATAGAGAGCCTTTGGGCTCTCTTGTTAAGAAGGATCTCGGGCAGCTTGTCGCAGGGCCACGTGGCGCGTCCCCGGGTGGTGGATAGGGGAATTAAACGCGAACCAAATGCGACCGTGTACTGCCCAGAGACGCAGGTGGGATGCAGGGGATGGACTCCTTGCTCCTGCTGTGTCGGGTCGACGCGTTCCATGTGCGCGGGAGTGGCATGTTCGTGCACAGTGTGCGTGAATGTGTCCGTGACTGTGCGGATTGTAACTGTGTCGGCGCGGCCAAAAGCTTGCACTCGGTAGATTGGCAGTACATGTAAGGCGATTCGAGGCCGCTTTAAGTCTCGCCCCGTCCCTTCGGGCAGCCTGGCTGGCTGCCCGGAGTTCTTCGCCCGCACGACAGAGCCCGACTAGCTACCCGTGTGTACTCCAGTCAAAAACAACAGTACTAAAGGGCCTCATTCCCCTGACCCCGGAAGTGCCCCTATTTCTGCAGCGATGGAAAGGACGAGTACGGAGACGCTGCTAAAATCTCAGGGCCTAACAAGGCTGCGCAAATTGAGAAGGACTATGATGACGATACGACGTCATCAGACTGACCGAGACGAGAAGACACCACCCCCCACACGCCGCCTACGACTCCGGAGAAGAACTGTTCCTCGGAACATGCGATAGCAGGGGAGTAGGCGGCGTTGGTGTCCTCGTCAACACGCACTTGGCCATGAACATCGATTCGTACGAGTCTCTGACAACCCGAATCGGACGTCTGCGACCGAAGCGATGTGGTTCCGTGCCAGCTTTGACTGTGTTCGTCGCGTATGCCCCAACATCCGACTACGACGACGAAGAGGTCGAAGCCTTCTACGTGGAGCTGGAGAAGTTCTATAAGGAAGACTACACCTTCTTCAAGGTGATCGTCGGCCACTTCAAGGCCAAGAACGGACCGCGAAGGTCGCCGGAAGAACCTCACATCGGAACCCACGGTTTGGAGTGGAACGAGCAAGGTGAAAGGCTGTCTGAGTTTATCATGTCGACCAACACCATCCATGGAAACTCACAGTTCCAGAAGCCTCCCTCTCTACGATGGACCAGGGAATCCCCCGTTGGTCAGTTCACAACGATATCGACCACATCATCTTCAATCGCAAGTATTGCCTGACCGACGTTTCCGTTGTCCCCAAGTTCTACACGGGATCGCACCACCGCCTCCTTCGCGCAAGGTTCCGCTTTTCGCGTCAAGGAGAGAAGGCCGCGAAATTAAAGAATAGGAATCCCAGAACGACCATCAACTGGGACCTCTACACCTCTCTTGCCGGCCTTTGGGAAGATACCGTTATGGACAACATCGACGAGGAATACGACCACTTCGTGCACCATCTCCGCGATAGTGCTAAGGGAGCCGAGAGCTTGAAGACCACCAAGAGACGTCCGTCTCCGGAAACTCTCGAGTTGATACGCCAGCGTGGAGCAGCACGAGCGTCAGGCAACTACCAACTGACGTCCGAGCCTGCGAGGCTATGCAGAGCAGCGATAAAGGAGGATCTTAAGGAGAGAAGGGCGGAAGTGCTGGCTGAAGCTGCAGAGGCAGGTTTGAGCATCCGCAATGCCCGCCGGAACTTCGCCAACTTTAAGACCAAGATGACCGTTCTCGGACGTCCTGACGGAACCGTCACCTCTTCCAGAAGGACCACGGAGAAGGTCATCCACGTCTTCTACTCCGATCTCTTCGATAGCCACGTTCACCTGCCCCCACGTCATCTTCCGTAGGATGGATACGTCGTCCCCTCTGTTCCCCCTTCCGAGATCCGACACGCCATCTCGTCGATGAAGAATCGTACAGCACCCGGTCCCGATAGGATCAGACCCGAACTGAAGAACCTCCCGCCAGCGCTCATCAACACCCTGGCGCGGCTCTTCTCGCGCTACTTGTCGGAGTTCAAGGTTCCATCTCAGTGGGAGACCAGCAGGACCGTCTTGCTGTACAAGAAGGGAGACGTGCACGACATTGTCAACTATCGCCCGATCTGCCTGCTCTCCGTTTTCTACAAGCTGTTCGCTCGAGTCATCCTGAATAGGATTAGCAGAACGCTGGACGAAGGACAGCCATGCGAACAAGCAGGATTTCGGAGAGGATTCAGCACGATCGACCACATACACACCATTACGAAGCTCATCGAAGTGTCGCGAGAGTACAAGCTGCCGCTGTGCCTTACGTTCATCGACCTGAAGAAGGCATTCGACTCCGTCGAAACTGAAGCGGTCGACATCCTGCTCACTCAGGGTGTTCCTACTCAGTACACCAGAGTCCTTCGAGAGCTGTACAGTGGATTCACGACCAAGATCTCACCATTCTACAACGACGTCCTCATCGACGTAAAGAGAGGGGTTCGGCAGGGGGATACTATATCCCCGAAGCTCTTCAGCGCCACTCTCGAAAACGACATGCGCGAACTAGTATGGGAAGACATGGGAGTGAAGGTCGACGGCCGGCAACTACATCATCTTCGTTTCGCTGACGACATCATGCTCATAACACCGAGCACCAGCCAGGCGGAGCGAATGCTGGCCGACTTCGATCGTGTATGTGGAAGCGTTGGACTGCAGCTGAATCTTACGCTGACGATGTTCATGAAGAACGGATGGGTTTCTGATGCCCCATTCTCGCTCAACGGAACGAACGTCTCCGAATGCTCCAGATGCGTCTATCTGGGTCGCGAATTCCATATGGCCAACGACCTAGCGCCAGAGCTGAGCAGGAGGAAACGAGCGGCTTGGGGAGCTTTCAAGAGCGTCGAAGAAGTCGCGAAGAAGACGAAGGACGTCGACTCCGTGCCCACCTATTCGACTCCCGGCCACGTACTGCACTGCGAAGACACCGGCTGGACGAGAGCCGTCACCTACTGGATTCCGCGGGATGCCAAGAGAACACCAGGACGCCCACCAACGCGTTGGTCGGACTTCTTCGTGAAATCCCTGAACGACCGATATGACGCTCTTCGTGTCCCACGAGCGAGGAGGATCCATTGAAGCACTCTGGCACGCGACAGGAACGAATGGAGACAGAGCTGTCGCCCGCTCGAGCAAGTCGATGATCAACGGGACGACAGGTGATATAGGTGATGTAAGATATCAGACCAGCGTTGCTTCGGGCGCCGTATAGTCCGCTTTCCTACTACCTCGAAGTTGAGGTCTATGTTTCTTACGGACACCCTCTTGCTTTCCACGCGGAACCTGGCCGTACCATCGCAAGCGAGCTTCGCGCTTCTTGTCAGCTATCGGCGCGACACCGAACTGCTGCCGAATAGCATCATTTCGAATCCGGTCCATGCGCGTGACTCCAGCTATCCAGCGCAGCATCTTCGTCTCCATGACGCTGTTGCGCGTTTCATCTTCCTTGGTCGCAGACCATCACTCACCATCACTACATCGCTACCGGCTGGACCACGGTTCTGTAGATCTTTGACTTCAAGCGCTCTGGTATCTTCCTATCGCAGAGAACCCCAGTCAACGAGCGCCACTTGGACCAAGCGGCACTCACGCGTGAATTCATTTCAGTCATCAGATTGCCATCAGATGCTACTGCTGATCCCAGGTACTTAAAAACCGAAGTGAGTGGGAGCTCGATGCCGTAAACCTTGATAGAGCTGGACTCGGTAATGTCCCTCGTTAAATACTCGGTCTTCTTCACCTTCAATTTGAGTCTAGACCTTTCCAAGTAATCACGCCAATCTTGCACCTCTCGCTCGATTTCACCTTTACCTTCGCAAGCGAGCGTTACGTCATCAGCATAAAGCAATGTTCACGGGACTGGCTCCTGAAGATCTTGTGTAATGGCGTCCATCACGACAACAAAGAGGAGTGGGAAAGCGCAGAATCCTTGTGTTCCCCGACAGAAATGGGGAACTCCTTCGAGGTTACAGCTTCAGCTTGAACTCGACTCTTTGGACAAGAGTAGAGGATTCGCACCCACTCTCTAAGCCCTTCAGGAACTCCATCATGTCGCAAGGCGTACAATATCACCTCACACGGTACGCGCTCAAAGGCCTTCTCCTAGTCGAGGTAGGCGATATGCTCTGGCTTCTGTTTCTCGCGATGCTTCTCTATCAGGAGGCGGGCGACGTGTATGGCATGCATGGTGTCACAGCCAGCCAAGAACTGATTGCTGGAATGGTGGACGATGTGAATACGTCCGTCGACAAAGATCTTCATGATGTGCGAAAATAAGCGAATAGGACGGTAATTGGTGCTGTCAGCAGGAGTGCCCTTCCTCTTTCAAATCGGAATCGTCGTATCTTGGCGCCAACAGTCAGGCACTTTCTTCTCTGCTACAACGAGATTAGAGAGCGTCGTCAGCCACTCAGCCGGGTACCAAAACTTTGACTTCCGCAGGTCAACCGCCAAGACGTCGGGCCTGGTGGCTTTTCCTGGCCTCATGTTTTTCAGAGCCGTCTCCTCAATGGTGATTTTCCAAACACGACCCTGGGTAGGTGCCGCTGAAGGATGGCTGGATGGGAAAATCTACCGTCGAGATTTCCTTGAAGTAGTTGCGCCATAGCTCCAATACCTTCTTACGTTGCATAAGAAGACGGCCATTCTAATCATTGATGCCGAAAAACATTTCAATGTCCTCGGTCTGCCGATGTCGTTTCTTAGCAAGTCGTGACAGTTACCGCTCACCATCGCGTGACTCGAGCTTCTCGTTGACATCTCCATAATGAATGGATTTTGCAATAACCACGGCCTTCTTTGCAGCTTTCCTCTCTTCCCGGGTCTTCCGCCAGTTGTCGGCGGTGTTTTCGCCGAGAAACACGTAATAGCACAAGTTCTTTTCTCGAACTTTTGCCTTCACGTCGTCTGTCCAAACTATGCCTGCTTCTCGACCTTGCGTCATCAAGGTTTCGTCATGCCGAGTTCCGACTGCTGTGGAGCTTGACGTATCGCGTCGGTCGTCTTCTTCATCAAGTTTCATCGACATAGCTGTGACTGTCGGTAACCGCACACAAGAAATCACAGCTGCTTTCTTCTCTTTCATTTGCTACCACGTTATTCTCTGTGCAACGTATCGCTCGACCTTGTTCTGCTTTGGGGAACGATCTTTAGGGTGCAGATCAGCAGTCGTGGTGGTCTCATACGGCACGATCTCGCATCTGTGATGAGACTTCGCTCGCAATCTTTCACAAGGACAAAGTCTATCGGAGTTTTGGTACCCCAGTATAGTATGAGATGAGGTGGGAGTCGCGTTTTCAGAAGACGGTGTTCACTATGGTGAGGTTATGCGACTCCGCATATTCAAGAATACGCTCACCATCGGTGTTACGTTACCGGTACCCGAAACCACCGATACAGCTGGACCCGTCTTTCGTAGCACCTACGTGTCCATTAAGGTCACCAGGTCACCACGATGACATCTTTCGACGGCACCTCTGCTGTCTTCTCATCAAGCAGGCTCCAAAACTCATCCATGGCTTGCCCTGAGCAGCCAGTCTGCGGAGCATACGCAGAGAAGAAGTGATAGAGTCGCTCCTTAGCGGCGACAGCGACTTTCATCGACCGATCGCCATAGCGTTCAGTGCTTACAATCGAGTCACAAAATCGTTCGGAGACGATTATTCCGACACCACTGGTGGTCATGGGACTTCCACAAATAACGGCCTGAAGCATCGTACTATGTCCTTGACTTGCAGCAGACCACCTCGTCTCCTGCACTGCACAGAAATCAACTCTTCCTCGCAACAGTGCTTCAACCAACTAGCGGCCCTTCAACGTACTCACATTCAGCGTAGCCACGCGAGTTCTGCTTACGTTACGGGACTTTCGGTTTAGTGCAGTTACCTCCCCCCCCCACCCCGATGCCGTTCTCGCATACTTTCCACACTCGCCGGGGTTTGCGAGTGCGCGTCGGCTCC
Source organism: Heligmosomoides polygyrus polygyrus (assembly GCA_947396885.1). Classification (NCBI taxonomy): domain Eukaryota; kingdom Metazoa; phylum Nematoda; class Chromadorea; order Rhabditida; family Heligmosomidae; genus Heligmosomoides; species Heligmosomoides polygyrus. The sequence continues at coordinate 56,605,394 of OX377204.1, read as the reverse complement.
TGCGGACTTCGTAGCACTATCTCGAAATACGTGAACTGAGATACCCCATGTGATATGAGATGAGATCATCGAAGGCAGGCCTCTCACAAGGGCCTGTCGCCTGCAATCGAGTGTCCGTGTTCGGTTTAGCTCGCAGGGTGAACAGTTTCCAGTGGAGGAGCGAACAGAAGTATTTTCGGATCGGTCTAATATTACCTTCTTTGTTGACCTAACTGTCTCCCTTTGGGAATAACATGTGTTATTGTCTTTGTAGCAATACAAGGAAAAGGCAGTTTCGTTGCTCTCATAGTTGGTGGTATTTGGGGATCGACCATTGGCCGCACCAGAAATGCCTCTTTGGTTCCTCGATGTTGAACTGTTTGATGTAACGTGTGCGATCTTACTGGGCGCCACATACTGCACTTCTATAGTTACGCTGGATTGCTCTATATGGCTAGTATAGTTGTGTCGAACGTTCATAATTTTCGAATTTTCGAACTCGATTGCATTCGAAAAGCGCGATTTTTTGCGCATCTATAATGGCTAGCTCCTCACTTTCACTTGTTGGGTGTGACTATCGATTCGCTAAGGCCACTCACCAAAAGAACAGAGGCTAATGAAGAGTGAAACCCCTCAGGAAACCCAACAGAGGTCTCTCTTGGCATTGCTCATGTGTTCTGTGGGGTTGGTTTGGGTTACCCACGTTTAGGCCTTTTTATTCGTGGTGGGGGGGGGGGGGGATTTGTGACGGAGGAAATATATTTAACAGTTAGGTTTTATCTCCATGCGTTCGGTAAGCTGATCTGCGACAGTAGTGAGATTCTTTAGCCTGCCCCTTCTCATCTCCTCGCTCGTTGCCACCATGATTGCTCTTTATTTAGCGGTTATTAGTTTTTCTTTATGCTTGATATTTCTCCACTGTACAAGATCAATCCTTCCTATGAGGAACTTCTCATCATAGAATAATCGTCAACATGGATTTGAAATAAGTCTGAAGCTTATGTCAAAAATTAGAACTCAGATCAAGGTGCGTGATGATCGACGAACTTGTTCGCTATGATCAGGTGGACCTATTTCGAATTCCAAACTTACCAAGAGGAGAACAAAGAGGTTTTGAGAACGAAATGATTTCTTTGAAAACTATTAGGGTGTTTACAGTGTTTATCCATCACAAAGCTCTATTTGCTCTTTTTTGAGATGTAGTGTGCTCTATACTACACGTTCCACTTGATTTATAGCAAAGCATTGGAAGAAGTGCGTTTTCGTTGAATCTTTCACGAGCTCTATTTGCTCTTTTTTAAGATGTAGTGTGCTCTATACTACACGTTCCACTTGATTTATAGCAAAGCTTTGGAAGAAGTGCGTTTTCGTTGAATCTTTCACGCTATTATGTTTGCTCACTCAATGTAAATGGAGTATAACTGACTTGTGAGCTGACCTTTATCACAGACGGCTGTATGTTAGGTACCTAAAACTAAAGAGTCAGACCTATTTTCTAGCTTGCTTCTAACTTTCTAATATATTGATCTTTGTATATCACTCATTCAATGTATATATTGCTGTAATCAGTTCAAATCCTATTTAGTGGTCGTTCGATTCTTTGAAGTTCATTGGTTTCAAATTAGATTTTCGAGTGTTAAAGCCGAGTAGATAAGATGCTGTCTAAGGAACAGATTTGTAACACTTTGCTTTATGAGTTCAAACATGAACGGAAAGGAGTGCAGGCTCATGAAAATGAAGGGTGGAACCAAAATTCTGCCCAATTACTAAGCAATCAACTCTGGTCCAAAAGATTCCGATCTGGACCCTTAACGTTGGAAAAGGTTGAGGTTGGATCTCTAACTTGACGGTGACTGTCTCAGGACACTGGTATAGTTGGATCAAAGCTGCTTGCAATGAATAACTTCATGCGTTATTTCTACCCACCCCAAGCATTAAAAAACTTGGATAGGAAACTAGGATGAAAACTTGGAAATGCGGACCAGTTTCTACCCCATGAATTAAACGTTTTACAGATATCCAAACGCTATCAGAAGTCATCGGTGCTGCTATTAGACCTATGTTATAGTTCGACGAGGCGTCGCCGACAGCTCCGCAGGGGTGTTACACTTCCGTCGCCAACGACGCCGACGTCATCCAAGGGTAGCAGAAAATGCACTCCGATGAAGTATTTTGACTGTGGGTTCGTTCTTCGTTCCCGGCACTGCCATCATCCCGATCGGACCTCGAATTACGAAATCGAGAAGTGCAAAAACGCCTAGGGCCATTTTTACTCTCAACGTTCTTTTGTGGTTGGTTTCATAACCATTGCCTATTGCTGAGTGAAAATCCGCTCAGTTTGCTGGAACACTGAGTGTTTGGGGAGGGAATGTGAGCCTAATCCTTACGTTTTCTTCGCTTTATCACCTTCCTCAGCTTTTCTGTCTCGCTCTCCTGTTTTATTCGCATTTTCCAGGCCTTTTCGCTTTCTTGCAGAGCAAGTAATACAAAATAAAACTGTGAAGAAAATTGAGAACGTGAAGAGAGTGGGGAAGAATTGCAAAAAACTGATACGGAGCAGCCAAATTATGAAAGACAGCCTTGAAACCGAATAAATAGCGTTTTCCCGCTTTCTGAAATGATACTGCAAACCTCTGCGAAGAGCTTGTTCGAAATACAATTAACATTAATTAAGAATTAAATTTTTCCGGGAATTTCGAAAGTTCTGCGTAAATTAAATTAAAGGCCTTAGCTAAACTCCAATAAAGAAAATGAAGAAAAATGCTGGTAAATTCGCTAAATCGGTAAATCAGTAGTCGTTAAATGTTCAACACTGCCCCGTTCTTCTATTAGTACATTGCGCTCCGATGCTCTCCTGCCGACGACGTCGCCAGCGTCGGCGACGGGCTGTCGGTGACGGTCGCAGCGTCGGCGACGCCGACGTATAACATAGGCCTTAACAAGAATGAGCGTTTAGGAAACCTAGTTATGACCGGCGATTTTTCGACTTGCGGTCATCACTATCAGCTACGACACCTTAGATGTTGTTAGATGTACTGAGCGTGAACACTCTGCGATGACCATTCTAGGCTTTGATGGCGACTTCAGCTTCGCCAGATTCCAATGCCATCTTCATGTGGATGAAGGTGAGGCATGGCTACAGCTGGTACTCTTTTTACATCGTCACGGTGTGCATGTGGTCGAGCCGAACCTTTAGCGGTCTTTTGATCCTCTTCGTGATGATTCGCTTGGACGGTCTGTGGTCACTTGAAAGTCCCGCATGTCTTTCTTCTTATACAGCAAGAGCGTGCTGTTGCTCTACCAACGGGAGAGAACATATACCGACAAATAGCGTGCGAAGAGCCGTTCCAGGGTATTGATGCGCACTGGGAGGACAAAGGACCTAACACGTCCAACCTGTGGAAGATGGGAGGGCAAAGCGCATAAAGCATTCGTCCTGCTGAATATTGCATGGGGTTCGTGCACGTTGTAAAGAGAGATGTCAGAGTAGAACTAGTGATGTCAGTAAATACGGGCCTATCAGTATTTATTTATTTATTTATTTATTGCACTCAAAGGTGCGCATAACATCAAACACATCGTAAACCAAGCCCAAATACAGATCAAGTACTAACCAAAAAAAGCTGCAAACAACAAGAAGTAAGACTTCTAAAAAAATAACAAAGGAGGAAACAAATAAAAATGAAGAAACAAATCATATCATACTTACAAACAATGTAGGGACGTGAGAAACGAAAAGAGCAGTCTGAGTACTTCTGTTCTGAAGCAGTAGAAATCCTCTTGTCCTTTCCCTTGCAGTACCTTCACTCTACACTTGAAAACTCTGAAATTTACAGTACAAAGATATGGTGTGGTTACGAAGTCACCGCTAGAGTTTACATATATCACAAGGCAATCCCCTTCCACGAAATTTGCTATGTCGAAGCATACGGATTGTTGGTAGGCAAGTTAGGTAATGCAATACATAGAATTGCACATGCAAGATAGAAATAAAACGGTTTGTATAAGCCAGCCCAGCCATAGCGTGGTTCTTTATACTCAAACCACTCTCGAACAATATTCTAGGCTGGTCAACACCTAAGCTTCAGGTTGTAATGTTTCGGCAATGCTTCTTTCAGTGACAGCCATTGTCGCTACTATAGCCGCAACTGGATGACATAAAAACTGATGCAGACTATTGAGTGGCAAAATTTTTCGAAGCGTGTTTGCTCAAGTCTGACCTCTCTTGACAACCAACTAAAATCCACTAGCAACACAGTCCAAGGCCACATTTTGTGATAGAATGTGATCGTACGAATATTAAGCAATAGCGTGGCACCGTATAGGAATCAAACGCTGTAGTTTCATGAAGGTAAAGCAAGGTGGAAGGAGTATCATAATCTGGAACCATATCATAGCAGAATTCAACACAATCATCATGTGATCCCAGTCACAAGGCTTATATCTACTTCTTATAATCCAGGGTGCTGCGTGGTTATCCTCATTCACGGCTCTGAAGCGAGGTTATCTCGTTCACGACCTTTGAAGTGAAGTCTATGTAGAAGAACTTGTTCGACATATCTGTAGTATAACGTCCTTCCCTTGCCGTATATTCTAAAAGATGATCAAGTCTCATCTTTTACAGTTTCTTTCTCGGAACAATGTCATCCCTGATACTCAGCACGGGTTCATGCCGTGTAAATCGGTAGAAACTAATTTGCTAGAATGTTTGAATGATTGGACGGCTTATCATGATTCTAGGAAAGCATGTGACGTTATATATTTTGATTTTTCTAAAGCATTTGATCGGGTGAGTCATTAGAAGTTACTGTATAAATTAGTAAAGCTGCAGATTCATCCGGTAATTGGATAAAGGAGTTTCTGTCTAATAGGACCCTTCAAGTGAAAGACCAGCCTTCTCTACTGGAAGGCATGTTAAAAGCGGAGTTCCACAAGGAGGGGTTTTGTCACCGCTTCTGTTCTCGATCTATACTGCGGATATTGCTGATATATTAGAAGACAAGTGCTCCGACACGCCTGACGGCGTGTCTCGCACTTGTGCGCTTCGCGCGGCTTTGTAGCATCACTGACATATGGAAGGTAGTTTTTGTAAAACATAAAATTCGCTAGCATCTAGGAACTTGGTGCGTACGTTATCGGCATCAAGCCCTTCACCACTTCGGGACCTTCATCATAGACATTTTTTCCTGACCTGCCAGTAATGTCATTGGTTTGTGCTGCGCAGTACTTCTGTCCCTCAGGTTGTTCCTCCGCAATCGTTCTCATGCTCAACAGCAAGCGTTTCAAGCTGTCGTGACATGTCCTCCGAAGCCAGGTTCCCCTCTCTCGATTCTTCTTACTGGATCTAATTGCTGGTGCGCCTTTAATGGTGTTCCCTCCCCTTTTTAGTCCGCCACCTTCCTGGTCCCAACTACTGGCCCACTTCTTTTTTTCCACTATTGACACCTACTGGTCTCTTCTTGCTGTTTTTCCCGTCCTGGCACCTTTCCCAGGTTATTCCTTTCCTTCCTGGTAGCTCTCCTGGTCCACCATAGAGGTCCTCTTACCGCCCTTCTCCACACCCCCTAGTGGTCCTACCATGGTCACGGCACGGTCGGTGACACGTATTCAGAATCAGGATGCTTGCTGCGCGACGTAGGGGACCCGTTTTCTAGATCAAGAAGCTCAGAAGCACGCACAGTCGCCGCTGAGTCGAGCATGAAGAGGCTATGCATATGGCAGATTCCTTGTTCTCCGTATGATTTCCCTTACGGCTCCCTGCTTGTTGATTCCCCGTCCTGGTCCCGCCTCCAGGTTCCTTCTTCCAGGTAAATTCCTCCCCTCCTCCCCCTCGGGATACTCCTTCACGACGACGGCGAGCGAACGCCCATTGTGTGACACCGGTGTCACATCCTCTAAATCCGGTCTCTCTTAAAGGTAATGGATCCCCTTGCTGATCCTCCTTACTGTCCCTCCCCTGATTGGTAACTCACTAATGATCCCTACACATTGCCTGAACTCTTCTTGGTGCCACCTCCTGGCCTACTTTCTTATTCCCCGCATCGACCATCCCGATGCTCCTCCTGGTCGCAGCCTCCTGATCGCTGTCGGTTCCCCACCCTCAAACTCCTCCTTCTAGCCTTACCCCTTTGGTAGCCTTCTCATGCTAATGGCACGAAGTCGGCTCTCAATCTGCACGCTCAGAAATGCGCGTAGGTGCTGTTGTGTTAAGCAGTAAAGGGCTGCGTTTCCTCTGCTGCAGCAACATCCCACGTTCAATGGCAGATTTTGCCCGCGTTTTAGATGATGAGGCGTACCTCACTTAGGTTAGATCACTCCACGGACAAACTCTTTTATACAGGTGGTGATGGAGATAGGTGGTGATACCTCACATAGGTTAGATCATTCGACTGCCCTCACTGTGGATGATGAGGCGTACCTCATTCAGGTTAGATCATCGACCGCCCTCGCTGTGGATGATGCGGCGCAGCTCACTTCGGTTAGATCACTCGACCGCTCTCGCTGTGGATGATGCGGCGTACCTCACTTAGGTTAGATCACTCCACGGAGAACTCTTTTATATATAGGTGGTGATTTGGGGGTAGTGATGAAACAGTTCGCGGATGACGTTAAGATTTACCGTGAGATGTCAAACCTGTCTGATTGCGGGTTACTCCAACAGGGGGTTTATCGAATGAGAGAATGGTCAGTGACTTGGAATCTTCCTTTTGTGCCGGAGAAAACCGTGTGTATTATGATTGGTACATCGACGGTTAAAGCAGACTAATTTATTGATGACAAATGCATCGCGAAGGTAAATTCAGTCAAGAGTCTGGGATTTATTTATGATGAGAAGCTTGACTTCTCAGGTCATGTGAAAATGTTATGCAGCAAGGGGCTAGCTCGTTTACATCAAATCTTCAGAGGTTTGATTACTAAAGACAAGCGAGTTCTTGTGATGGCATACAAAACATACGTCAGATCCATTGTTGAATATGTCTCTATAGTTTTTCTCTCATAAAAAAGTACACAGCTATGCTTAAATGAGTACAGAAGAAATTGACTAGATGGGCGTTAATCGGAGCGGGTGGCTTTTTGTACTCCAGGATTCCAAGGGCCAATATAAGAAATAGCTATTCGGGTCTGCACACTCTAGAATCACGACGTGGGATTTTTGTGTCGTCTTCAAGTTGCTGACAGGTTATTTAAGGTGCAGTGTCTCTGATTCCTATTCAGTATTGCCGTCAAGAACCTGCGGCAGTCTGTGTAAGCTGTCTTATGTCAAGCCTAGATCTAATCTCAGGGCTACATCATTCACGGTAGGAGCTGCTTCTGCCTATTGCGCGTTACGGATTGGTGTTCCAGCCTCCTCATGCTGGCTTCAAACGTTTATGCGTATGGCCAAACGTAAATTGCTTGTCTATTGAAGGGTGCATTTGTGTTTCTTTGTTGCCATGTTGTGATTATATTTCTGATGTGCTATGTTTTCTTGTGGTTTCTCTCGAACGTGCGTCTTAAACACACGTATTCAAATAAATAAATAAATAACTGCCAAAGCCCTTCTGGATGAGGTAACAGTCCGATCAGCGTTTCGATGAGCGGCAATTCTGGTTTTGGCGAATTTCCGGAGGGTGTTATTTTATACTCAATCTCGTCCAGGCTCAAGTTTGAGGTTTGGAAATCAGAGGGGGTTCTGTAATGCCGTTTTTTTCGTTCTGTGACGTCGTTTTTTTTAAGGAGGGGTCGTGCTCGAGACGTACTCTTCCGATTTCTTTAGAGGATTGTCTAGCATTTTTCAGATTTTTAGGTGGTGATTAAATCTCTTAAGTTGTTTTTCCAGGAGTGACTATGACATGGAGACTCACGCGCATCTTCGTTTTTTGAAGCTAGCAATAAAAAATCGAATGTTAAAAAAGTTTTAGATGAGAGAATTTTTCAACTAAACATAAAGATTTTCTTCCGGCCAAATGAGAAAATGAGCCTTACAATTTTTTAAGACTTTTCCAGGATGTCATGGACACGACAGTTTCTACCTGAAGGAGCGACATCTACGTACAACATTGTATTGTAAAAACTTTGAATGGATGATGGAATGACAACTGAAGGATGGATCTGCCACGGAAAATTTCCCAGTAGCAAAAATCCCCTCCGAGCTATGCCAGTTTACGTACGGCCACTGCGCTCTTTGACATCATCGATCGCAACTAAAGGGTAGATGAATGGACTTCTCGCGGAAAACATTTTCTGCTTTCTGAAGGGAAGAGCGTCAGAGAGTTGAATTGTACCATATAAAATTTTAAGTCGTGCTTGTTATGCAGTAAAAACTAAGCTTCCACGCAGAGATGACGATATGATTAGGATGGATGGTATACTAAATTCTCATTTCTCATAAAAACAAAATATTTTTTAACCGAAGCAGGCTACCTATGCGGATACAATTGTGCCACGAAAAACTTTTAAATCTTGGTCAAGGCACAGTGAAAAATCATGATTTTCTGGATCGAACAGGTTGCAAAATTGACCAGAAGCGCAAACGTCATCGGAGCGACAAAACTGAACGTTAACAAAAATGATCATAACCCGGAAGGTTTTTGAGTTTGAAAATGCCGCTAGCTTCTCAAAAATCAGAAAACCATGTATAACCCATGTTCCAAGAAGGTGGTCTACATACGCGGCAAGGGTTCGATTTATGATAAAGAAAATTGAAGTGACTTCACAAAAATGCTTGTAACTCGGTAAACTTTTTCGAGTTTTCAAATTTTTGCCAGCTTTTCACAAGCAAGAAGAAAAGCGCTTTATCGCTGCAAATAACGGACTTTTAAAAACTGAAGTTCACGCGCGGCTGGAGGGGTTCGGTTTCTGGTCCATTTCGCGAAAATACGTGCCGAAAATCGAACTCCCTCGCCACGCATACCCCATTTTTGGAAATCGATTCTTATAGGGTGTGCAAGAATATTCTCCCTTTTTTTAAACTTGCAGGATTTTTTAATTTCGAAAAATTAGCCCAGTTATAAGCCTCAATTTTGTGAAGTCGTTTTCTGGATCTCTGGTCGATTCCTCACCGGCGTCATTGGAGTGACTTCAAAAAATTTGCATAACTCGGATAACTTTCTGAAAATCAAAAATTCTTCTTGATTTTCAGAAAGTTATCCGAGTTATGCAAATCTTACTTTTTTAAAGCTAGGAAAAGCTCTTTCTCATCATATGTTAATCGGTTTTTAGAAAAAGAATCTTCATGTGCGGCGGTGGTGGATCGAATTCCGGTCGATATTCGGCAAAAGTCGAGCAGAATTCGAACTCCCGATCGCGCATGATGACTCCTTTTTTATAAAACGAGTTTGTAATCATAAAGAAGCGTTTTTCTTCTAGTTTCTGAAAAGTTGACAGAGTTTTATAAATTTGAAAAATATGCCGAGTTATGATCAATTTTGTGAAGTCGTCTCTGAATCTCTCGATCGTCGATCCTTCACCGGCGTCAATGGAGGGATTTCACAAAAATTTTCATAACTCGGTTAATTTTTCGAAATTCGAAAACTCCGCTCGCTTTCTTCCCATATGAGAAAGGTTGTCCAAAAAAGGGATCTTCGTGCGCGACAAAGGTGGTGGTTCGATTTTCGGCACTATTTTCGCGAAACGGACCAGAAATGGAACCCCTCCAGCCACGCTTGAAGACTCTTTTTACAAATCGGTTCTTACACAGCGAGAAAGCGCTTTTCTTCTTGTTTGTGAAAAGTTAGCGAAATTTTGATAGTTCGAAAAAGTTACCGAGTTGTAAGCATTTTTCTGAAGTCACCTCAATTTTTTCGCTCAAAATAATAAAATAGAACCCCGCCGCGAATAAGGCCTTTTTTAAAAAATGGTTCTTACATAGCGAGAAAGCGCTTTTTTTGTTTGTATGGAACTTGCGAAATTTTGGAAATTCGAAAAATTTACCGAGTTATGAGCATTTTGGTGAACGTCTAATTTTGTCGCTTCAATGACGTTGGTGCCTCTGGTCAATTTTGCAACCTGTTCGATTCAGAAAATCGCGATTTATTCACTGTGCATTGACTAGGGCTTGAAAGTTTTTGTAGCAGAATTGTATTCTTATGCGTGCTTTGGTTAAAAATTATTTCGTTTTCATGAAAACGAGAATTTTGTCTACGATCTATCCTAATCATTTCGCCATCGCAGCTGAGAAGTTTTTTTTGCTGTATGATATTTGTTGAAATCTGCTATGGTTTAATTACCCAAGTTTGAGAACACACTCGCTACACTGACCCGGTGCGGCTGCGTTTTCATTGGCTCCGTGTGGATAACGACGTTTTCCTATTCGACGTCCTCTTGTATTCTGCGGACATCTGTTGGAATAAAGAGTGGCCTTTAGTGGCAAGGAGGCAAAGGAGATCGTCGAAAACTTGCCACTTCACAAGGTATATTTGTTGAAATCTGCTATTGTTCGTATCATGGCGAAGAACACAGGAAGTCAATCGATGAACGGTTCGGCCCCTGGCTCCTCTGTTGCAGGCCAAAAGATCTTCGACGGTCGAGAATTTGGATGCCATCGAGCAACTGCAGTCGCTGACGGCAAAAGGGGAAGTGCCGGCGTATATGAAGCAAATAATCGAGCTGCTAATGGAGACCAGAAAGGAGGTTAGGGATCTCAGTCAAAGGAATGCGGACCTGCTCGAGGAACTACGACTATTGAGGCAGGAAAATGTTTCTTTATAGGAGAAACTTGTCAGTTTCGAACATGCCAGAGCAACAGTGACTAACCCTAGCTACCTGACACAACCTGACGTCTCTGTAAAAGTAGATCTTGACCTTGATAGATCTATTGTCCTTTCCCATGTGCCGGAATCATCTTCTTGCAAGTTGCCTGAGAGGTTGTCGCATGATTTTGATTATGTCGTGGAGCTTCTTAGTTATCTCAATGTGGAATGTACTCCCATATCTTTTTATCGTATGGGGAAGAATTCGCAGGACAGACCTCGTCTCATAAAGGTAGTGCTTCCATCAAGCAAATTTCAGAGGTTAGCGACAAGGCGAACGCCCCGCCTGCGATTTTCTCCTACTCACAAGGGCATTTATCTGCGCCCTTCTTCAACGTAGGAGGAGAGGGATCGCAGGAGGGAGCAGCGCCAGTCCGGGGGAGGGATAGTGAATGATGGCTCCTCGCGAGCATCTGGGGCTCGGGAGGGCTGTCATTCCCCGATTCCCACCGAGTCAGTCGCTACCTCGACACCGTACAATAGCCCTCCTACGGGAAACTATTGAACGGTCGTCGGATAAACCGTGCTAAGTGGTCTGGATTAATGTGTAATGTAAGATCCTTCGTGAAAAATTGTAGCGCCGTAGTTACAGAATTATTTCTTCACAATCTAGATTTGGCTGTATTAACTGAGACATGGCTAAGCTCAGAAAATGAACTCAAACCGTTACTGAGCGTGGCCTCTAGCCATTATGTGGGAGTTAGGTGTGATCGTCTCACCAAAAAAGGTGGAGGAATACTACTTTTGCTAAGGAAGGCTTTTTATTATAACGAAGTCTTCAGTGAATCGGTACCAAACAGCTATGAGATTTTGGTTTGCGACGTGAACCATGATGATAATGTGACGGTTTCGAGCATTTGGTGCTGGCTTCAACCAGGAAAAATTCAGTTTTGGACCTTCTTCTGTGCAATAAGGCAGGTTTCTCGTGTGATGTGCAAATAAGTCCACCCATAGGTAGCAGTGATCATGCCATGGTCACGTTTCAAATGGACTTAAAGCACAAAGATAGTGAAATTAGATGGATTAGAAGTTATAAATGCGCCGATTATTATCAAATTGGGATCTACCTTGCCAGTATTGACTGGGTCGGAATAATAAGCTCCGGGAGCACCGTCGATCAGCTATATGAAACACTACTCACAATTATTCATCATACAACCGAAATGTTCGTGCCAATGCGAAGAATGGGTGAAGATGAAAAAGGAGTCCCTGACCATCTCAGAAGATTGAATAATTATCGGTTCTACTGTTGGAATAAAGCATGCGTCACTAATAGCCAGGAGGATTGGGCTTTATATGGGACTTTGTCTATCAAACATGCTAAAGCCCTTCGGCGGTACAATATGTATATCGAAAGGAAAGTAATGCAATCAAAGGATAGACGAGCATTTTACAGGTTTATTAGCACTCGTTCTGGTAGTAACAATGTAATACCTACTTTAGTTAATAGTAATGGAGAACTTATTTCTTCAGATAAGGAAAAGGCAGATTTATTGGGAGAAGTGTTCCAGAAAGTATACAACAAGAGCCAAGTTAGTTTAGACTGCTCTGAGACGGACTATGATGAAGATCTACCGCGTTTTCCCCAAATGAACTCTGCTCCCTGGTTTCACAAGGACGAAATTATGGACGTACTGGCAAAGTGACCCAAATCTTTTTCTCTCTCACCGGACTTTATTCCTGTCAGCTTTATAAAGAACATCGTTCCCCACATAGCCTACCCTTTGGAACATATATTCAATTTAAGCTTGATGAGATCGGAAGTCCCTGTTAGGTGGAAGCACGCGTTTGTAACACCTATTTCCAAAAAGGCTCCACAAAACGATCCCAGGAATTATAGACCAGTTAGCATTACCTCAATATTTGCAAGAACATTCGAAAAGATCCTCAAGAAGCACATCTTAATGCATCTTGAACCCCATAATGTAATCTCCAGAGACCAACATGGGTTCATGAAAGGGAGGTCAGTGGAAACTGCCCTTCTTACATCTCTCAATGGCTGGTCAAAGGCATTTGACGAGAAGTGATGTGATGTAGTGTATTGTGACTTTTCAAAGGCTTTCGATAAAGTTTCTGTGGAAAAGTTAGTCCTTAAAATGAAAGCAGTAGGAATTCATCCGATGATTGTTAATTGGACTCGACAGTTTTTGTCAAAAAGAACGTATCAGGTTAAGGTCAAGGGACAGTACACCGAGGTTTTCTCCGTATACAGCGGTGTTCCTCAAGGAGGTGTGTTGTCTCCTATTCTGTTCCTTATATATACCTATGAACTGCCAGCTCACATAACAAGGTTAGGGGTCGCCTGCAAGATGTGTGCCGATGATGTCAAAATTTACAAAAAAATAGAGCGTACTGAAGACTCAACTTCTCTTCAGTCAGCAAATGATGCAGTAAGCCAGTGGGCAGAAAAATGGGATCTCCCGCTTTCTGCTGAAAAGACACATCTTCTGGTGATTGGACCTAGAGGTCATACAGTGACTCAAACCTACAGCATTAAAGGTGAAGCTCTAGACGAATTTCAAGAAGCTCGTGATTTGGGTTTCACTATTAGAAGTGATTTGTGTTTTTCTAAACACTGTAGAGTTCTGGTGAAAAGAGCCAGTTATCGCATCTACAACCTTTTCAGAGCTTTGCAATCAAACGCTCCAGAGGTATATATACTTGCGTACAAAACCTATGTGAGACCAATTGTTGAGTCAGGTACTACCGTATTCAATCCAACCAAGAAGAGCGACATCGATCCATTAGAAAGTGTTCAAAACAATTTTACGCGAAAGGTTATGACGAGATGCTTCTCCTATAACCAGCTACCGAATGGACATCAGCGCTCTGTCCAGTTTGGTCTCCCTTCATTGAAGAATAGAAGAAAAATCTTGGATATTGTCATGATGTACAAATTACTTTCCGGAAAGCTATCTATCAACCCAGCTGAATTTTTCGGTGAAACAGTGTCAAGAACCGTCAGAGGGAAACTTAAACTTTGAGTACCTATTGCAAAATCGAGAGCCAGGTCGGATTTCCTAACCTATAGAATTCTTGAGGAATTAAACTCTGTGCTTGGGAAGTACGATGACCTATCGAGGATGTCTGTGCAAGCGTGTAGAAATGCTATTGCTTGCTAACCTTGTTCGCTTTGTCTAGACGTCTAGGTGTGTTGCAGATTCTGTGTTGTTTAAATGGTTGACGCTTGCATATCTGTTTCTTTTTACATACCACTGTTTCTTCACGCTAGATTATAATCTATACTTTGAATAAATAAATAAATAAATAAATGATACACAGGGCTTAAATTTTTGTAGAGTTCAATTTAATTTTTTATGATGTTTCCTTTGGATGGGAAAACAATATTTCCATGGGAAGTCCCTCATCCATCATTCGTTTGCCGCTCTGTAATAAAATTGAAGAGCGCTTCAAAAAAAATTATGTGGAAGGCACTTAAGTGTTAACACTCAAAATTCTATATACTACAATTTCGGAGCACAATTTCAGATGCAGATGTCACTCTTCTGCAAGTTTTACAGAAGTTGATTTGGCCCGTCGCCTGCGCGACGTGGAAGTATACCAAAGGCCTTTCTTTTGGTTAGTGATATAGCAGGGTGCGCGAAGCGCGTCAGCACTCTCGTCTATCTGGTCGAACCCGCCCGTATTCTTGTTAATTCTTCACTGCATTCGTCGGTTGGACTTCATAGATAGCCCTAGCTGTCGTCAGCTTTCAAACACTTCGACATCGACAGTCTTCTATCGGCCGTTTTTCGACCACTTTTCGTCAAACAGCTGTCTGAAGAAAACTCCGTGCTAGCGGTGTCTGCGAGCGACCCGCAGTCAAAATCAATAGTTGATCGTAGGTCGCCTTCACAGGTCTATTGGTTCTAATTTTTGTTTTGTGTTTCGGACATCTACTCTCCGATAATGGTGAAAACTGGTGAAAGCTTTAAGAATGGGAGTCTCAACAATGGAACGTCTGCTCTTGCTTCCTCGCCTTCACAGGATGGACCTACTTCAGGTGAGCTGAGTAAGGCAATCCAGGCGGTTGAAGAAGGAGTTGAACCACTTGGCCAGACAATTTATTTCAATATTAGATGAGAAGAATAAGGTCATTGAGCAGTTGCGTAACGATAATGAAATGTTACGTGAAAAGATTGCAACTTTTTCTGAGGCAGTTCACAATTCGTCTGTTATTGCTGTGATTTCGAGTCTTGATAGGAACGTTACTGATCAATTCCATGTTATTAAGGAAGCAGAGCCTTGTAGGTCTGTAGTAATTGGAGGTGTTCCTGAATCGAAATGTCTGTTCATGAGTGATCGTATTGTTCAAGATTTCAATGAAGTACGTAAGGTGTTAGACTTTCTTGATGTGCTATGTGAGCCTACGGCGGTATACCGTCTAGGCAGACCGTTCGATAATCGAGGTAGGCTCTTAAAAGTTGTTCTACCTGCTACTGTTTTCTAGAAAATCATTCTTCAGCGTGCTAGGCGGCTGTGGTTGTATTCCAATATAGGTGTATAAGTTACGAAGTCTTATCCACGGGTCGGGAAGGTCGTGATCGTTATGTTGGCAGCGCTCATGGTGGTGCACTTGCAATCCCTTCCGGTGGAGGGGATGCACGGAGTCCAGTGGGTGATGCCGATGTGTCGACAAATCTATCTTCTCGTCTCAATTTAAACTAGGAATGCGTTCGCAGCAGGGGTGTGCGTAAATGAAATCCAAAATTTCGTAAATCGTAAATCGTAATTACGAAAAAATCGCCGTAAATCGTAAACCGTAAATCGTAAGAGGTGCCTGACTTATAATGCATCTAATTTCCTTGTTTTTTTCTATTATTTCAAAGCTATAAATATGTTTTATTGAGATGTTTTCAGCTTGAGCTGGACACTTTTCTAATTAAGATGAAAGCCATTAAAATCAACTAGCACCTTTCAAATCAAGCTGGACAACTTCTTGGAGAACCAAAATAAAGTGCTTGTTCAGAAACGCTATCTTAAAAGGCGCCTATACAGGGTGCCCAAATAAAAAGCTTACACTGCTTGGAAGACCAAAAATCGTTTGTCGTTCTACTAGCCATTGGCTTGCATATAAAACTATGACTTCGTAGAAACAACCGCAACAACTCCGAATAAACCAACAAGAACCATTTCATTCAAAACCAAAAAAAATAATTTGATCGCTGGTCAACTCGAAGAAAACAATATTTGCTCAAATAATCCAACAAGCATCCCTACTGAGTGAGCGCATGGCATTTTCTATGGTATGACACACCTAAAGTTCTAAGCCTTCTCACATTTTGAAATGTACTCAACGGCATTTTTGTAGCAGACGGGAAGGAATTGTGTGACGATTGAAAGAGTATAAACACATTTTGGACACTCATCATAGCCGGATTTTTGACTTCAAATTATAAAAGAAGATATTTGTGTGGCATTCTTTAGAAGTAAAGTAGAGAAGGAAGGTGCAGCTTGAATTGAAAGTGATTTAACCGACTCATACAAGGTGCATGTCAAACGTAAGGGAAACCCATGGTAGAGAATTCGTACGAGGATGGCTATTGCGTGCTCCAGAATAGTTCTTGATTAGGATCCTACCACGGGCAATCAAGTCTTCCAAACCTGCTGGTTGTGAATTCCTAATTTGCCTGAGAAGGATAAAACACTGACCTCTACATCGGCGGCAACCGCAACTTATTCTATAGGGCAAATACACCCAAATGACCTCTACGGTATCCCACAGAGGTAGAAAGGCATCTCAAACAGGGACTACCTAACGTCATGCTTTGTCCCTTATCATTTTTGAAGGCCAGCATAACTTCTGGAATGAAAGATCGTCGCTCGGCGATACCAGGCAATTACTTTCGGCATTTACTTCGTTCACAGGTTTGCTTGCACTTGTTAACTTTCGGAAACTCCAAAATATTGCATTACTAATTAATGACTGCTTGCATTTGCCAGTCCTGCTCTCTATCTTCACAACAAACGCTATCGTATCTTTTGCCCAGTCTTTAGCATTCTGAACGGATGCATAGAGCGAACGCAACAGCCCCAATCAAACCATTGAAACGACACCAAAAGTGTCAAACTTTTTCACTTCTATTATGAAAGTGCCAGTGCTTAATGCCCACCTCATACGTAAATAGACTACGCTCCATGACGTGCAGTGATAACCTGATTGAAACATGATTGTTTTATTCTTTCCAACAGTTCAGCTGTTATTCCACAGCCTCCAATCAAGTCCAATATTCTTGACGGCTTTACATGAGTTCTACTCGTGTGCATTGGAAATAGTCGTCTATGTGGTGGTTGCAGCATAGAATATGGTTCAGCTGGTGATCGTCTTCACTCCAGTGCAAGAATTTTCATGTCTTTCTGTAAACTGGAACTCAAACCACTCGGATGTGAGATGTTGTGCTAGAGTGTGACCAGAAAAAAGGCTACCCCAGTTCCATTGCCAGGAATTAACTTGAGCGGCCTATCCACAAAGCTGCGTTGTTGTGTCACAACGCCACAGCAGAACTTAAAAAAGTAAGTAGGTAATAGCAATGGGCTATGAGGGAAGTCTTTAAAAGTGAGTACATCGTCATAATCCGAATCGTATCAC
Organism: Heligmosomoides polygyrus polygyrus; assembly: GCA_947396885.1. Lineage (NCBI taxonomy): Eukaryota > Metazoa > Nematoda > Chromadorea > Rhabditida > Heligmosomidae > Heligmosomoides > Heligmosomoides polygyrus. The sequence goes on along the minus strand of OX377204.1, from coordinate 56,588,096 downwards.
ATTATGTGGACGTTTGTCATCCGTGGACCGAAGATCACATTTGCGAAAATTTACGATTTACGACCCGAAATGTCGTAAATCGTAAATCGTAAAAAATTTGCCAAAACCCCGTAAATCGTAAAATCGTAAATCGTAAATCGTAATTACGCACACCCCTGGTTCGCAGGATTACTCAGAGCCGTCGCGGCGGCCTTTGGTGACTTGCTTTCATTCAAATGTTCGCTCTGTATCCAAGAATGCGGTTCACATTGACTTTGTTTTGGCCAAAAACTTTGATGTTTACTTTTTCACAGAAACTTGGTTGAGACCTTGCCATATTACTTCTAATTTGTTAACTAATATGAGTAGCGACTATCAAGTTCTACGCTGCGATAGAGCAAGGAAGCCTGGAGGAGGGGCTGCCATTATTTTCAAAAAATCTATCGGCTGCATGGAGGTCTTTTCTGAGTCCATCCCTGGTTCTTTTGGGATTCTGTCCGCGGTTATGATTTTTGACAGCATTACTGTTAGATTTATCATTGTTTATCTTTCTCCTTCCTGTAAATCAGCTGAGAACGATCAACTAGTCCAGGCTTCAAGCGACCTTTTGCCATGTGAATATCATTCGTGGTTGTAGGGGACTTTAATTACCCTGACATTGATTGGAGTAACCTGAGTCAGTCTGGTCCATTATCATCACAATCTTCAATGTTCGTGGAGATGGTATGCAATCACAGTTTAATGCAGTTTGTATCAGAGCCCACAAGGTGTGATAGTTCTCGATCTTGTTTTAGCAACTGATCAGTCTCTTATAAGTGAAGTCGCTACGGAGCCCCCTGTCGGGTTGTCGGATCATTGTAGTGTTAGATTTAATATTAACTATACGCAGGTTGAACCTAACGTTACGTATTATCGACAGTTTAGTAGGTGCAACTTCAATTTAATTTGTGATTACTTATCGTCTGTAGCATGGAGACAGTCCTTTGACTGCTTATGCAGCGTGAATGAAAAATATGAGCTGTTCTTGCTGATTCTTCAACATGCTATCGATATGTACGTGCCCGTGGGACGCGCTAGAGTCAACTTTCCTTTTTACCACGTTATCTCCAAAATATGCTCGACCACCGTTCTTGCCTCTTCAATGTGGCAAGGCTTTCTAAGTTGAAAGACGATTGGGCCAAGTACCATGCGTTTTCGACAAAATTTCATAGGAGCTTGCAGACATACAACAGCTCTACATATTGAGAAGAAAAGTATCGAGTCGGGTAGTAATCAGAAGTTCTATAGGTTGGTCAATACAAAGCTCAAGAGTGGTAATTACACTGGGAGTTTAAGAAAAGGTAATCAGGTTGCGATTACTGAGGTTGACAAAGCAAATATCCTGGCTGATAAATTTTGTGAAGTTTTCCTTCCAGAAAATGAGGACATGCCAGATTATGACCCAGAAGTTTCCGAGCCTATGCAAACTTTTCCATGGTACAGTGAAGAGGATCTTTATAAAATTATGATGAAATGGCCCGATTCCAATCCGATGACACCAGATTTGATTCCGGTCTCATTTATGAAGAGGGTTGCTCATGTTGTTGTTACTCCTCTAACGTATATATTTAATCAGTCATTGATGTACTGCGAAGTTCCAAAAAAATGGAAACATTCCTTCGTAACTCCTTTACTGAAGAAAAGCCCTGCAAGTGACGTAGGCAACTACAGACCCGTGAGTATTACTTTCTTCCTATGTAGGGTATTTGAAAGGGTAGTGAAAAATCATTTGTTGATTTATTTAAAGTCTAATCACTTGATACCGGCGTGCCAGCATGGGTTTTTCCAGGCAGGTCTATTGAAACTAACTTGTTAGAGAGTATTAATGATTGGTCTTACAGTTTAGACTCGAAGAGATCATCGGATGTAGCATATTTCGATTTCTCCAAAGCTTTCGACCGTGTTAGTCATAAAAAAGTACTTTTTAAAATTTCCAAGCTTGGTGTACACTCTGTTATTTACAAGTGGCTAGAAGATTACCTTACTAATAAGACGTTCCAGGTAAAGGTAGGGAAGGCGTTCTCAGCGTGCAAGGAGGTTAAGAGCGGAGTGCCCCAAGGTGGTGTGCTTTCTCCCCTTCTGTTTATGATTTATACTTCGGACATTTCAAAATTACTAGAAGACAGCGGTGTGGTGGTCAAGCAATTTGCGGATGACGTTAAGGTGTACAGAGAAGTCATTTCTTGTGAAGATCATAACATTTTGCAGCTTGTAATTGATAGGCTGCAATGGTGGTCTTCTCAATGGAGTCTCTCCTTGGCGCCAGAGAAAACACTATTTATGAGGATTGGTGTCTCTTCGGCCCCTACTGAATATAAGGTCGGAGGATATAATATTGAGGGAGTTCAGGCTGTAAAAGACCTTGGATTTCATTATAATCATAAACTCGACTTTTCGGATCACTACAGAGTTATCCATAGGAAGGCTCAGGCGCGGATCTACCAAATCGTCAGAGGCCTTTCTACTGGAAGTAAGAAGGTTTTGCTGCAGGCGTATAAGACCTATGTCCGTCCTATTGTGTAGTGTAGTTCTACAGTATTTTCGCCTTCAAAGAAGAAGGATATCGAATTTTTAGAAAAGATTCAGAAAAACTTCACAAGAAAGGCAGTGATTAGATCTGGGAGTTTTCTTTACTCTAGAGTACCGCGTTCTAACATAAGAAAACACTCTGGAGTCACGTCGAAAGGTTAGGGATGTGTGTGTGCTCTTTAAAATGCTTGCAGGAATCATTGACGTGGACGTCTCTCAATTTTATACAATAAACTCTTCTAAGATCAGGGGTGGGTCGGAAAAGATATCCTATCGGCGACCGAATACAAAATTACGCTCCTCCATGTTTACTTGTAGGGCAGCTTCATCTTTAGTGAAGTTAAGGTACAATTTCATACTCGGTCCTCAGCTTCTGTGCTCTTTCAAGCGTATGGCGCAGGACAAGTTTTTGTCTTTCTGAAAACTAGATGTAACCTGGTTTGTTTGTGAGTTTCTTGATTTCTGTGTTTTTTCTCTCACGTGTGTCTTAAACCGCGTAATAAATATTATTATTATTAAAAGTTGAGATCGGAGCATATATATATATATATATATATATATATATATATATATATATATATATATATATAAGAGTAAGCGGTTGTGTCTGTCCGTCCGTCTGACCGTCCTTCCGCAGTCCATCTGGCCGTCCGCTAATGTCAGGTAACAGGCGTCCAGGTTTAGTCGAGGCGTCAGCCACGTTGTGTCGCTGGTGTCAGAAGAGGTGTCGACGATGTCGGCCAGATGGACTGACGGAGAAGACTTCTCAGCGACGGCGTTCAAAAGGTGTCCGGGTTCAGAACAGGTGTCACCGATGGGTAACCAGTGAAGAGAGGACCAGTATTGGGCAGACCAGTAAAGCTAAGGAGGGGCACCAGCAAACGGAGGCCAGTGAAGGGGTAGAGTGAAGAGGGGAGACGGGACCAGTGAAGGCGATACCAATAAGGGAGAACCAGTAGGGGTAGTAAAACGGAGACCAATAAAGGGGTCTAGTAATGGGTCCAGTAAGAGGACCAGTAAAAAGCAGTGGGGCAGTGAGGGGTACTAGCGAATAGCGAAGGGGACCATTAAAAAGGGCCAGCAAGGGCTATCAGGGTTTTTTCTTCAGTATCGTCCATCGTGTATCGGGCTTCAGAAGACGTTTTATGGGCGTCGGGCTACGTGTGACGGGGTGCAGAAGACGTGCTATAGACTATAGTTGTGCCCGAATGAATATTCGAGCATTCGAATTCGAACAATTTTATTCGAAATCGAATATTCGTATTCGGTCGTTCAAAAAACGCGATTTTCGAATTATTCAAATTCGAATGCTCGAAAAAACGTGATTTTCGAATGTATTCGAATTTGAATGCTCGAAAAAAAACGCGATTTTCGAATGCTCAAATTCGAATGCTCAAATTCGAATGCTTCGCATTCGAACGTACAGATGCTACGAAGTCTGCGATCCAAAAAAATCTTTCTTTCCTATTCCAGCATCCCACGAGCAAATAATTTATGCTACAAGCAGAAAAGTGCGCGCCCTCATTGGGCACTCAGGGGCCGTATGCTAGTGACTCCCTGTAGAAGAATTGTAGCCCCACCCCGTCGCGGGTAGAATAGGCGCACGTCGCGTGGCTAGCCGTACTCAGACACTGAGGGAGGACTCGCCGAGGAGATTAGGCCCCTTTTTCCGGGCAGGCTCAAGACGGCTACGATCGAGGGCCGACGGACGCCGGCCCTCGATCGTAATTGGATGGCTGTGATTGTTCAAACGGGGTTTGGGCGTTTTTCGGTACATGCTTTCTTGGTGCTGCAAATTTGAGCCTCCGCAACGCTGCAGCAAGCGACCCGCTATTGGTTGGACACGCCCTCCTACTAAGGTCCTGACGACTCTTTCTACACGTAGGTGCCGTCCTCTGCCAATACGTAGCAAGAGGTTCATCCTGACCTTCGAGAGTATCGTGCCTGGTTTAAACTTACAGGCAGGGTACGGCCGTAGCTGTTGATCAAATCCTGAAAAGCCGCATTTCCGCAGCCTTTTCGGTTTTTCGAAATAACTCCCTTCAAAGTTAACTATTTGAAAAAACAAGCAACAAGCATTATTGAGTTCAGCATCCCAAGCTCTATCAGAATGCATAAAAATTGTCAAGCATTTCAAAATTCAACCAAATTTCTGCAAATTTTAATCTTACATTTGAAGTCGTGCTTTACTGCAAACTGTTACATGCTCAATTTCCTCTAATTTTAGTTTTGTTTTTGAGAAACGGTTGGCACAGTTCGATTATCTCCAGGAGATCTACACAAACTTACATACAACCATTTTGGGTGACCAAAAAATTATTGGAGCAGGCTCTTTACGATAGGAACAGCTTATTTCCCAGGACTTGCATGTTTTGTAAGTATCTCAACCATGGCCTACGTCGCCGTGCTCTGCTACGCCAGCAGTGCTCCGAAAGTGCGCCGTACACAGTGAATATAGGATCGAACCTATCAGTCGAGTGCAACACAAGATTTTGTAGGCAGCACAAGGATTTTTAAACACAGTGAAGCACAGCAATGTAGCTCACGAAAAGGCTACGTTACAGCGGTGATAAATGCAGGTTAACCTTGTAACACGACTTTTCCGATTTCGGTAGCCCCCTGCGGGAAGACACGGAGAGCTAACGGCCTAAAAGTGCGTAGACAACTAGAACACTTAAAGTACTCTACGATGACGTGCTCAATGCTCTGCAGGTGCCTCAACTTCTTAGCCTCAGCTGCCATTACAAGGCGGTGGACTTTTAGCGGTCGATGTTCTCTGTGCTCTTACTTGCCCAGATTACAATATTCTCTACTCTCAGTAACACTATTCTATTCACCACGAAAAACTCTATCGAATGTATCAAACGTGGCCAATTTCGGAAAGATCGATTTTCGATTACGTCAGTCTGACGAGGCCTAGAGCGCCCTCGCATTCGATGCTAAATTGTGAAAAAATCGACTTTCCAGAATTGCTTGAAATTAATACCGTTCGATAGAGCTTACCGAGCTGAACAGAATGGTACCATTGCGAATGTCGAAAACTCAAACTTGGGCGAGTAAGTGCGGACGAATCCTCACCGCTGCTCTTCGCCGCTCTAAAATGGCAGATGGGGCTAAAGCAATTTAGGCAGCTAGGGAGTTGCGAGCATGTTGTCGTACCTTTAGTGTTTCGCTTGCCAACGCATTTGCACACGTTGGCCTTCCCGTAATGGTCGACCGAAATCGGAAAAAATTGGGTCGTACAAGTCTCACCTGCATTTCCTCACTGCGCTGTAAACTAGTCTCTTCGTGAGCTACACCGTTGTGCTTCAATGTGCTTGAAGAACCTTGCTGCTGTCTACAAAACTCTCGAGTTGCAGCCGGAAAGATTAGCACTTGAAAAAGTTATTGCGCTCCGAACACGCCCGCGCGTGCAATTTGTGATTGATAGGTTGGATCCTATATGAATTGCTCACGGCGCACTCTAAAGTCTCGTCGAAACAGAGTACAGCAATTCCTAAGTAGGGCGGCTAAAAATTTTTGTTGAACTTCTCAAATGGTTCGAAATAGTATCGAAGGCTTTACATCTTCTACTAAGGGAAGATAGAAGCGGAGTGAACATGCTTTCATCCAGTCGATTGATAGGCTCGATCCTATATTTGCTGTGCACGGCGCACTACTGGAACGTTTCTGGCATAGCAGAGCTGGCGACGTACGCCATGCTTGAGATATTCAAAAAACATGCAAGTTCTGGGAAATAAGCTGCTCCCTTCGTAAAGACAGTGCTCCAGTAATTTTTTGGCCAGCCATAGCAAAAATGGTCTGGTAAAGTTGTGTATAAGTTTCTGTAGATCTCGAGAAGACGAATGGAACTGTACCAACAGTTTCTTAACAAACCTGAAAACAAAGGGATTGGAGCATGCAACAATTTGCGACGTACAACTCGTCCATCGCAATGGAGCACGATTTTAAAAGTAAAAATAAAATTTGGAGAAATTTGGTCGAACTTTGAAATATTTGACATTATTATGCTATCTGATAAAGCTTGAGAACTTAGTAATGTGCTTGTTTTCTCAAACAGTTAACCTTGAAGGGAGTTATCTCGAAAGACCGAAAAGGCTGTGGATAAAGTTGAGTTAAAGATAGAGCCGATACACACCGATTCTGTTTGCGGTGTAAAGCTGATAACACATAACATCCGTATATAAGTTCGACTGCGACGATTGGGCAGCATACATTTTACTCCGTGACGCTCCGGTTGTTTTCGCTCAGTATGTGGAGACCAACCTGATAACACACATCTGGGATTATAAGCGGTAAGGGTTATGCATTAATGGCAGGTCTTAACGGCCGTTAATCTTAATAGAGGGTTAGAGGTGTGGCGAATGGCAAGCTGTGTTATTCCTTCAATGATCCGTACAAGGTTGCTCACCGGGGCGTGAATAGACAGCATAAAGACAGCATAAAGAAGAGTAAAGGGGAAAACAGGGAAAATGCGGATGCTGCCATTTATGGGAACGATCTGATGACAAGCCCAGATGAAGCATAGCAATTTTTCTGTCAATTCTCAGAAATGCAGAACGTCCACTCTCTACACTGAAAACAGCGGCGCAAGCTTCTGCGCCTGCCACTGAAGCGGTGGAGAGTTTGGAAGACACTGGCGGAATATCAGTTGCTAACGCATTGAGAAGTCTATTTGCCTAAAATTTGAATTTCGTAACGTTTACAACGCGTTCAAACGAACTGTTAGCTGCAATGCCATAACTTTAACAAAACCGAAAAGAACTTCATGGATTGGACGATACAATTTATCCCAGTGTGGTTGATCTTATCTATATATTAGCGAAACGAAAGTCGAACTTCGTGTGAGGCGGGCAAGTGGGAACCCCCCCCCCCACGTGCACGTGGGTCAGGGAATGTCACCAATAAATTTGCTTTATGAAATGATCTTCCTCCCAAAACGCTAGTTGGGCCCGATTGAATATTCGAACATTCGAAGTCGAATATTCGAATTCGAGTGCTCGAAAAAACGCAATTTTCGAATGTGTTCGAATTCGAATGCTCGAAAAAACGCGATTTTCGAATCTTATTCGAATTCGAGTGCTCGAAAATCGTCGCTATTAGAATATATTCGGTAATTCGAAATTTTTGGGAGAGCACCACTATACTATAGACGTCGTGATGACGTAGTTACATGTACATCGGGGCCTAGCAAATGTGTCACAGACGTTATCCATCATGCGTTAGCATTTGGAACAAGTGAGTCATACGTTGGGAGAATGACTAAAGGAATCAGAGGAATACTATAGCTGTTGGACAGTTACGGGTATCAAGCGGTCTATCGATACCGTTTGGTTTCACTTGTGTTCCTGCAGACTTAGCACTTTGGATTGTTACTCTCACAATCGGCGCCCTTACGACGTAATAGAGAGTACCGCGGAGAATAAATCGCATACGCGCGATAGGGGTTAGTCTCCATAATAGCGGTTTTAAATATTCTGCCTATCGTATCCCGCTATACTATTCTTTATACTGAAACCAGTTTTTATTGTAATGAACGTGGGAAGGCCTGCAAAGGAAAAGATCACTCTCGGAGGTGCTTTATTTTTAGTGCTTGGGGCAAAGCCCTCAACTAGATGCTTGGTGGCCGCTAGGCCACTGAACGTCTGGTATTGAGATGAACTGTGCTAGTTACATGTTCTACTTCTATCTTCGGATTGCCGTTTACATGCCGGGTTAACTCCAGCTCCCCCATTACGTGGTGGAGATGGTGCACGATGCAGTCTTTGTCGATCTTTATCGATGCTGTCCCTGAGGGTATCCTTTCGCAGGTCTGTGTGTGAAGCGTAAAGGTTCAAGTTTATGGTGGTTCTGGGGCTCCTTTTTCACTCCGTCCTTCTTTCCTTATGCAAAGGCGAAACTTAGCACGAAAGCTAGTGTTGCGATCTCTCCTAAAATTCTGTGATAATGGAGGCGCAGGTGAAGCAATATTTAACGCTGAAGATGACATAGCCGATCTCGCTGTGGAACTGGCCGCCTGATGACCTCCATCTCCATCGCGTCGTAGAGCGAGGGAGTTCTGGAACTACTATCTTCCGTGCATGGTCTTTGTCGAAATGAAGAATTCAGACAGTCTCTCCCCTCGCTCGTTCCACTCATAACCGTGGGTCCATACATATAGCAGCTTGTTCAGGTCACCTTCGCAGACCTTGCATTGAACTCCGTGCGTCCGTGCGTCTGTCTGCTCGTTAAGTGGCCTTGCTCGCCGATCCTACTCGACTATCTCAAGCTATGACGAAGAACGCTAAGAGGACATCTGGAGTGGATACAGAGGACGGAATGCCTTTATGGGCAAGTAAGTTAATAGAGCGGTTTGACGTGTATTCCTGCAGTTTGCAAAGTGCCGTAACTGATGCGTTCGAGCGTGTGTTCAAGCAGATGCAATCAATTCAGAGCACGCAGGATGCGATTATTGCACGATTAGCAGAACTTGAGGCTAAGTTGGAACACTCACGTCAGGCAGCCCTCGATAGAAGCGCTTTGAATTCAACTATTGTTAAGGTCAAAGCAGATAGTCAGCGAATTGAAGAAAAGTCGATGAGGATAGCGTGGGTAGGCATCGACGAGCAGGTGAACGAGGAATCGACCCGCCGCTTTGATCGCGAAATACTCAAGGAGGTGGTTCACACGTCTGGCGACGAACAGCTTATTCGTGAGTTTGAACAAGGTCGCATCACTTCTCACCGTCATCCTGCTGGAAAGCCGCGTGGACCTGACGAACGAGGTCGCATAATCAAAATTTCATCGCCAAGTCAGGCTCTACGCGACGCCCTTCTCGACCATATGCGCAGCGGCCGCCAGAGTCTTACTCAGCGGTTCGTTCACTCTTTCGCCCGTAGGGACTACACTGCGGAGGAACTGAGTGTTGACAGATCGCTGCGTAAGGAAGCTGGAGACCTGAATGCTAGAGAAGGCAAATTATCGTACGTCGTTCGCGACTTTAACATCGTCAAGCTCAAGGTTCCACGTGAGCTTCCCAGGCGTCCAATTGCCTCGTCGTCCACCCAAACGTCCCGTCCTATGGCGAGCTGAGTGGTACGCGTTCTCTCACCAGAGCTCGCGCGGGGCGCGTGCAGCACATACCTTCCTGCCTTAGCTGACATCCGTGTCAACCAGCTCTAATCCACTCGATAGTTCGATAAAAGAAAACGACGCACCTATTAAATCAACTATAGCTACCCCCCCCCCCCTACTGACATCAAACATTAATGCTTCACCCGAAACCGTAGTACTGTTCAATGCCAGATCCATATGCAATAAAGTGTCCGACCTCCATTTTCTCCTTTCCTCAAGTCCTCTCATTGTTGGCATAAAAGAGACGTGGTGTAAGCCCGACACAATTAGTGACTCAACTTTATCTCCCCATTCCGAATATGACATATACAGGTGTGACAGACCGGGAAACATTTCTGGAGGTGGGGTATTGATGTTAGTAAGGAGCACTCTGTCTCACCACCTCATTCTTTCAAAAGTTTTTCTTCATATTGTCAGTGCTTGATTTTGTGCATTATGTCTGACCCTCTTCCAACCTACATAGTCACTCTCTATCGCAGTCCTTCTTGTGACACCAGCGCCTTCCTTGAAGCAATCAGTGCCATTACTGCAAGTATTGGAGAAGACTCCAATTGTATTATAATGGGTGACACGAATTTCCCTCAAATCAACTGGTTTTCAGAAAGCAACCCCGTCTTTGGCTCTGCTCGCGTCTTTCGTGAGTTCTGTACAACACGGGTACTAACTCAGCTCGTCACGGTTCCCACGTATGACTGCAACATACTCGACCTCGTTCTTACCAATAACATAGACATTGTGCACAGCTTGCGAGTTCTTCCACCTTTCCACCTCCGATCACCGAGCCATTTCTTTCTGTTTTATCACCAGTGTCACCATCCCAACTCTAGAATCTCAGCGTTTAGACTTCTCGCGTGGCAATTACACCGCAATTTGTAATGAGTTGCTAAAAATCGATTGGCGCGTAATAATTGAAAACTGCTCAACTGCGGACGAATGTTATGAAATATATTTGGAACACTGCGATAGGCTAATTAAAGATTATATTCCTCCACTTCGTCAAAACAACATCACTCGCTATCCCGCAAGAATTCGCAAGCTGGCTGCAAAGGTGTATCGACTGTATCAGGCACGTTTCACAGTTGGCTGCCTAAAATACTACCGTTTCTCTAGAAAATTAAAGCGTGAGTTGGCATTGCTAAGTTTAAAGAATGAAGAAAAAATTGCCACTTCTCGAAACTGCAGACGCTTTTACGCATTCGCTAACAGCAGAATAAAGACCACCAACAAAATTGGCTTCATAAAAAATGTCAATGGCGAGGCATGTACAACTGAGGTGGAGAAAGCCGAAGTATTCGCTTCCTTTTTCAAATCTGTCTATAGAGATTGCTCTGCAACCGATACGACCTGTGGTCCGTTCACTAGAGCCAAACTAGACTATTTGGATATCAACAGCGAAGTTGTTTACAGAACATTAAATTCCTTACCGTTACGTGTCTCGACATCTCCTGATAACAAACCTTACATATTTCTCAAAAAGGCAGCACTTGGTTTGACTCCGGTACTTACCCTACTAATCAACAGATTTCTCCTTCACGGAGAAGTACCGTCGCTGTGGCTCACCAGTCTTGTCAGACCCATCTTCAAAAAAGGGTGCAAAGCTGATGTAAAGAATTATAGACCGATCTGCCTAACATCTTCTACAAGTAAAGTTCTTGAAAGACTTATTTGTAAGCAGCTTTCTGACTACCTTCAAAGTAATGAGCTAATCACTAATTGTCAGCATGGCTTCCTCCAAAAAAGATCCACTTTAACAGCTCTTATGTCTACTGTGTCCACATGGAATAAAGTTCTAGATACAAACGGTTATGTTACCGTTTGCTATGCAGATTACGCCAAGGCTTTTGACTCCGTCCCTCTGGCTCTTCTTTCAGTAAAACTTCAGGCATATGGGTTAAGTGGGTGTCTGCTCTCTTTCCTCGAATCATTTTTAACCGGACGTAACCAAAGGGTTCTTGTCAATGGCGCATTGTCAACGTGCTACCCTACTACCAGCGGTGTCCCCCAGGGCACCTGCCTTGGTCCTTTGATGTTCTTACTTTATATAAATGACCTGCCGCTGTGCCTCCCCCAGGGCGTCCACTGTTCTATTTATGCGGATGATTCCAAAATTTTCGCTATAAACAGCTGTGCTTCTCTCCAGGAAGCGCTGAACGCATTACGAAGCTGGTCGATAAAATGGCAACTTGATATCTCTCTCGAAAAGACGTCAATAATGTGTATCGGGAGAAGACACCCTCCTAACCCTAACTTTCACATTGGAGGCCACCAGTTGGCCATTTCGAAGTCAGTGCGACACCTTGGCGTTGTATACAGTGGCAGGCTTTCGTATGAAGAATACATTGAGAAGATCGTATGTTTGGCTTATACAAGGTCTAACTTTATACTACGAGCCTTCAAAACGCGAAACATGAGAACCCTAATGAAACTTTTCGAAGCCTATGTCAGGCCAATTCTTGAGAACTGCACACCATTGTGGTCTCCTTCACAAGTGCAATATATATCGAAAGTCGAAAATGTTCAAAGAAAGTTCACTAGGGATATTTTCGCAAGAAATAGTCAGTTCAATTCCAGTTATCGTGAGCGCTTGGACCAGTTAAGTTGTAGTTCTTTGCAGCTAAGACGAATGGTATACGACCTGAGCTTTCTGTTTAAACTACTCATGGGTTATGTCAACTTGGGCTGTGATCTGCCTCTCACAATTTCTCAGCCTGTTAGTCGAACCAGAGGCCATCACCTACGTGTGGTTCCAGGAAGGGTCCGTACGCAGCTTATCAGTATTCCTTTTGGTGCCGAGTAGCAAGCACGTGGAATGAGCTCCCGCGTTCCTTACTCATGTCATCGTCTTCGGAAAGCTTCGCCCAACGACTTGAAGACTTCTTGAAACACAGGGGTCTTTTTTGACTTCAGCATTTACTCTTTAGTTTTATCATTTCTGGCATTTCAGGCGATTCCGCTGGTGAAGCGAGCTTTTCGTATTCATGTGCATGTCTTCATATTCATTTGTATATTCCTCCAAGTATCATGAGAACTTGGCACCTTTTCACCGTAAGATTTGTAGGGGAGTCCTGACGAAAACTAGTGCCGTACCCGTGCTGGCTGCGGTGTTGTTGGCGGGCTTACTAAGTTGGTACCCGGAGTATCTTCAACTGGACTTGCAGTGCTGGCCGCCCACTGCCCTTCATCACCAATCCGCACGCGCGTACCGAGCGAACGTTAACCTATGGTGCTCTCCTTAGAAATGCTCTATTTACTAGTAGTGCTCTATTTACAAGTAGTCGCCGGATGTTCGATTATTACATTTTTTTGCCCATCTGTTTGTGAAATGCTGTTCTTGCGTTGTTCTTCTGTTAAAATTATCAGCCATTTGTCTTCAACTTCATATTGCTTCTGCTTTTGTTCCTGTCGCTGATCATCATTTTCAGCAGCGTTTGTCCCGCTTGGTGGCGGGGTCCGCTCTTCTGGTGTGGTGACGCCATTTCTCCCGATCAAATGCTTGATCGGGATGCACACCAGCTATCTTTAAGTCCAAGTGCAACGTGTCTAGCCAACGTTGCTTCGGGCGTCCTCTGGGCCGTTTTCCCGGGACTTCAAGATTTTGGCCAATCTTACAGACGGTGTCGTCGTTAGCGCGAAGGACGTGGCCATACCATCGTAGACGAGCTTCGCGCAACTTGTCGGCTATCGGGACGACACCGAACCTCTGTCGTATGGTGTCATTGCGAACGCGGTCCAATCGCGTTACTCCGGCCGTCCACCTTAACATCTTCGTCTCCATTACACTGAGGCGGCTTTCAATTTCCTTCGTCACGGGCCAGCACTCAGCACCGTATGTCGCTACTGGGCGGACGACAGTTCTATAAACCTTCGACTTGAGGTACTCGGGTATTGTCTTATCGCAGAGAACCCCAGTCAGCGACCGCCATTTGGACCAGGCTGCACTTACGCGCGCATTCACCTCCAACTTTAGGCTGCCATCGGGCGTAACTGTTGATCCGAGATACTTGAAAGCTGTAACTCGTGAGAGCTCAGCACCATTGATCTTGATAGATCCGAGCTCATTCACATCCGTCGTCAAGTACTCCGTCCTTCTGACGTTTATCTTGAGTCCGAACAATGCCAAGCGATCGCACCATTCCTGTGCCTGTCGCTCGAGTTCGGCTTTGTCTTCACATGCAAGCATGACGTCATCGGCATACAGCAACGTCCAAGGAGCTGCCTTTTGGAGATCTCGTGTAATTGCATCCATGACGACCACGAAGAGCAGTGGGGATAGCGCAGACCCCTGGTGCACTCCGACAGAGATCGGAAACTCCGTCGAGGTACCCGCTGGTGCTCGTACTCGGCTTATTGGGCACGAGTAGAGGATGCGCACCCATTCAATAAGCTCTTCAGGGACGCCGTGTCGTCGCAAAGCGTACCATATAACTTCTCGCGGGACGCGGTCGAAGGCCTTCTCCAAGTCCAGGAAGGCGAAATGCACCGGTTTCTGTTTCTCGCGGTGCTTCTCTAGCAGAAGACGAATGGCGTGTATGGCATCAACCGTCCCACAGCCGGCAACGAAACCACACTGATTATTGGAAAGCTGGACGACATCCCGGATACGTCTATCGACAATTCGCTCAAACACTTTCATGGTGTGCGAAAGTAGGCGAATCGGACGGTAGCTAGCGCAGTCCGCAGGGCTGCCTTTCTTCTTCCAAATCGGGATAGTCGTGCTTTGCTGCCAACTCTCAGGCACTTTCTTCTCAGTAACAACCTGATTGAAAAACTCTGTCATCCAGTCGGCAGGGCACCAACCCTTCGACTTCCACAGGTCGGCCGGCAGGTCATCTGGACCAGTGGCTTTGCCTGACTTCATCTTCCTCAGGGCTGCTTCAGTTTCGCTCACTGTGATCTTCTGAACAGGACCGTATACAGGTGAAGCAAAAGGATCGGCAGAATGTTCAAATTCTACATTCGAGATTTCCTCGAAGTAGTCGCGCCACCGCTTCACAGCCCTTTTACGATCCATCAGAAGATGGCCTTTCTCATCGTTAATGCCAAAGAACTTTTCGATGTCTTCTGCCTGGCGACAGCGAGCCTTGGCGAGTCGGTAAAGATAGCGCTCACCATCGCGCGTTTCCAGTTTTTCGCTGACTTCAGCGTAGTATGCGGCTTTAGCAGCGGCCACTGCCTTCTTTGCCGCTTTCTTCGCTTCTCGGTAATTCCGCCAATTATCGACTGTTTTGTCACCGATAAATACGTGATACAGCCGTTTCTGTTCCCTGACCTTACATCGTCAGTCCACAGCCAAGCCTGCTTGTCGACCCAACGCCGTCCAGGCTTCGTTGTGCCTAGTTCGAGGCGTGCAGCCCGGGTTATCGCATCGGTAGCCTCTTTCCAGGTTTCGTCGACAGTTGTTACCGTCGGCAACCGAATGCGAGAAATAACAGCTGCTTCCTTCTCCTTCAATCGCCACCATTTAATTCTAGCCGTCCCGTACCGCTCGACACGTTTACACCTCGGAGGTGTGATCTTCAGCGAGCAGATCAGTGGACGGTGTTGCGTGGTAACCGTCTCATACGGCACGGTCTTCGGGTCTGTGACAAGACCTTGGTCGCGACGCCCAACAAGGACAATCTTCGTTTTGACGTTCCCGCTATAAAACGAGATGAGGTGGGAGTCACGCTTTCGAAATTTAGATTTTTGGCAACTTTTTTATACGATTTACGATTTACGGCATTTTGGGCGGTCGTAAATCGTGAATTTTCGTAAATGTGATCTTTGATCTAACTCCAAATGAGGCGATGCAGCTCGGGTTATAAAGATGTGCCCACTTTAAAAGTCTTCCTTGTTCCGTCTGTTCGCTTTAGTGTGCATGTTCTGATGTCGCACCATGACAGAAGACACCGTACTTTGTACAGATCTCTCGAGTTTGGCTTATCTCTTTGCTTTAGTGACTTTTACATTTCTCCAACTCTGTAAGGGCCTGCGTTTGGTACCAGAACTGTTCTTAAGAAGAAACAGCAATCACGCAAAATTAAAAAGAAGCTCACTGGAAGATTGGACTTCTCCATTTCCAGCAAGGTACGCATTCCCACTGTCGAGGAACGTTCCATTCATGCGAGACTATTTCGTGGGAAAAAAGAAATTATTATTCGCTGATCCACATCCTATTAGGTAACTACCATCTGGCCAGTCTGTTCATAGGCGATTCATGCTATCCCCTCCGAAGACATGATGGAATATCATTCGTGAGTGGAAGCGGGATGCAGACGATTACTAGAATCATATGGAAAGATTAAACGACTGATGTTTCCATCGATTAACAGTGTACGCGACAGTGTGGAGAAAGTGGATATTCAAATTGCTATAAAAGCAAACTTGGAACTCATTCAAAGAGTTAAAGTGGTTAGCAGTTGTGGTCTCCCCTTTCAGCGGCGTGGTTGAAATTGTCGCACAAACTCTGTCTTAGAATGCTGCGGACTCTCCGAGAACAAACGCTCATTACACAACTGGCGAAGGGTAGCCGAACGAAGGCAGACAGTTATTATATAGTAATGCAAAATTTTAGTCTTCGAATGCACTGTTACTTCTCTTTTGGACTACACATTCACCTTAGTTTGCCTCCATATTCTTTCAAGGGAAGGAACTCCAGGATGTAGGCAAACTTAAAGGTGGTGCACTAGTCGGGCCACACCGCGAAGTCCCTTCCTCTGCCCAATTCTATGTTGTCTTCCGCGTCGGGAGCGGAGAGGAGAGAACACAACAGCATTATTGTTTGTATTCATCATTAACAGTATGTCTCGTTCTTCTTTGTGCGTGTTACCGAAGCTTTTTGGAAGGTCAACCCCCCCCCCCTAAGTGTCATAGCTCCGAAGCCTGTTGTCAGTGGTACTAAGCGAGCACCGGCTAGCTAAGTACCTTGTCGGTCGATGTTTCAGAAATTGCGTGTTCGTCTACAGGAAGTTTTAAAGTTTTTCTTTAAAAGTGTTTTCATTGTGGGCTCTAAAGTTAACAGAGATCTGAATTCGTGTATCGCGCGGTGGGTAAAGTTGCTAACGATAAGTACCTCCTCATTATGCATTATGTGTTTAACTACCTTTATGTAATGATTTATATATATTTTTCCTTTGTTACGTTTAAAGTAGGCTTTTAAATATCAAAAGAACCATTTTCCATTTTAAAACTGCATTCTTCCCAACTTAACTTGGATTTTCAAAAATCAAACGCGACAAATCCCGAACCAAATCGCATGTCTGTGGAATCAAACTGGAGATGCCTTCAAAAAATTTCACATTACACTTTCCATTCAAAAGATGCTAAAGAGGGTGCCCAAGAAATATGATCATGTTTAGAAAATTTAGAAAATGTTGTTTTGGTGGTCCCAAAGTTTTCAATCCTATTGGCAATGTTTCTGGATGAATTTTAAAATTAAAAAGCGAGGCCTTTCGGTGCGTCAAATAGGTGTTGCCTTGGTCGAGATGGTCAGCGATCAATTAGAAAAATAACGATCTTTATAGTGACCTGCTATTGATTGATATGAAAGATGTCTCGACTAAAAAGAAAAATACAAGTTAAAAAAGCAGAAGTTTGGGAAGAAATCTATCCGGCATGAGCCGAAAATAACGCAATTAATATATAGATACTGGATCATATTTGATTAACATTAGCAAGTTAGGCTCTGAAAATTTAGTTGCACTGCTTTACATGTCAGGACGCTCTTACGATTTACGGTTTACGATTTACGATTTACGACGGTTTTTTTTTCGTAATTAGGATTTACGATTTACGACATTTCAGATTTCGTTTACGCACACCCCTGGTCACGACTGTCGACGAAACTTGGAAGAAGGCGACCGACGCGATACGTCAAGCTGCACGGTCGGAACTCGGCATTACGAAGCCTGGACGACGGAAGGTCGACAAGCAGACAGGGCTGTGGACAGATGACGTGAAAGTCAAAGTTCGAGAGAAGGAGACGCTTTATCACGTGTTTCTCGGCGAAAAGACGGCCGATAACTGGCGGAAGTACCAAAAAGCGAAGAAAGCTGCAAAGAAGGCCGTGGCTGTTGCAAAAGCCACTCATTAAGGAGATGTCAATGAGAAGCTTGAGTCGCGCGATGGTGAGCGGTATCTGTACCGACTTGTAAAGTTTCGCCATCGGCAGACCGAGGATATTGAGAAGTTTTTCGGCATCAATGATGGGAACGGCCGTCTTCTTATTTTTCTTTTTAGTCGAGACATCTTAGCCAGCTACGAAGCCGCACTGCTTGCTGGAATGCTGTATGATGTCACGATTTCGTCCGTCGACAATTCGCTCAAAGATCTTCATGCTGTACGAAAGCAAACGAATTTGACGATAGCTGAGCAGTCTGCAGGACTGCCCTTCTTCTTCCAAATCGGAATCGTCGTGCTTTGGCTCCAACACTCAGGCACCTTCTTCTCCGCCACAACCTGGTTAAAGAACTTCGCCAACCACTCAGCAGGGTACCAAAGCTTCGACTTCCACAGTTCTGCCGCCATGTCGTCGGGCCCAGTCGCTTTGCTTGGCCTCGTCTTCTTCAAAGCCGCTTCAGTCTCCTCCACGGTGATTTTCTGGACGGGGCCGTGGGTTGGAGCCGTTGAAGGGATGGCCGGATGAGGAAATTCTACTGTAGAGATTTCCTCAAAGTAGTCGCGTCATCACTGCAATGCCTTCTTGTGAAGAGGTCACCAGTAAATGGAGGTTCAGTGAAGGTGGGAGCAGTAGTAGGGGCCGACGAAGGGGGGGGGGGGCAGTGAAGGGTGAACCGGAAAGGGCTGACAATAAAAGGGAACCAGTGAAGAGTGACAAATAATGGGGGACCAGTGAGGGTAGGACCGGTGAAGGAGGGGGGAGGGTCCTGTGAAGGGGAACCGATAGAAGGTTGACCAGTGAAGAGGGCACCAGGTGCCGGGAGGGAGGGGGTGAGGAAGGTAAGAGTAATGGGGAACGGTGAAGGAATGTGGGACCAGTGAAGAGGGGACCACTAAACGGAGGTCTAGTAAAGATGGGACCAATAATGGGGACCGGGAAAGGGGGAGGAGGGGTGCAATGAAGTTGGACCAATAGAAGGTTGACCAGTGAAGAAGGGACCAGGTGAAGGGGGAGGGAGAACGGTGAGGAGGGACCAGTGAAGGGGGAGGAATCTAGTGAAGGGGGACCGGTAGAAGGTTGATCGGTGAAGAGGGCACCAGGTGCCGGGAGGGGACGTTGAGGAAGGTAGCAGTAATGGGGAACGGTGAATGGGGGGGGGGGGTTCCAGTGAAGGGGGACCGGTAGAAGGTTGATCGGTGAAGAGGGCACCAGGTGCCGGGAGGGGCCGTTGAGGAAGGTAGCAGTAATGGGGAACGGTGAATGGGGGGGGGGGGGTTCCAGTGAAGGGGGACCGGTAGAAGGTTGATCGGTGAAGAGGGCACCAGGTGCCGGGAGGGGCCGGTGAGGAAGGTAGCAGTAATGGGGAACGGTGAATGGAGGGGTGGGGGGGGGGTTCCAGTGAAGGGGACCGATGGAAGGTTGACCAGTGAAGAGGGCACCAGGCACCAGGTGCCGGGGGGGGGGGGGAGGAAGGGAGCAGTAATGATCGGTGAAGGGTAGTGGGACCAGTGAAGAGGGGACCAGTAAAGGGAGATCCAGTGAAGGTGGGAGCATTAATAGGGGCCGACGAAGGGGGGGGGGGGAGGGACAGTGAAGGGTGAACCGGAAAGGGCTGACATTAAATTGGAACCAGTGAAGAGGGACCAGTAATGGGGGACCAATGAGGGTGGGACCGGTGAAGGAGGGGAAGGGGGTCCAGTGAAGGGGGACCTCTGAAGGGTTGACCAATAAAGGGGAGAGCAGTGAAGGTGGGAGCAGTAATGGGGAGCGGTGAAGTGGGGAGGTCCAGTGAAGGTTACCGATAAATGGGGTACTAGTGAATTACCAGTCAAAGGGGGCCGGAAGGGAGCCAATATGGGGAAGACCATTTAAGGGTGTTCAGTAAAGAGTCCAGTAATAGAACTATTATAGGGGGACCAGCAGAGGGGACTAGTGAAGGGATCAGTGAAAGGAACCAATAAGGGGACCAGTATTTTCTCTCAGTGTCATCAAACGTGGCGTCAGAAGACGTGCTACAGACGTTGTACCACGTGTTTCGGGGTGCAAAAGACGTGTAGTAGACGTCGTGACATATGCGTCCGGACTCAGCAAATGTGTCACAGACGTTATCCCATGTGCATTCGGATCCAGAAGACGTGCCACAGATAAGACTTTGCACATCATTTCAGACGGCTTTTTAAAGGCTCCGTGCAACAACGACTGCGCGCGTACTTGATTCTCACTTCCGTTCCCTGCCGGCATATGTGTATGGGGATATTGGTGGAGTGGGTGGGGGGGGGGGGGTAGGGAGAATGAGTAAAGGAATTGGAGTAATGTTATTCTCGTCGGACTGTGAACTGCATCGAGCGGTCTACCAATAACAATTGATTTCATTTGTGTTTCCGCAGAATAAGCACTTCGGATTAAGGCTCTCTATCTGTTCCTCGCCATGTACGCCACGAGTGCTTTGGAGAATGAATCGCATACGTGCGATAGAGGGTGGGTAGGCCCTATAGGAGCAGTTTTGAAGACTTTGTCCTTCCGTATCCCGATATACTATTCTATATAGCCAAACCAATTTCTTTACTCTAATGAATAAGAAAATACCTAAAGAGGGCGAGAAGGGGGTTCTATTCTCCGGGTTTGGGGCGAAGCCTCCAACCAGACGTTTGGCGGCCAGTAGGCCGCTGAACGTCTGGTAGTGAAATAATGTTGGTTATACGTAAAAGACGAGCATTCACTATCAGACTTAGCAGATGTACGAAAAATTGCTCTACGAAACGTCTATGTGGCGTGCTTTATAGAAAACTCTGTAAGTTTGTTATTGATACTGCGGTTTTAATAAAACGAGCACTACAACAGGTTGGATTTCACTGTTTAGTAGTCACTAGAGCTCAAAGCAGAATTTTAATAGGGCATTAATGATTCTGGTTACTGCGTCGCAAGAAATTTGGGTAACACTTCTAACATCCATATTCGCGTTCTCTTTCGAATGTATAGTTTTTACAACATGTTTGTTGTTGCTATTGTTTGAGTAAAATATATTGAAATTAGTCTATGAGTATTTCCACAGCAATATCAATAAACTAGATATACAAATAGATATAGATACAAATAGATAATATGAGATACAAATACCAAGAGCTAGAACTAATGTTAGACCGGCATTTTTTCACATCGGGCTGGCTCTGAGTTCCTAAAGTTTTCTAAGAAAATCGTTGTGCCAAATTCACTGAGGCAGTACCAAAGGCTTATTGACCGGTATCTCCAAGAAGCTTCTTAATGGCTTACCGAGTTGTTCGTATTCGTACTAGTTATCACCATCTGTGTTTTCCCATTCAGTAATATGGTCGTTTCTGTTTGTTTGTTTGTCTGTTTTGTTTTAACCCTGCGTGATTGTTCACGTACAAAATAAATAAATAAATATTTGCGTTCTCTTTGGAATGTATAATTTTTACAACATGTTTGTTGTTGCTATTGTTTGAGTAAAATATATTGAAATTAGTCTATGAGTGTTTTCACAGCAATATCAATAAACCAACACCCAAAAAGACCAATACCTCTTTGGATATCGGGATAGACTAAAATTAAGCAGAGTAAGCCTTATCTAACAGCACATGTGAATATTCACACGTGTGAGATTCACGTTCATTGCAAAACCCTTTTCAAATTCCCGCCTATATACTGTAATCCGGTCATCTGTGTGTCTTCGACACCTCACCCTTAGGTCAAAATCAGGTTACCCAGCGGCGCTCGGTTAGTTCTCCCATTATTTACCTTCAGATGACCGCTCTCAGTGTTTGTGTCTTCTGGAGATGAATAAATACGTGTATTTTATTCGATTCAAAACGAATGACGAGCAATACCGTCCAGGAGATGATGAACTAGATTTAGCCCGTTTCTTGTTATACACATTCTTTGTATTTTGGACTAATAGAAGAAAAGGTAAATACATTTACAACAAGACAAGGCGCTATACGTTAAGGGGGGTGTACTCCTTCCTAGGCGTCAATTTCTTCAACGAAGCTTACGGTAGGCCAAGTTGTTGCACTTTCCTTCTCGTAGTCCACCCCAGTTCTAGAATTCCGCTGGAATGTGAAACTACGGTAAGACAAATAAGGAAGAAAATCGTTCAAAACCGTACGCCCCCTAACACGCATTGTGCTCAAGTCAAATAGGAAAGCGTTGAACCAACCGTGCATTGATGAACACTCTTAAACAATAACTGTTTCTCCTACTCAGCCTACTATAAAAACAGCACTGACATTGTTGGAGGGATTCTTCGCAATAATTGTAAGCGGTGTTGTGTATACATCTCGGGGTCGGATTCATCAACGACTTACGTAACTTCAACAGAGAATTCACAGCGGAAAACTCAGATAACGCGGCTTATCAAGCGATATGGTGAGCGATAAGCCGCGTTATCTGCAAGGGAGCTCAATGAACGTCCCGTGGTGATTTTCAAAGTGACCTATTGAGGGTTGTGGGGTTGTCTGAGAATCACTGCAGTGGTTTTCAAATTTTCTACGGACATCTGGGTAGGTCAAAAACTTAAGGAAACCGTCACTTCAGTGCGAGCCGTTAAAGCAACACAAACGTCTGGAACTGCCGTGACGTGATTAGAATCTAACTTGCAAAAGGTTTGGGGCTGCAATAGAAAATTAATTGCAGCGAACTCACAATTTGCGTGTTAGCGGTCACCTGTATCACCTGTCGTCCCGTTGATCATCGAATTGCTCGAACGGGTGCCAGCAGCGTCTCCATTCGTCCCTGTCGCGTGCCAGAGTGGTCCAATGGAACCTCCTCGCTCGAGGGACACGAAGAGCGTCATATCGGCCATTCAGGGCTTTAACGAAGGAGTCCGACCAACGCGTTGGTGGGAGTCCTGGTGTTCTTTTGACATCCCGCGGAATCCAGTCGGTTATGGCTCTCGTCCAGCGGGTGTCTGCGAAGCGCATTACGTGGCCGGCCCACCTAATTTTCGACATCTTGGCCCACGCGACAGCGTCTCTGATCTTCGAACGTCGGCGAAGCTCGGAAGTCCGGAGGCCTTCTTTCACTTGCGTGAGTCGTGTCACTCCGAGCATCGTCCTCTCGATTCCACGCTGCGCGACGCTGATCGCGTGTTCATCCTGCTTTCGTATAGCCCAAGTCTCTGAGGCGTATGTTAGGGCAGGAAGAACAGTGGAGTCGAATAGGTGTGCACGGAGTCGGAGGTTCTTCGTCTTCTTCGCGACTTCTTCGACGCTCTTGAAAGCTCCCCAAGCCGCTCCTGCTCAGCTGTGGTGCTAGGTCGTTGGCCATGTTGACTTCGCGACCCAGATACACATAGCTGGAGTACTCGGAAATGTTCGTTCCGTTGAGCGAGAATGGGGCATCAGAAACCCATCCGTTCCTCATGAACATCGTATTCGTAAGATTCACCTGCAGTCCAACGTTCCCACATACACTATGAAGTCGGCCAGCGTTCGCTCCGCCTGGCTGGTGCTCGGTGTTATGAGCACGATGTCGTCAGCGAAGCAAAGATGATGTAGTTGCCGGCCGTCGACCTTCACTCCCATGTCTTCCCATAATAGTTCGCGCATGACGTTTTCAA
The DNA here is from genome assembly GCA_947396885.1 of Heligmosomoides polygyrus polygyrus. Lineage (NCBI taxonomy): Eukaryota > Metazoa > Nematoda > Chromadorea > Rhabditida > Heligmosomidae > Heligmosomoides > Heligmosomoides polygyrus. Next base: position 56,564,763 of record OX377204.1, on the reverse strand, counting down.
GGGTGGCGCTGAAGAGCTTCGGGGATATTGTATCCCCTTGCCGAACCCCTCTCTTCACGTCGACGACGATGTCGTTGTAGAATGGTGAGATCTTGGTCGTGAATCCACTGTACAGCTCTCGAAGGACTCTTATGTACTGAGATGGAACCTTGCGCTCCGACAGGTAACGTGTGAAGAGCCGCGCCAGGGTGTTGATGAACGCTGGCGGAAGGTTCTTCAGCTGTTCGGGTCTGATCCTGTCGGGACCGGGTGCTGTACGTTTCTTCACCGACGAGATGGCGCGTCGGATTTCGGAAGGGAGAACAGAGAGGACGACGTATCCATCCTGCGGAAGATGGCATGGGGCAGGTGGACGTGGCAATCGAAGAGATCGGAGTAGAAGCCGTGGATGACCTTCTCCATGGTCCTTCTGGAAGAGGTGACGGTTCCATCGGGACGTCGGAGAGCGATCATCTTGGTCTTGAAGTTAGCGAAGTCTCGGCGGGCATTGCGTATGCTCAACCCTGCCTCTGCAGCTTCAGCCCTTCTCTCCTTAAGATCCTCCTTTATCGCTGCTCTGCATAGCCTCGCAGGCTCGGACGTCAGTTGGTAGTTGCCTGACGCTCGTGCTGCTCCACGCTGGCGTATCAACTCGAGAGTTTCCGGAGACGGACGTCTCTTGGTGGTCTTCAAGCTCTCGTCTCCCTTAGCACTATCGCGGAGATGGTGCACGAAGTGGTCGTATTCCTCGTCGATGTTGTCCATAACGGTATCTTCCCAAAGGCCGGCTAGAGAGGTGTAGAGGTCCCAGTTGATGGTCGTTCTGGGATTCCTATTCTTGAACTTCGCGGCCTTCTCTCCTTGACGCGAAAAGCGGAACCTTGCGCGGAGGTGGTCCGATCCCGTGTGGAACTTGGGGACAACGGAGACGTCGGTCAGGCAATACTTGTGGTTGAAGATGATGTGGTCGATCTCGTTGTGGAACTGTCCACCGGGAGATTCCCAGGTCCACCGTAGGGAGGGAGGCTTCTGGAATTGCGAGTTTCCATGGATGGTCTTGGTCGACATGATAAACTCAGACAGCCTTTCACCTTGCTCGTTCCACTCCAAACCGTGGGTTCCGATGTAGAGTTCTTCCGGCGACCTTCGCGGTCCGATCTTGGCGTTGAAGTCGCCGACGATCACCTTGTAGAAGGTGTGATCTTCCTTATAGAACTTCTCCAGCTCCACGTAAAAGGCTTCGACCTCTTCGTCGTCGTAGTCGGATGTTGGGGCATACGCGACGAACACAGTCAAAGCTGGCACGAAACCACATCGCTTCAGTCGCAGATGTCCGACTCGGCTTGTCAGAGAGTCGTACGAATCGATGTTCATGGCCAAGTGCGTGTTGACGAGGACACCAACGCCGCCTACTCCCCTGCTGTCGCATGTTCCGAGGAACAGTTCTTCTCCGTAGTCGTAGTCGGCGTGTAGGGGGTGGTGTCTTCTCGTCTCAGTCCGATGACGTCGTACTTGATCTTCCTGGCTTGCATCATCAGGTCCTTGACGGATGCTTCCGATGCAAGCGTGCGGGCGTTGTAAGTACAGATCGTCATCCTAGTCCTTCTCAATTTGCGCAGCCTGGTTAGGCCATGAGATTTTAGCAGCCTCTCCGTACTCGTCCTTCCCATCGCTGCAGAAATGGGGGCTCTTTCGGAGTCAGGGGAATGAGGCCCTTTAGTGCTGCTGTTTTTGACTTGAGTACACACGGGTAGCTAGTCGGGCTCTGTCCTGCGGGCGAAGAACTCCGGCCAGCCAGCCAGACTGCCCGAAGGGACGGGGCGAGACTTTTGAGGCGGCCTCGAATCGCCTTACGATGTACTCCCAGTCTACCGAGTGCAAGCTTTTGGCCAGGCCGACACAGTTACAATTCGCACAGTCACGGACACATTCACGAACACTGTGCACGAACATGCCGCTCCCGCGCACAAGGAACGCGTCGACCCGACACAGCAGGAGCAAGGATTCCATCCCCTGCATCCCACCTGCGTCTCTGGGCAGTACACGGTCGCATTTGGTTCGCGTTTAATTCCCCTATCCACCACCCGGGGACGCGCCACGTGGCCCTGCGACAAGCGGCCCGAGATCCCTCTTAACAAGAGAGCCCGAAAGCTCTCTATCGAGGAAGATCCGTGGGTGTTAGCGATACAGTAACCAAAGCGGAACATTGTGGTGCACCGCTCAAGAGCCTGTTGGCGGCGGCTGGATGGCCGAGTGGGTGTGGAGTGTACTTGGGGGGGGGGGAAGGGATCATGGGTTCAGATCCGGGGTTGGGTTTCATTTTTTTACTCCTCTTTTGCCGACGTAATATGTATCTTGAACACTGCAGTATACCATACTGACGATATAACCTTATTTTATCCCTATGATACGATTTTTTTTGATCCCGCATTTTCATGAGTGATCAAGTGATGATCAATGTCAGCGCATAGAAGCTCTTTACTCAGCTATGTGATCAGGCTTGCTTTCACATTTTCTACTTTGAGATGGAAAGTAGTACACATAAAATAGATCATTTAGAAAAACGAATGGCGGATTCGTGGTTAAATATTTTCCCTAGGCGAGGAAATGGGAAAACTTTGGAAATCTAACAATTTGTTAGGCTTCCTCAAGGAAGCTGGGGGTGCATTCAAGTGAATCGTTCACTGCAGGCTGGGCAGCGACTGGGAGGGCGTGTGGAGAGCGATGCAGGGTTACAGAAGAAGGGTATACGGTTCAAATCCAGGACAGGGGTTCGCCGATGGCCGTTCGTTTTTGTAGATGTAGAATGGGTTTTGACCTCGGCCAAATACTGTTTTCAATTTCTAACTCTTTTTTGGCCTTTTGTCGGATATGAGAAAGTCAGGTTTTCGTTGCATAGAGCTACGTCGTATTGCCAAAAAACCATGCTTGCCTCAATAGGGAAGCTCTTTTTAGTTGCTACAACGTTAGGATTCTTTTGTAATGTTCTCTACTTGTTTTGAAAATGCTTCTCATTGTAACCTAATGTACGAACATGATCGAGATGCCCTGCTTCATTCCATATTCGGGATGTGCTGATCAGTCTTCGGTTTTCTATAGAGAACGCTTCTCTTGTAAATTTTACTAATTCTATATTATAAAATGTATCATTTGTGACCAACTTTCCCCTTCCCTTTTTCCCTTCAGTGGTCACAAATGGGGCTAAAGCTGATAATTTAGCAGATAAGTTCTGTGAAGTGTTTCTTGAGGAAAAAGAGATCTTTACAAACTATAGCTCTGTGACTCATGAGTCACAAAGAGTCACAGACTCATGAGGGACGTCAATGCTTTCGTTAGTTGAACTCGGTCAAATTGTACAAAATTATTCAAAGCTGGCCGAACTCCTCTTCTCTCACTTCAGACTTACTCCCTACTACGGTTGTAAAGAAAATTGATCCCTTATGTGGTGCAATCGCTTTGTTACATATATCCCTTATGTGGTGTGAGGTTCCATAAAAGTGGATCCTCTCGTTTACGACAAGGCAGTAAATCTTCCAGCGCCGCATGTGCGGCAGCAGCGATAATGATTCACATCATCCTACTATACTTAAAAGTGTAAGCGATTGTGTCTATCTGTCCATCTGTTCGTCTCTCCATCCGGCCTTCAGACATCGAGTAACAGGCGTCCGGGTTCAGATGAGGTGTCACCTATGCGTGACCAGTGAAAATGAGACCAGTAATGGGAAACGCAAAGGGGAACCAGCGAATATGTAAGCGCTGATCGCGGACAAGTGAGTAAACGGGACCAGTAAAGGCATGACCAGTAAAGGGGGGACTAGTGAAGGTGGGATCACTGAAGCAGGTGGGGTCCAATGAAGGGTGGACCGGTAAAAGGAGACCAGGAAGGGGGACCAGTAATGAGGGGGCCAGAAAGAGGACCAGTAAAGGTGATGGTTGGAACAGTGAAATGGGGATCAGTACCGGGGGACCAATCAGTGAAGGTGGGAGCACTAATGGGTAAAAGTGAAGGCGGGGGGAGGGGGGGGTCCAGTGAAAGGGAGCATGTAAAGGGGACCAGCGAAAGTGTTATCAGGAAAGGAGTGACCAGTGAAGGGGGACCATAGGGGCCCAGTAAAGGGAGGATTAGTGAAGGTGGGAGCAGTAATGTGGGACAAGTTAGGGGGGGGGTGGCGCTTCTAGCAAAGGGAGGGCAGTGAAGGAGTAGAGTAAAGAGGGAAGGGAGGACAGTGGAGGCGGACCAGGGTTTTTATCAGTACCGCCCAACGTGTATCGGGCTTCACAAGACGTACTACCAGACGTCGTGCCACGTGTGTCCTGGTGCAGCAGACGTGTAATAGAGGTCGTGGCAACGTCGTTACATGTTTATGATACTCAGCAAATGTGTAACAGACGTTATGCAGCATGCGTCCGGATTCAGAACATATGACACAGACGTCGTACAACGTGCCTCCAGATCCAGAAGACTTTTCAAAGATTATACTTTGCACAGCATTTGTAAAAAGACTTTTTAAAGGCTTTGTTCGACGATTGCGCACGTACTTGACTCTCGCTGCGCCTTTTTTAAAATTTCTTCTATTTCACTCCTATACAAGGGTAGGGGGTAATGAAGGGCGTGGGTGTAAGGAGAATGACTGAAAGAATCAAAGGAACACTATTGCTGTCGATTAGTTAACGGTACTTAGTGATCTACCAATACCGATTGGTTTCATCTATGTTTCCGCAGATTAAGCACTTTGGATTGAAACTCTCACAATCTGTTCCTAGCGACGTAGTAGAGGACGTACTTCGGAGAATAAATCGCGTACGTGCGATAGAGCATGGATAGGCCCCATAGGAGCAATTTTGAAGATTTTGTCCTACCGCATCTCACTATACTACTCTGTATAGTGAAACCAGTTTTTCCTGTAATCAAAGTATAGAGAGCTAATGAAGGAAACAACACGGTCGGAGGTGTTCTTTGCTGGGGGTTTCAAGGTGAAGCCCAGCAACACTCCGCAGTTCTTCCCATTGCCATATTCTGTGATCTTCTCGCTAATGCGGTTGAAAGGGTACAAAAAGTCGTGTTTCCTGACTGACCTACGAGCATATGCAATCTAGGGTGAGATTCATCAACGAGTTACATAAATTTAACAGAGAATTCACAGCGGAAAACTCACAAGGGAGGTCAATAAACGTCCCGTGGCGATTTTCAAAGTGACCTAGTGAGGCTTGTAGGGGTTGTATGGGAAGCACCGTATTGGTTTTCAAAACTCCTGCAGACATCTGGGTAGGTCAAAAGTTACAAAAAAAACGTATCACTCCAGTGCGAGCCGATAAAGCAGAACAAACGTCTGGAACTGCCATGACGTGATTAGAATTTAACCTACAAAATGTATGGGGCTGCAACAGTAGCGGAACTACAGCGAACTCACAATTTGCCTGTTAGCGACACAGTAACAAAAGCAGAACATTGAGGTACGCCGCTCACCGCTCGCTTTTTGGCATTTGGATGCCATTAGCTCGCCTCGTCTTCCCGTAGTAGTCGAATGAACTCGGAAAAAATCGTGTCACACAAGGTTTGCCTGCATTTTCGCACCGCTGTAACTTTGTCCAGTCTTAAGCTACGTCGCTGAGTTTCAACGCGCTTCTTGAACTTTCTACTACCTACAAAATCCACAACGGAAAGACTCGAACTTGACAGAGTTATTGCGCTCAGAACACCCCTGCAATGCAATCTGCGAGCTGTCGCGCCCAGCCGATTGAAAGGTTCGATCCTATACACATTGTGCACAGCGCACTCCAACGTTTCGCCGGAACAGAGTACAGCAATTCTTGAGTAGGTCGGTTGAGAATTTCTCATAAAACTCCCTAAATGTTCACTCAACAAACTGTCCCCCTCGATTGATAGGTTCGATCCTATATGCATTTGCACGGCGCACTCTCAGAGGATTCCTGGCATGACAAAACACTTTACGCCATGCTTGAGATGCTCCGAGAACATGCAAGCCCTGGAAGATAAGCTTCTCCAATAGCAAAAGTCTGCTCCAGTCATCGTCGACCACCCACTGCGAAAGTGCGGTGGTTTGGCGAAGTTGTATAATGTTTGTGTAGATCTTGAAGAGACGAATTGAACGGTACCAACCATTTCTCAAAAAACCTCAAATTGGAGGAATTGTGAGCCTACAACATTTTCGACGCCTCGCGGCCGACAACTCGTCCGGGGCCGGCCTTCTCAATGGAGCGCAAGTTTTCAATTTTGGCCATTTTTGATCTTTCATATAAAATGTATACACCGAACGATAGAGCTCGATCTCCTGAGCTCAAATATACTCTTGGTTTTTCAAATGGATGACTTTGTTTAGTTATAGCAAAAAGACGGAAAAACCACAAAAGTGCGGTTTTTCGGCGTCTATTCAAAAGACGCGCCTGGTACTGTATAGTAGGATGATATGAATCATTATCGCTGCTGCCGCACATGCGGCGTTGGAAGCCTTGTCGTAAACGAGAGCATCCACTTTTATGGAACCTCACACCAAATAAGGGATATATGTAGCAAAGCGATTGCACTACAGCGGGATCAATTTTCTTTACAAACGTAGTATGGAGAAGAGGAGTTCGGCCAGCTTTGAATGATTTTGCACAATTTGACCGAGTTCAACTAACGAAAGCATTGACGTCCCTCATGAGTCTGTGACTCTTGAGTCTGTGACTTTCTGTGATTCATGCGTCACAGAGCTATGGTCTGTAAAGATCCCATTTTCCTCAAGAAACGCTTCACAGAACTTATCTGCTAAAATATCAGCTTTAGCCTCATTTGTGACCACTAAAGAATCTCCCGATGTTAAACTACCTATAACACTCGTGTCTCTCAGATTTTTGCACAGAAAAGTATAGTATTTATCCATATTTCCCATCTCTATTATTTTCTTTTCAATATTACTATTACAGCTTTGTGATCGCTTACGAAATTTATCAGAAAGCTTGTGAAACTTTTCCCAGTCGTGTTATGTCTCTGTCATTGTAGGCAACCGAAGGAGACAAACCCGATGAATATCGATCATATGTTGCTCAAGGTAGTGCTATCTGCCCTTAGCTACAAAATCAGCATTACTTGAGGGCAAAGGCTTCTTCAAATTTATCCAGTCAATCTCCGGATAGTTAAATTAAATGCCTTGTATCTGGCAACTTCATGCCGCAAAGCACGCCGGTCAACGAACGCCACTTGGGCTAAGCTGCACTCACGCGTGATTTCACTTCAACCATCGTTTCGCCGTCAGACGCCACTCCTGTTCCATCCCAGGTACTTAAGGACAGAAGTGCGTGAAAGCTGAACCTTGGTAAAGGTCTCGGTAAGTTCCGTCGTTAGATAGCATCAGCATTAAGCAACGTCCAAAGGACGGGCTTCTGAAGATCTTGTGTGGAGGCATCTATGACGACAATAAAGGGGAGTAGGAAAGCGCAGAACCACTGATGTACCACGACAGGGACCTCTATATTGAGATTCCAGCTGCAGCTTAAACTCGAAGCTTTGAACAAGAGTAGAGAATTCGCATCCTCTCTAACTTAAACTTTGAATTAAACTCGAACTTCCACATACATATAACGTCCTAAAACCTCGTCCTTTGTCCTTGACTTGCAGCAGACCACCTCTTCTCCTGCACGGCACCGAAATCAACTGTCCTTCCTTCGCTCCAGTGCTTTAACCTACTCGCACGAGCGACCCGTCAACGTACCCACATTCAGCGTTGCTACGCGGGTCCCGACTTCGCTACCAGATTTTCGGACTAGCTTGGTTGCCCCTGATGACGTCTTCGCATTAGGAACCCTCGCATACTTCTCACACTCGCCGAGCTTTGCGATTGCGCGTCAGATCATGCGGACGCCGTAGCACTATCTCGAAATACGTGAGCTGACATGCACCATGTGATGTTTTCATGGGCCTTCGTTGGTCGGCCTGTCACAAGGGCCTCGCCTGCAGTCGAGTGTCCTTGTTCAGCTTAGCTCCCACGGCGAGCAGTTTCCAGTGGCACCATGTAGAGCAACGCCACCGCCACAGTCAGATAGTAGAACAACATGTTTCTGTCATTCTGAGTTCGTGAGTCCACAGAGCTATTGGTCTCTTGCGTACGTGCGCACGTTCTGGTTTAAAACACGTCGCATGAGGCTCTGCTGCAAGCGTATCGGTAGTTCAGAGGTGGACGAGGCAGCTTCATTAGTATAATTCAGATGTTCGATCCCTCCGCTATGCAGTACTTCTTCATCTTTTCATAACCCGCAGTCTCCTTAACCAATTCTGTTTAATACATATATACTACTATTTATTTCACTTCAATTGTTGAATAAGCCGCGAGCTGTGCTTCTCTCACTTTTCCCACCCTCTCTACTATACATATTTTCTGCTTCTCCGAAAATCTATAACAGTGACCTTGACTAAGCTGACTTGTTGGACCTTTAGCGCCAATGACACACAGGTAAAAAGTGCATGAAGCAGTACGAATGGTTACAATAATGGTATCGTATGAAGGCCTTGGACATTTCACAGACTATATCTTCGCATGAAACAAGTTCATCCGAAAAAGCCATCGTGGTTGGACTCTCGAAGGTACCAGAATTCGTTGCCGCTCATCCGGCTTTAAATCACATATAGACTACTAGCTCCAGCATGCGGGGATGGAACAACATACGAACACCAGCAAAACAACCAACAAAATTGTAAGAAATTGATTTTTAAGCTCTTCAGCGCTGTGATTCTCACTTTTGGTATAAAGTTCCTTTTTTGCCTCCAACAGCGAGATTGAGTATAAAGACATGAGCATAAATTCGCTTTACAAGGGGAGTTCAAGCATCTGAAGAAGCCTACATCACCTGTTAGGATCAGAATAGTAGCTCACGATCCTGTCATCCAAACATAAAGAATTGAAATATGAAGGTTCGGAAAGCCCTTCCAGGAATCGAAAACAACAGTGCAATTCTCGGGCATCTGCGAAACTAACGCGTGCTCAAAGAAGGAAAGCTTAGTCTGTCTTGTCATGCGGTTCTATTATCTGGGAAAGTGCGGATTCTTTATAATAGAGATATCTCTCTGCGGAAATCGGCTTTTCTGTACCCGTATCTGCAGGAACAGCAAGTTCTCAGTTTGCGTGACGCAAATTAAGTGGCATGACCCACAGAGTTCGGATAACAGCCGGTATCGACTGCACTACTCGAATGGCTTTTCTCCTCTAAAGGCAAACCCTTCGGTGCCTAAAATCATAGGGTGTACCTCTTACAAGTAAGGAAGTTGAACACCCTTCATTTGAGCCTCATTCGCCATTTCATCACCGCTCTGTAATAATAATGAGTCAGAGGAGCGCATTCTTGTTTCGTGGTGAATCACTGTCACAAATTTTTGGACCTGTATTCTATCCTATTTTCGTAGAAAAACTTCAGATAAAAACGTGTCTCGTTGGCGTAAGACCAATGGGCGGCCCCTGAATCACTCATCCAGGTATGGGACGCTGCAAAGCATGCAAAGGAACCTGGACTGCGCCGATAGACTGCACGAGCGAATAAGCAACCGCCAGTATACCTAGTTTCAACACACGAGTTAAGAGCAAGATTTATGATGAAAACAAACACTACCAAATAGATAACGTGGAATATACAACTTCACGAAGAGAGGAGTTAACAAAATGCAATACGAACAGGAGTAGAAATGCAATATGGAAAATGCGGAGTCTTCAAATAGGAAGAGATCGAGAGGAAGAATCGAGAATCGGGATCGTATAGAGTACGCGGCGAAGACGACTGACCCGGCGCTCGGCGGCAGACCGTTTATATACCCGCGCCCGTTGTGGATCGACGATCAATAGTCCTCTCTGCTGCGACCCTAAAGAGGTGTTGAGATGTTTTCCTCCACCCCAAACGACGGCGTGGTATGACTCATCCTTTGGCTACTGACAATTTTGGCCATTCTTCTACTTGCGGGCCCTCTGGGCCATGCGGGTCTCCACCACTTGATTGGTACGATATCAGTAGGAGATATATGTGATAACCAAAACTAGTCTTCTACAGGCATTTACAATCTAGACCTAGCCCTTCAGCAGCTTTTATTTAAAGTACAGTTTGCCACCGCGACGGCCTGAGCCATGCCCTCTATGCGCAACAGGGTATGGATCGTAGGAATGCGAGCGCTTATAGTGGGAGTGTGGGTATGGATCCCGCCAATGGGGATTTCCCCGCATCTGATTTGTGGTGTTCCTCATCACTTGTAGTGCGGCAGTGTAGCTGACGCTGTTTTCGTACGATGTTCCCCCTGGAGCATCTTTTTCCACGAGTTCGAAGCCGACATCGTTCTGGACGCATTCCTTCAATGCCGTGACAAAGTCCTTGATCACGCCCTTGTAGTAGACTCCGTCGACAGTGTATCGCGTACGCTTTCCGACCCTCATGCACGGCGCTTCTGTACTCAGGATCGCAGGAATCTTGTTGATCAGCAGGCTTTTTTCTAGAGCTGCTGTGTCCTGCACGACATTAAGGATGTCAACAAAGTCCATTCTGTTCGTATCCCATGCTTCGTCTCCACGATGGGGCGCGACTGCAATTGGCCTAGTGCCATTCCGCGCCAACATTCCCAGCGGACTGCAGATTTTGAGTCACACGGTTTTTTCAATCCTGGACTGAGTTGTCGGGCCGACCAAATGCAGGCTCTTCCCGAGTTAGTGCTGAGAAGCGCAGGCATTTTCGTGATGTTGCTGTAGACGAGGAATCTGACATCTGACGACTCGTAGACATCCTCAGTGCTCCAGAATCCTTCTGGGTATCAAGACCGGCCGATTTGCTCTTTCGATCTTGACATTGCCCCATGAATGCGTACAGGCAAACCGTATCCCCGAGTTTATCAAGTCGTTCAGCTGGTTTACTGCGATGCCAACGTTTCCGTCATGCAGAAGCTGCAATGGGTTCCCATCACGCTGCATGAGAGAGCAAAATACATGGGCACAATTGGCTTTATAGAATGTATATGCCTTTTGAGCGCTTTCGAAAGTCACCAGGTTAGAGTTGAAGTCATTCATCAGGAAGCGGCGACAGTCAGGCTGGCTCTCATATTCGTATAGCCAGGAGGCGGGTCAGTTGATAGATGCAATTGAAAATAACACCAACAACATTGTGATCAGGTATGACATCTCCAAACGTCATTCCGCGAACGGCACACTGGAAGTTATAGTTCCCTTTTGGATCGAAACCAGCACCCGGACATGCGAAGAAGATGCCGAGCTCACTCGTGTCGCGACCGTCAGGTGTAGCCGTTCAACAAAGGCTTTGTTTGGCTGACCGTTTTGCTCTTTTGGTATTACTGCTTGTAGATTCATTGTCTATTTCGGGTGGTAGCTTTATCAACATATCGTGTTGAACCCTCAGCAATTCTTGATTGTTGCTTATACTAGCTATTAATGCCGAGTTTTCACTGGATTCAACGTGTGGTCCACCCCAGACTGTTGTCAGCTTGGGCAATTGGCCGCACTCTTTCCACGGGGAAGTCTTAAATACACGCGGTCACCTACTTTCGGCACTAACGCTGAGTTTGAGTGACCCTTTTATCGTAGGAACGCTTCATTTTGTTTCTGTATTCCTCGTTTAGTTCAATTACAGAGTCGGGTGCCAGCTGTATGCTTGCCAACAGCTCGTACTTAGAGTCGTCATAATCGATGTAGTTGAGTGTAAGCTTCTCTGCTGGTATCGTTTTGAATGGAGAGAGTGGATCGAACGCGTGGAGCAGGTAAAATGGACTCTCTCCTGTCGCTGTATGTGGTGATGGATTTTACGCGAACATTAACATCGGTAACAATACATCCCACTGCGCGGGGATCCTGGTTTTGTTTTTTAGCATTCTTGTTATGGTGCCAATTACTCTTTCCGTTATTTTGTTTTCTCTCGGAATATATCCTTTTGTAAGCGATTGCTGGATGCCTGTGAGTTCACACAGCTCCGTAAGCCCACCGTTCACAAACTCTGGGCCTTGGTCGGAGTGAAGTGGTTTAGGCCACCGACAACCGTCACACACCCATCGCTCGAACAGACTCTTTGCAGCTGCTCTAGCTGACTTGTCAGGGATAGGATAAGCTCCCGCAAATTTAGTGAAGTGGTTGACTACCACTAAAGCGTATTTATTCCCTTGTTCCGTCATTCCCAATTCGACTAGATCTATTCCTACTAATTCATACGGGTGCGTTGTGACGAAAGGCTTCAGTGGTGGTTTTTAGCTCTCATGAACATTCGTAAGAAAACATTCTTTGCACGCTTTGCACCACTTCGTCAAACCTCTCTTCATATTTTCCCAGAACACTGTTTTCTTTAGCATCCTTGTGAGCATTCAAGTGGCCTGTCAATGTCCCTGCATGGAACTCCATGAAGATTTCCTTTCGTTTGGACTTTGGCATCACCTTGATGGCGTTGCTGTCCGTGACGAGGTAGAGGAGCCCGTTCTTGATCTGGAAGTCTGCAGTTGTTAACTTTCTTCGGCACCCTCTTAAGCGAACCTTTTTCGTCTTCCTCAGTGACGTTCAGAATAATGTCTCTGTACGTATCGTCGCCTTTTAGCTCGTCTAGCCAATTTGGGCTTTCGTTTTCTACCGTGCAAATGACCATTTCCACACAAATTGCAGGATCTTCCGTGCATTGGGCCACTCTTCTTGAGAGCGCGTCTGCGACTACATTTGCCTTTTCTTGTACATATTCAATTTGTAGTCTATATTTTTGCAGTTCGAGTGCTCATCGGAGCACTCTAGCTGAGAATGCAGTCCTTTTAAAGAGACTAGTTAGAGGTTGGAGGTCCGTTCGAACAATTGTGTTAAGACCGTAAATGAAGAAATGGAATTACTTCCCGGCAAACACCACTGCTAACGCTTCTAGGTCAGATATATGGTAATTTCTCTCAGCCTTTGACAAGGTGTTAGAAGCAAAATAAATTGTGTGAATCATTTCGTCGTCCGATTTCTGAGCAAGTACAGCACCCAGACCTTCCTTGGATGCGTCAGGGTGAATGAGAAAAGGCATTGATCCCTCTGGTGCCGCTTTTATGTCAAGTTGGGCCAGAACAGTTGTCTCTGACATAGCGTGTTTAAGCTTCTCGAAAGCGTTCTTTTCTGAGCTTGTCCACGTCCATTTCTCCTTCGGACTTTTCGCAATCTTGGAAAAACCCAGTACGAACTTGCGGCAGTATGCGGCCATACCCAAGAATGTTCGTAGTTCAGAAACAGACTTTGGTTCCGGGTATTCCAAGACCTCATTTACCTTCCCTGGGTTTGTATGCACTTTTTATTGACAATGTGGCCTAAGAATGCGACATGATTTCTCAGAATTCACATTTTTGTGGTTTGAGGCGTAATTTGGCTCTTTTCATTGCATCAAATACCGTTCTTAATACATGGTCGTGCCGCTCTTCAGTAGCCACCAGAATATTGTCGATGTATACGAATACTTCATCATCTCTTATCTGCAGCTCCTCTAGAACCATGACCATCATGCGTTGGAAGACTGCTGCACTTATTGATAAGCCAAAAGGTGGCACTGCGAATTGGAATAGGCCTTCGCTTGTGGTAAAAGCGCTTTTCCTTTTTGCATCTTCTGAAAGCTTGGTCTGCCAGTAGCCTGAATGCAAGTCCGAAGTGGAGAAAAACTTTTTCCTAGACAGGCTTTGAAGCATTGAATCTATTGTCGGTAGCAAGTATGAATCCTGCTGCGTAACCTTGTTCAGTTCCCGGTAGTCAACGCAAAGTCGCAGGGATCCTTCTTTTTGACGAGGACCACTGGAAAAGTCCAGTCGGAGGTGCTTTCCTCTATTATGCCACGATCTAGTCATCCCTACGATCTAGTCATCCCTTCATCATGCCTTTAAACTGTTTTAGAGCTGCTATAGGAACTGGGCGAGTCTTCTGCTTTATCGGCCTCCTGCTTCCCGTTTCGATTTCATGCAATACCAGATCCGTTTGCGAAAGCTCGTTGTCGCGTATAGCGAACATGTCATTATACCGTCATTATTCAAATGCATCTTCATATCTCTGCTCAGGTGTGCTCCTTTTGATCTTGCTGCAATTAGGGTTGCGTTCTGAACCTGATATCTTTTGAGGTGGTGGCGTCATATCTAGCATATCTGAAAATACCTCCACGTCTCTAGGGGATATCTGATCAGTCGTCTAGGTTCCTACCGTTTTACCGCTATTGAAAACCACAGGCTCTTCGGACCTATTAAACACTGGTACCTCACATTCTCCTTTCTCGGATCCATACATAAGCCTCGCTTATGAAAGGAGTGTTGGAGCAAAAGACGGACACTTGTTGGGCACTTGCGCACGTTAACGCCACTGAACGTTTGCTACCAGGTGGTATGTAGACAGTTTCCTTAACAAGTGCGTTCTTTACCAATGCAGAGAAGGTTTCCCTGCTCTTATTTTCGTCTTGTCCGAACCCCGGACCTTGCGTCAGTTGTAATCCAAACGCGTCAAGCGCGTTGGTACCTAGTATAACCAAATCCTACAAACCCTTTCCCACATAGCATGAAATGGGCTTGGAGACTCCTCTGAAAACGATTTCAGCTTGGTGGTATCTAGGAAATCCACGGTGTTCCCAGGTGCATCCTTCATCTTTGTCTCCGGAGCTCCAATGTGTACAACAAAGGCGTCCAGGTCGATACCTTGTTCTAAAGCTTGTTTGAACAGCTTCAAGGGAACTATCGTTGTCTCGGAACCCGTGTCTAGAAGCGCCTTTGCTTCAATGGATAGCAGCTACAGTCTCTACAGATTTTTTCCCCAAACAATTTGTGTACATCCACTGAAGCACTTTCCTCCGAACAGGCCCCTGACTCGACCAAAGTTGTGAACGCTGACGCTCTGCGGGTACCGACTTCGCCTGACAGGATACTATCTCAACGGTAGGTCGGAACGGCGCAAATGTCGTGTATGGGCAGAACCGCCTCTCTCTGGGAAGTAACAAACTGCAGGTATCTCGACCCCAATACAACTCTGCGCAGAGTTAGGGGCGACGGAAGTCGCGGGGGTGCGCCCTGTTGATTCACGTGCTCCACAGCTGACGGGCGCGCGCGGGATGAGGGCTCGTATCGTGTCCAAGCGCAGTGCACGGGTGGCGTAGTGGGGAAGAGCTCGGGCTCGTAAACGCGGGGTCGGGGGTTTGGGTCCCGCGGTCTTCGTTCGTTTTGCACTTTTGCAAAATCCAATTATAGAGCATGTTTACAGCATGTTTGGTTATTTGGGGTGTTGATCACGAATCTGACATCCGTTTTTCACGATTCGGCTGAATAATATAGATACAGGATGGCACAGGATTACATTCTTAAAGTTTCTGCCGATGACGGCAGGTAGGGACAGAATCGTGAAAAACGAATGTCAGGTTCGTGATCAGCACCCCAAATAACCCCCTAGACGAAGTTTCAGCAAAATCGGTGACCCTGCCTGGACCACCCTTGTTAACGGTGTGGGTGGCCTCCGACCAAATCGTGAAAAACGGATGTCAGATTCGTGATCAACACCCCAAATAACCAAACATGCTGTAAACATGCTCTATCTTCTTCTTCTTATTCTTCAGCGTTTGTCCCGCTTCGTCGCGGGGTCCGCTCTTCTGGTGTCATGACGCCACCTTTCCCGGTCATGCGCTTGATCGGGGTGGACGCCAGTTACTTTCATGTCCGTGTGTAACGTGTCAGACCAACGCTGCTTCGGGCGTCCTCTAGGCCGCTTTCCTGACACTTCCAACTCAAGGCCTATCTTGCGGACGCTATCTTCCTTTCCACGCAGAACGTGACCGTACCATCGTAAGCGAGCTTCGCGCATCTTGTCCGCTATCGGCGCGACACCGAACTTCTGCCGAATAGCATCATTTCTGATGCGGTCCATGCGGGTGACTCCAGCCGTCCAGCGCAGCATCTTCGTCTCCATGACGCTGAGGCGCGTTTCAACTTCCTTAGTCGCAGGCCAACACTCAGCGCCGTACATCGCTACTGGCCGGATGACTGTTCTGTAGATCTTTGACTTCAGGTGCTCTGGTATCTTCCTATCGCAGAGCACACCAGTCAGCGAACGCCACTTGGACCAAGCTGCACTCACGCGTGAGTTCACTTCAACCATCAGACCGCCGTCAGACGCTATTGCTGATCCGAGGTACTTAAACACCGAAGTGCGTGCAAGCTCAGTACCGTTAATCTTAATGGAGCCGGACTCGTTTACGTCAGTCGTTAGGTACTCGGTCTTCTTGACGTTCAATTTGAGTCCGAACATTGCCAGGCGGTCGCACCAAGCTTGCACCTGCCGCTCGAGATCATCTTTATCTTCGCAAACGAGCATCACGTCATCAGCATAGAGCAATGTCCATGGGACAGGCTTCTGAAGATCTCGCGTAATGGCATCCATGACGACAACAAAGAGGAGTGGAGAAAGAGCAGAACCTTGGTGCACCCCAACAGAGATGGGAAACTCCATTGAGGTTCCAGCTGCAGCTTGCACTCTACTCTTTGGGCAAGAGTAGAGCATCCGCACCCACTCTATGAGTTCCTCAGGTACGTTGTGTTGTCGCAAGGCGTACCATATAACCTCACGCGGTACGCGGTCGAAGGCCTTCTCCAGGTCGAGAAAGGCGATATGCACCGGCTTCTGTTTCTCACGATGCTTCTCTACCAGGAGGCGGGCGGCGTGTATAGCATCAATGGTCCCACAACCAGACACAAAACCGCACTGGTTGTCGGAGAGCTTGACGATTTCACGAATTCGTCTGTCGAGGATTCGCTCGAAGATTTTCATGCTGTGCGAAAGCAAGCGAATCGGACGATAATTGGAGCAGTCTGCAGGACTGCCCTTCTTCTTCCAAATCGGAATCGTCGTACTGTTGTGCCAACACTCCGGTACTTTCTTCTCCTTTACTACCTGGTTGAAGAACTCAGCCAACCACTCAGCAGGATACCAGAGCTTCGACTTCCAAACATCGGCTGCCAGATCATCCGGTCCTGTCGCCTTGCATGGCTTCATCTTCTTTAGAGCCGCTTCCGTTTCCTCCACGGTGATCTTGTGTACGGGACCGTGAACAGAATCCACAGAAGGGATGGCCGGGTGAGGAAATTCCATAGTGGAAATTTCCTCAAAGTAATCACGCCATCGCTTCAGCGCCTTTTTGCGGTCTGTTAGAAGATGGCCGCTCTCATCATTGATGCCAACAAACTTTTCAATGTCCTCGGTTTGGCGATGGCGGGTCTTAGCAAGTCGGTACAAATACCGCTCACCATCGCGTGACTCGAGCTTTTCGTTGACATCACTATAATGAGTGGCTTTCGCAACAGCCACGGCTTTCTTTGCAGCCTTCTTCGCCTTCTGATACTTCTGCCAGTTGTCGGCCGTCTTATCGCTGAGAAACACGTGATAGAGCGACTTCTTCTCTCTAACCTTTGCCTTCACATCGTCCGTCCACAGCCATGTCTGCTTATCGACCTTGCGTCGCCCAGGCTTCGTTATGCCGAGTTCCAACCTTGCAGCTTGGCGTATCGCGTCGGTTGCTTTCTTCCAAGTTTCGTCGACAGTCGTGACTGTCGGTAACCGTACGCTGGAAATCACAGCTGCTTCCTTCTCTTTCATTCGCCACCACTTGATTCTCGCAGCACCGCATCGCTCAACTTGCTGCATCCTCGGAGGGGTGATCTTAAAGGTGCAGACTAGCGGTCGATGCTGTGGGGCGACCGTCTCATACGGCACGATCTTCGCGTCTGTGACAATGCTTCGGTCGCGATCCTTGACAAGGACAAAGTCTATCTGAGACTTGGAGCTCCCACTATAGTATGAGATGAGGTGGGAGTCGCGTTTTCGGAAAACGGTGTTCACAATGGTGAGATTATGCGATTCCGCATACTCAAGAATGCGCTCACCATCGGCGTTACGAGACCCGTATCCGAAACCACCATGACAGCTGTACCCGTCCTTCGCAGCACCTACGTGCCCATTAAGGTCACCAGCGACTATGATGACATCTTTCGGCGGTACCTCTGCTGTCTTCTCATCAAGCAGGCTCCAAAACTCTTCCTTGGCTTGATCGGAGCAGCCACTCTGCGGAGCATACGCAGAGAAGAAGTGATAGAGTCGCTCCTTCGCGGCGACAACGATCTTCATCAACCGATCGTCATAGCGTTCGACGCTTACAATCAAGTCACGAAATCGTTCGGAGACGATTATTCCGACACCACTGGTGGTCCTGGGACTTCCACATAGAACGGCCTTGAAGCCACGTCCTATGTCCCTTGACTTGCTGCAGGACCACCTCGTCTCCTGCACCGCACAGAAATCAACTCTTCTTCGCTCCAGTGCTTCAACCAACTCGCACGAGCGGCCCGTTAACGTACCCACATTCAGCGTTGCTACGCGGGTCCTGCCTACGTTACGGGACTTTCGGACTAGCTCAGTTGCCCCCCGATGCCGTCCTCGCATCAGGGACCCTCGCATACTTTCCACACTCGCCGAGAATCGTGAAAAACGAATGTCAGGTTCGTGATCAGCACCCCAAATAACCCCCTAGACGAAGTTTCAGCAAAATCGGTGACCCTGCCTGGACCACCCTTGTTAACGGTGTGTGGGTGGCCTCCGACCAAATCGTGAAAAACGGATGTCAGATTCGTGATCAACACCCCAAAATAACCAAACATGCTGTAAACATGCTCTATAAACACACTATAATACCCCTAGGGTGGATTACCTATATGATAAACATGGATTTTGCAAAAGTGCAAAACGAACGCAGACCGCGGGACCCAAACCCCTGACCCCGCGTTTACGAGCCCGAGCTCTTCCCCACTACGCCACCCATGCACTGCGCTTGGCCACGATACGAGCCCTCATCCCGCGCGCGCCCGTCAGCTGTGGGAGCACGTGAATCAACAGGGCGCACCCCCCGCGACTTCCGTCGCCCCTAACTCTGCGCAGAGTTGTATTGGGGTCGAGATACCTGCAGTTTTGTTACTTCCCAGAGAGAGGCGGTTCTGCCCATATGCAACATTTGCGCCGTTCCGACCTACCGTTTGAGATAGTATCCTGGTGAGTCAGCTTTGTGTCGTGCATTCATTGTGTCGTGTATTCTCTACACTGGTAAGCTTTGTGGCTACACTTTCCACAGGCGTAGCATTTTTGATTGCTCTGAGATTTTGGCGAAACTGCTCTTTCAGGCACACGTCCTTTCTCGAATTGCTGGGTGAGAGCTTCCTCTGTCTATTCTCTCTACTTTCCCATTTTTACATTCTTTGCGGCCATCTACCCCGCCTTTTGCATTATCGCCTCTCTCTATGTTAAAAAGTTTGTTTATTGACTTTACAGTATAGAAAATCACTAGCTAGTTGACGACTCCTCTGAAGCCGTAGTGCAACTTTCTTGACCTTCTCGTACGCCTCACTTCTTTCTTTAGGCGCTTCGGCTAAACAATAACTACCACAGTATCTCAGCTTTCTGTAAGGAAGGCGGCGGATGCAGGCATGTTTTTGGAAAGCTTTACTAGCTAATTGCCCGTTGGTGCTAAAAGTCAAATATTCATATCAGTTTATTAAAGGTCACTGTTCAACATTCGCAGAGGAACACAAAATGCACAAAATGTTATTTTCTCCAAGTTCTTTCTTTTTGTAAAACCTCGGTGTTTTTCTAGATGTTTTCGAAACCTAGATGTAGATGTAACCTGGGTCAGTATTTATTGAGCAGCCTAGGTTTCGACAAGGGGGAGGAATTCATCAACAAATTACAGTAATTTAACGGAGAAAATACAGCCAAATGCTTATTAGTGCGGGATTATCGCCTGTGAAATGTTTCACCATATCGTTTTGTTAATAAGCCACGCTATCAGGAATTTCGGCTGTACTTTTTCGTTAAATTGTTGTAAGTCGATTATCGTCCTTGAGAGATTGCAGAAGCTCCGAAACCCAATGAACGATTATGTCACTCGCTGATCTACCGCTGAGCGAGGAGGAGGGTTATTTGACAGAAGGCGGGCAGATTCGTCCCTCAGTGGTAGATCAATGGGTGATATTATCTTTCATTTATTCAGTATTTTTCTGCTTTGCGTCGTCAAGCCTATATCCGAAAGTCTAGGGTTGATGAGAAGTTTGTTCGGATAAATAGAAATATCCTATTCCTCAAGCCATCTTTAGGTCTCCGAAGACACCCAAAGGGGTCGAAGCGTTAGGTCGTTCGATAAACTGGTCCACCTTACAAGCTCGTTCGGCATAGAAATAATCGAAACAAAATGTTGTATATTAGATGGCACGGTTCAACATTCTGAGATAAACACAAATTCACTATCTCTCACTATCACTACCTCTACGTAAAAGAGTTTGTCCGCCTATGGAGTTTTGGTAATGTGTGAACGCCTCAGCGTGGCGTATCCCGCACGCTCAACATGGAACGTTGTGGCAGCAGAGTAATCGTGGGCTCTTGATGCTTGACGCAGCAGCAACTGCGCGTCGCAGAAGTCTGAAAGCGTTCGTGGGCATTCAGAAAATATGCCGAGACATCGTTCAACGTTAGTTGAGATTCAGAAGTCATGCCGCAGATATCAACCAGGAGCCGGATTCATCGACGACTTACGTAATTTTAACGGAGAATTGTAAGCTAATCAAACGACGTGGTGGGCGATTAGCTGCGTAAAAGCTCAGATAACGCGGCTTATCGCTTACCATATCGCTTGATAAGCTTACAATTCTTCCTTAAAGTTACGTAAGTCGTTGATGAATTCGGCCCTAGAAGACGTGATACAGGTTGATCAGGGAATATACAGACAGATATTATCGATCCATATTTAACCGATCGGGGTACGAGTTACGTGATTGCGATCACCGTCGGAAGGGGCTCGAGGCAGGTGGAAAGTTCAAGTTCAAGACAAGGTCAACCGATCGAGGTTAGAGAAACGCGAGTAATAAGGCCGACGGAAGTGCTTCACTGCAGAAGAGAAATTTCGACTGGCAGTGGCAGCCAACCTCGATCGATGTTGTTGATTTTAGCTTTAAAGTGGCGTTCCCTTATTTGTCTGTCTGTCGTTGAGTGTCATGCAATCGGTCACTGCTGTAGCGCTAGATGCTGCAGCGCTCGCCATCGAATTATAAAATCGACGTGCTCAGCTAAATGTTATAGTTGTGCTCTCGCAACTTTTCCGAATATTCGAATTGTTTCGAATGCCCGCAGTTTTTGAGTGTTCGAACTTCGAATATATTCGAAAAACGCTATTTTTTGACTATTCGAGTTCGAATACATTCGAAAACGCGATTTTTTGAACACTCGAATTCGAATGTTGAAATTCGAATGATCGAATTCGGATGGAAAACGCAACTGATCATTCCACAACTTTGTAGCAGCATTTAAGGACTCATCGACATCCTCAGAAATTATGTTCGTGCTCCACAAAACAGGGAAAGTAGAGTTAGGTTTTAGTCCTTATTATCTGGTCCTCGACATGTGGGATGCCTAGTCAACCTCTGAAATCCTTGTCTGCCTTTAAAAATGAGGACTTCTCATTTTTTAAATTATTTCTTTAATTATTCTTACCCGTGCTAGTCATGAGAAGCAAAAGGTTTGCAATTCATTTGATCCATGGAATCTAATTCCTTCATTGCAAAAAACATTGCAAGCTTCTAGATCACTCAGAAATGGTAATTTTTGGTATTTGGTGGTTTACTACTTGTTAAAGATATCATTCAGTAAATGTCCAATACGCTGTTGAAATTGATGAATACGTTCGAGAAGGGCCTTCATTGAGGTAGGGATAGCAAGTTGCTGTTCGTCAAGCACATGTACAAAACCGAACGCGTCTTTTGATTAGATGCCACAAAAACCGCGATTTTGCGGTTTTTGCGTCTTTTTGATATAACTCTCTTAACTTCATTCATTTCAAGAGGAAGGAAATATTTGAGCTCAGAAGCTTAAGCTCTATCGTATAGTATGCATATTTCATAGTGAGCCATGAAAACGTTCGAATTGTAAAATTTGCGCTCCACTGCGAATGGAGGTCGCAAACCGTTGAAAACCGTTGCATGTTCACAATTCCTCCAATTTGAGGTTTTATGAGAGAGTGTTGGTACCGTTCGACTCTTCGAGATCTACACAAGCGAGTATACAAATTTATCAGACACCCGTATTTTCACAGTGAGCGGCCAAAACGAATGGGCGGAGCATGCTCTCTGGGAACGAAGCAGTTTATTTTTCAGGACTTGCATGTTTTCGCGGTATCGTAAGCATGGCATACGTCGCCAGATCTCTGCCATACCGGGAATCCTCCGAGAATGCGCCGTGCACAATGCGCGACAGCTTGTAAAGTGTGCGTTTGAGAAGTTTTGTCAGAAATTTCCACCCGCCCTACTCAGGAATTTCTGTACTATGTCCCGACGAGACTCTGGAGTGCGCCTTGCCTAATGTGTATACGATCGAACCTATCAAACGGGTGGCGCGACCGCTCGCAAACTACATTCGCGGGCGTGTTCTGAACGCAACTGTTCTGCCAAGTTGATCTTTCGGGCTGCAACTTGTGGATTTTGTATGAAATAGAAAGCTTAAGAAGCGCGCTCAAAAATAGCAACGTAGCTAACGACCGAATAAAGCTATAGCGGTACAAAAATGCAGTTTCCGAATTCAGACGACTACTATGGGAAGACGAGACGAGCTAAACTCATGCAAATTCGTGGGCAAGCACGAGACTGAAAGCGCTTTACGACGACATGCTTGCAACTCCCCAGATGCCTAAACTTCTTTAGCCCCATCTGCTATTTTAGAGAAGGCAGTGGTGATGTTTTCCGCCCCTACTCGCCCATGTTTGATTTCTCGACATTAGCCAGAACACCATTCTGTTCAGCTCGAAAAGCTCTATCGAATGGCGATAATCTTGACCAATTCCGGGAACATAGATTTTTTTGACAATTTCACATCAAAGGCGAGGGAGGCGGCTCAAGGGCGCAGCAGAAGGACGATGACGTCAATCGACATTTTCGAAATGGGCAAAATTTCCTCGTCCAAATCATTCAGGGGGTCACTTGGTGCCCTGATTACGAATCCTACGTCCGTTTTTGAAAATTTCGAAATTTCGATAGGTTACCTGCCGTTTGACGGTGGTTGGGCCATGATCACCGATCACCCTCAGTTATCGGTATGGGTACAGCACCCTGAATAACCCCTACCCTTAAACGAAGTTTGAGCAAAGTCGGTGATCCTGACCCGACCGCACACGGCTACCCAGCGGAGAATCCAAAACCCACCAAAATTGGCGGAATTTTCAAAAACGAACGTCGAATTCGTATTCAGCGCACCAAACACCCCCAAATAACTTTGGACGAGGAAATTTGGCCGATTTCTAAATATCGATTTTCGTTGACGTCATGGTTCGCGCAGGCTCGGCCTAGAGCGCCCACGTCCTCGATGGGAAATTCTCAAAAAATCGGTCTTACTGAAATTGGACGAGTTGAAACCTTTCGATATAGCTTCACGTGCTTAAAAGAATGATTTTCTTGCGAGTATCGAAAACAGAAATGTGGACGAGTAAGGGTGGAAAAAAGTTCCACCGCTGCCTCCCGCCGCTCTGAAAAGGCAGATGGTGTTGTGAATACCCAGATAGGCTCTACATCTGATTATATGAATTCATAGTATTATCTATCTATCTATCTACCACTATATAATTGAGTTAGCGGTCGATGACGTTCGAGTTATCCAACCAAAGTACCTACGCCACATCATCCACAGCGGGGCGGTCGAGTGATCTAACTTAAGTGAGATACACCGCATCAATATCAGCGGTGCGGTCGAGTGATATATCCTGAGTGAGGTACGTATACGCCTCATCATCTACAGCTCGGGCAAGATTTGCTATTGAACGTGTGATGTTTCTGCAGCAGGGAAAGCGCAGCCCTTCACTGCTTAACACAACAGCACCTACGCGCGTTTCTGAGCGTCCAGATTCAGAAGCCGACTTCGTGCCATTAGCATGAGATGACCACTAAAAGGGGACTAATCGTAAGAGTAGAAGGGGAAATTCGAGGGTGAAGAACCGACAGCGATCAGGAGGGAGCGACCTGGAGGAGGCATCAGGACGGGGGTCGATAGGAGGAACAAGGAGCAGGTCAGGAGATGGCACCAAGAAGGGTTTAGGCAATAAGGAGGGACCAGTAGGGAGTTACCAATAAGGGGGGAGGGCAGTAAGGAGGATCAGCAAGTGATCCATTACCGGTAAGGGAGACCGCATTTGGAACATGAGACACTGATGTCGCGCTATAAGCGTTCCGCTCGCCCCGTCGTCATGTCGTAAGCGTGGGAGGGCTATTTAGTTGAGGTAGAGCGAGGGAGAGGAATATACCTGGAAGAAGAGACCTGGAGGCGGGACCAGGTCGGGAAACCAACAAAAAGGGAGCCGTAAGGGAATTCATACGGAGAACAAGGAATCTGCGATATGCATAGCCTCTTCAGCGAAGACTGCGAACGCTTCCGAGCTTCTGGATCCAGAAAACGGGTCCCCATGTCGCTCAACAAGCGTCCTGATTCTGAATACGTGTCATCGACGTTTGGCGTGAGCATGGGAGGACTACTATGACGGTGGTGGAGAAGGACGGTAAGGGGGACCTCTAGGGTGGACCAGGAGAGCGACCAGGAAGGAAAGGAACAACCTGGATGAGGGAACAGGATGGGGAACCAGCAAGAAGATACCAGTAGGGGGTCAGCAGTGGAAATAAAGAAGTGGGCCAGGAGTTGAGACCAGGAACTTGGGGTACTAAAGAAGGGAGGGAAAGACCAGTAAAGGCGGACTTGCAATTAGATCCATTAAGAAGAAACGAGTGAGGGTAACCTGGCTTCAGAAGATATGGCAACGATTAAGAAACGCTAGCTGTTGAGCATGGTAACGATTGCGGAGGAGCAACCTGAGGGAAAGAAGTACTGCGCAGCACAAACCAATGAAGTTAAGGGCTGGTCCGGATAGAAAATCTATGATGAAGGTACCGAAGTGATACACGGTTTGATGCCGATAAAGTACGCATCAGGTAATAGTACCTAAATGCTAGCGAATTTTATGTTTTACAAAAACTACTTTCTATAGTTCAGGGATTTTTCAAAGTCGCGCGAAGCGCGCAAGTGCGAGACACGCCGTTAGGCGTGTCGGAGCACTTGTACAATAATATAGAGCAAATAGGGTATGAATGATAACACTTCACATGTTAATGTGAAGAATCCTACTATATATGAGCGAGAACGGTCGTTTGTCTGTGGGTGAGTGAGTGTGTGTTTGTTTGCACAGAAGTGCTGAAGGAGTGTGTTGGGAGGAAGTATGTGGAAGGGGGGGGGGGGGGGGCGGGGGTTGTAGTTGTCACCAGTTGTCGACAGGTGTCCATGTTCAGACGACATGTCACCAATGTCGCGAAAAGGACGTTCAGGTTGAGAAGAGGTGTCACCGATGTCGCGCAAGGGGTGTTCGGATTCCGACGACGTGTCACTGATGCCGCGCAAAGTAGGTCCGGCTTGAGAAGACATCACCGATGTCGTTCTTCAGGTGGCTGGGTTTAGAAGAGGCGTCACCGATGTCGCGAAAGGCCTTCCAGATTCAGACGACGTGTCACCGATGTCGCGCAAAGCACGTGCGGGTTGAGAACACATTTCACCGACGTTGTTCAACAGGCGTCCAGGTTCGGAAGAGGTGTCACCGATGTCGCGCGAGGATTCCGGATTCCGACGACGTGTTACCAGTGAAGATGGGAGCAGTAATGGGGGACCAGTGAAGGATGGGGTTCCTGTAAGGGGGACCGGTAAAGGGTTGACCAATAAAGGAGGGAACCAGGTGAAGGGGGACCGGTGATGATGATACCAGTAATGGGGACAGGTGAATTGGGGGTTGAAGGGGTCCAGTGAAAGGGGACCGGAAAAGAGTTGATAAATAAAAAGGGGACCAGTGAGGGTGGGACCAGTAATGGGGATCGGCGAAGGATAGGATGACCAGCAAAGAGGGAACCAGTAATTGGGCATTCAGAAAATATGCCGAGACATCGTTCAACGTTAGTTGAGATTCAGAAGTCATGCCGCAGATATTAACCAGGGGCCGGATTCATCGACGACTTACGTAATTTTAACGGAGAATTGTAAGCTAATCAAACGACGTGGTGGGCGATTAGCTGCGTAAAAGCTCAGATAACGCGGCTTATCGCTTACCATATCGCTTGATAAGCTTACAATTCTTCCTTAAAGTTACGTAAGTCGTTGATGAATTCGGCCCTAGAAGACGTGATACAGGTTGATCAGGGAATATACAGACAGATATTATCGATCCATATTTAACCGATCGGGGTACGAGTTACGTGATTGCGATCACCGTCGGAAGGGGTTCGAGACAGGTGGAAAGTTCAAGTTCAAGACAAGGTCAACCGATCGGGGTCAGAGAAACGCGAGTAATAAGGCCGACGGAAGTGCTTCACTGCAGAAGGGAAATTTCGACTAGCAGTGGCAGCCTACCTCGATCGATGATGTTGATTTTAGCTTTAAAGTGGCGTTCCCTTATTTGTCTGTCTGTCGTTGAGTGTCATGCAATCGGTCACTGCTGTAGCGCTAGATGCTGTAGCGCTCGCCATCGAATTATGAAATCGACGTGCTCAGCTAAATGTTATAGTTGTGCTCTCGCAACTTTTCCAAACATTCGAATTGTTTCGAATGCACGCAGTTTTTGAGTATTCGAATTTCGAATATATTCGAAAAATGCTATTTTTGACTATACGAATTCGAATACATTCGAAAAACGTGATTTTTTGAATATTCGAATTCGAATGTTGAAATTCGAATGATCGAGTTCGGGACACCCTAATAGTTTGGTTCCCACAACGAATGGAGACGAAGCATCCGAGTTAAGCGTGGCAGTGTTCCAATTCGAAAGATCCTCAGATCCTCACTGGAAATGGACACAATTTACTTGCGACTCAAGGTCCACGCGAATTCGTGAAGCACAATAGCGAAGGGACAAAGAATCCAGACAGCGAAACGGACACTATCAATCCAAATATCGTTTCTCCGGCCGTTTCTCCGGTCTTATTCCATAAATCAGAACAATAACGCACTATCGAAAACCAAGAACCGAACGAAGATTTCGACGACTGGTAATTTGGAACTCATCAGCTGTCCACATTTTACTGGATCCGTCTAGTTAGACCAAGTTCGTCAAGGTGATCATGCGAAAATGGTTACGTCACAATGCGCTAGCGAAAGCCATGGCTCAGTCATTTGGATAAGCGAGCAACGACTAGGAAGTTCCTCAAGAAAACGACGGGCTAGAAGGAGACCTACCAACTTCAAATGCTCCACCTCAACTCCTCACAAAGACTTCGGAAAGAGGAAGATTCATTGAAATTTCTACCAAATTCGCAAAATTGTTGAATCCTATTGTTGTATTGTTTATCTGTCCAAACATGTTCACCAATTCTCTCGCGCTTCCTTTGTATTATATTGTTCCATTTTATCGCTGCCGCTACTTGTCCCTCGCCCCAGAGTTGTGAACACCCAACTAGGGTCTACATCTGATTATATAAATTCAAAGCAGCTGTTGACGAGCTGCGGGTTCAATACTGGTATACGTACTTTGCCAATGACTTGTGGTGACCAGCCGATGAAAAAGTCAGTTCATTAATATTCCCGTGCAGTCCTGATACCTAGACTGGAAATCCGAACCAAGAACATTGAGTCGGAGTGCATGCGGAAATCGGCGCCTTCTCAAAGTGCGCTACTTCGCGCCTCGAAGAGAAACACCGATAAGAAGGTAAAGAGCTGCTCATTTGACATGTGACGAGGACAATATTACAAATCCCGACCTACTATTAAAGATAGAATGGTTTAAAATTAGTTTTAATTTTTGTTGTTTGTTCGTTATCCGTTTTTTCGTTATCCGGACAATTTTTGGAAAAAATTATCCGTTATCCGTTATCAGGGTTTCAAAATTTTATTATCTGCTCATCCTTGGTGTGTAGAACGGTCAAATCTCGATCGCGAATTTCTCTACAGCTTTCGAAGTACACTAATGTGCTGAGTAGAAATGCTCTAATTAAGCAGGGCTTCGACGACTGCTTCAGTTTCGACGGAGTCGAATGCCTTCTACAGGTCGATGATCGTAAGACACAGCGGCAGTTTTTACTCTCGCGACACTACGATGAGCTTCGTAACGGTGTGTATGTCGATAGTGCTGAATCCTCTCTGAAATCCTATTTGTTCGTATGGCTGCCCTTCGTCCAGCGCACGTCTCCCTTTTTGTATGTCGCACGTCTCCCTTTTTGTAGACTGACGGTGTTGCTGGTCTTGTACAGAGATGGAACCTCGCACTCCGACAGGCAGCGCGTGAAGAGCCGCAACAGGGTGTTGATGAGCGTCGGCGGGAGGTTCTTCAGGTGTTCAGCTCTTATCCTGTCGGGACCGGGTGCTGTACGTTTCTTCACCGAAGAGATGGCGTGTCGGATCTCGGAAGGGAAAACAGAGGGAACGACGTATCCATCCTGTGGAAGATGACGTGTCTTCCCAAAGGCCAGCAAGAGAGGTGCAGAGGTCCCAGTTGATGGTCGATCTGGGACTCCTCTTCTTGAGCTTCGCGGCCTTCTCTCCTTGACGCGAAAAGCGGAACCTCGCGCGAAGGTGGCGGTGGTCCGATCCCGTGTAGAACACGGGACAACGGAAACGTTGGCTATTTGCGGTTGAAGATGATGTGGTCGATCTCGTTGTGGCGCTGGCCACCGGAGGATTTTCAGGTCCATTGTAAGGGGGAGGCTTCTGGAACTGTGAGTTTCCATGGATGGTCTTTGTTGACACAATAATCTAAATTTGCAGGCGATCACCTTGTAAAGGTGTGATCTTCCTTATAAAGCCTCTCAAGCTTCATGTAGAAGGCTTCGACCTCTTCGTCGTCGTAGTCGGATGTTGGGGCATACGCGACGAACACAGTCAAAGCTGGCACGGAGCTCCATCGCTTCAATCGCAGACGTCCGATTCGGTGTCTTCTCGTCTCGCTCACTCCGACGACGTCGTACTTGATCTCCCTGGCTTGCATCATCAGGTCCTCGACGGATGCTTCATGTGCGAGCGTGCGGGCGTTGTAAGTACAAATCGTCATCCTAGTCCTTCTCAATTTGCGCAGCCTGATTAGGCCCTGAGATTTTAGCTGCCTCTCCGTACTCGTCCTTTCAATCGCTGCAGCAATGGGGCTCTTTCGCGGTCAGGGGAACGAGGCCCTTTAGTACACACGGTAGCTAGTCGGGCTCTGTCGTGCGGGTGAAGAACCCCGGCAGCCAGCCAGACTGCCCGAATGGACGAGGCGAGTCTTAAGACGGCCTCGAATCCCTTTACATGTACTCCCAGTCTACCGAGTGCAAACTTTTGGCCGGGCCGACACAGTTACAATCCGCACAGGCGCAAACACATCCACGTACACTCTGCATGAACGTGCCGCTCCCACACACAAGGAACGCGTCGACCCTACACAGCAGGAGCAAGGGTCCACCCCCTACATCCCTCCTGCGTCTCTGGGCACTACATGAGCTGCATTTGGTTCGCGTTTCATTCCTCTATCCACCACCCGTGGACGCGCTACTGCGACAAGCGGCACGAGATCCCTCTTAGAGCAAGGGAGCACGAAGGCTCTCTAACGAGGGAGATCCCTGGATATCCGATATTTTATTATCATCAGCATAGATCTGAATTTTAACGAGAGTATGGGTATCTAACTGGGCTGGCAAATCATAAGTCTAGGCTATGAATAAAAGAGGTGAAAGTGCACCTCCCTGTGGAACACCGTTCGGGCAGGTGTGTAAGCCAGAAAAAGTGTTCTCTACCTTAACGCACATGCTTCTTTCCGTCAAATATGACTGAAGCCAGCTCTGTAGTGATCCAACTTATACCCAAACTGTAAAGTTTTCGAATAATTTTTTTATGGTTAACTTTGACGAACGCTTCGGATAAGTCGAAGTATATAACATTAACTGTACTGCCTTGCTGATAGCTAAGTTCCAATCGTACGGACACTAAGAGAGTTGGATTACGGTAGAGGCTCCTGCTGTAAAACCATGCTGCTGTGTAGGTATTGAAGAGTTTATTATAAACCAATCCGAAAGCCTGTCTCTAACAAGTTTCTTTTTTTCAGAGGGGTAGATGTAATACTAATAGGACGAAAAGGTGATACCAAAACAGACCCATTCGTCTTAGGAATAGCAGTAACAATCGAGGTCTTCCATATGGAAAAAATTCACAGAGCAATAATAAAATATTAAAAATCATGGAAGGTGGTCTACATAAAGAATATGCACATTTTTTGTTAACCTGCTGAACACCATCAGATGTTGGAGAGGTGGAAGGCTTCAAAGATTCTAAAACCTTAAGCACATCACTGGGGCCAAACATTATTTCAGAAACGTAGTTCGAGTGTAACTGGCCACTACTATCACTTAAGTAGACATCGACATGGAGGTTTAAACAAAGGATGACTTATCATCTGAAGTAAATACAGAAGTGGAGTAAAAAGCAAGCGCTTCTGCTTTTTGGGCAGGAGCTAAGTACTTAGTTCCGTCTTCATCACGAAGTGCTGGTAAACTTAATTCAGGTCTAATCCTATTTCTTATCAAACTGAAAAGCTTACTTGTGTTCAAGTTCATTGCAGCTTGCTTTGCTTCATATTCCAAGGATCTCAATAAGTGATGATCAAGTTTGGAGCACACTTTTTTAAACTCGATCCGCAAATTTGTTGAAAATGACTTGAAGAGTCGATCTTTTTGGGCCAAGATTCATAAAATATCTTGGGTAATTCGGCTTTAGGGCGCGTGTAGCGCAGTCGGAGGAGGCGCGACTGTCGCGTGCACCCGATACCAAGTTCCTGGTTCGGATTTCCCGCCCAGGCCAACCAAGCCTTCCATCCCTCCGGGGTCGGTGAATTGGTACCAGACTTATCTGGGAAGGATAGAGCGCTGACTTGTTCATCGACTGGCCACCGCAAGTCATTGTATGGCCAAATACGCATTCATGCCGCCTCCACGACATCCCGTAGAAGTAGAATGCGCTGGCGCATCCCAGAAGGGATTGAGTAACGCCGTCCTTTATCCTTATCCTTAATTCGGCTTTCTCGTCTTTGTTAATTCCACTGGGACGTATTTCTACGAGCCTGTCCGGACAATATCACAAAATCTCTTGTAAACGTCATCCACGGAACTGTAAGCTTGAAATACCCTCCACTAGTCAGCAGAATTAAAGTAGGCTGATAGAGATGGGTAGTCGGCCCTAGTAAAATTTGCTAAGGGAAACGCACGATGTCATATGGTGAATTTGGATTTCAAAAATTAAGGCGTTATGATCAAATAATGTGAAAGGTGGATGCACTGAATTTTTTTTAATTGGACTGGATCTCAGTATTATGTCCAACACTGGGTGGTTGCGCGTGAGTTCTGCGACTTGCTGGGTTAATCCAAGGCAATTGAAGAGTTCAATAAATTTGTTTGCAGCCGAATTTCTTGCACTTGTCAAATGCCAGTGGATATCAAGATTGAAATCCCCAAGCATGACTACGTGTTTCTGTGAAACGCAGTGGCTTTCCAGAGAATCATTCAGGTTTTCAACTTCTTTGGTACATGAGTTGGGTGGCCTATATACCAAAACAAACTTGAGTGGCAAAGAACAGTTCTTCTCAAACACTTCGAGGCATAGCAGATCCGAGTTGTATATCAAAATAACGGCTCAGGTTCGACGTTTGACGAAGCCGCTCAGAAAATCTTCCATTGTACTTCTGCTGCATTACATTTGCAACATTCAACAACACCAGTGTTATCGCGACCTTCTGTCCTAACATTACGAAGAAAAAAACGCTCATGATTTCGGCATCACTGATTCGGATAAGATTTATAAGAACTGGTAAAGCACCATTTAAACAAGTCAACTGATAAAAAAGTAGATATGCAATACGCTACCATAGTTTTACATCTTCATTATTTCGAAATGACGCAAATTATTATGCTATGAAAGATTTATGCGCTTTAGTCAGTCGCAGAGCGTAGAAGTCAGTAGAGAGATATTAAATTCACTCAGTAGTTTTCCCACTAGTTGAAAAATAAGCAGATCTCACAAGTGTACACTCACTAAACAATAGTTTTGTATTACTCCACACCAATCATTTGAACATTGAAAAGGGAAACATTATTGAAGGAGGAGGCCAAGTGTACAGTACCATTTTGATCAAGTAAGCATTGGAAGGTTCATAGGTATTCGAAAGCGTTCGAAAGCGATGCTACTTCACTGAGACCGGTGCCGCTCCTCCATTGACGTTTGCAGCTCGAGCGAGTTCTGATGGCGTCATATCTGGACAGGCTTCGTACCCGCCATCGTCACCTAGTTTTGATTTGTTCATCTGAAATTGAGAACATCGTCATTTAGCATTGCAAAAGGAATCTTCATAAAAAATTCCTTGCAAGTGGCCTCTCTCTCCAGACATAATAGCTAAAAACGTGCAGAACGTCTCAGTCCTTATCTCGTTGAGATTTTGGGATAGTGAAGGTCGATTTGGTTAATCCTTCATTGACAAGGTTTCGGACTTTAAGCTCTTCTTTAAGTCTAGAAAACTGTAACATAGCACATTTCTACAAAAACACCGTACAGTAGGGAATGTTGTTGTTACCTCAACGATCACCTAGCAGATCCCCTTCAGTCATACCTTTCATCGCGGATTCCTTCGCTTCAGATGTTAACAGCATAGTAAAGCGACCAGGGCTCCCTATAAGCCTCATTTTTCCGACCATCTTCATCTTTTCGACGCCTAATTACAGATTCGCATCCATATGAGAATCAGTGAGAAAAGACGGGTTGATGGATCTGTGAAGGAGAAAACAAAATGTGCGACATTAGTGGTGTGGTTTACAAAAGGATCTGGAAAGGACGTCCTGCGAAGAATTCTACCATGCATTTGCGAGACAGGAAGTCCACATTGAAAAGTGGATAGGCGAACATGTAAGAGCACTGTGTGGCCTTCATAGCTACCCAGGCAGAACTTCCTCAAAACACCGCACCCTAAAACATTCAGGTGATCCGCTGCTGCAACTGCGGGTTTCAATTCTCCACAAGAATCTAGCAGATCCCGTGAAGAGCAAGATCACGAAAGCGCTGGAGATAAAGCACAAAAGAGCGAAAATGAAGAATGCAGTAAGACTTATCACCACGAAAGGGTATGCGGCGTGAACGGCTGACAATGATGGCGACATGGAGATATGAGAGAGTGGTCACTACCCGTTTAGATATACAAGTACGTTAAAGACTTTCCCAGTTCATTTACGGCCAAACGCATCACTGAACATCCCTTTCCCCTCCGTCTTCCCTGACTCCCAGGATCTGGGGCCGGATTCATCAAAGTTACTGCAGTAACTTTAACGGAGAATTGAAAGCGAAAAGCTCAGATAACGCGGCTTATCGCTCACCATATCGCTTGATGGGCCGCGTTATCTGAGCTTCATGCTTACAATTCTCCGTTAAAGTTACTGCAGTATCTTTGATGAATCCGGCCCCTGGATTCCTCAACTACTCACGTAACTTTAACGGAGAATTGTAAGCGAAAACATCAAGGGTTGACTTCATGAAACGGTGGGAGCGGGTGATATGCGATATCATCTTTTGCCTCTCTCCCGCCTCGATCTCTCACCTGATCGTTTCTCGTGGGAAGCCGGGAACTTTCCCGGAAACGTTCATGAATCCGGCCACAGGCAACGCGGTTATCAAGCAATACGGTGAGCGATAAGCCGCGTTATCTGGGCTTCTAGCTTACAAGTCTCCGTTAACGTTACATAAGTCGTTGATGAATCCGGCCCCTGGTTTGCCTTCATAGTTCACCATGTATATGTATGGTGTTGTTGTAGATGTGCAATGTTACGGTTTTTTAGACCCCTTAAATACCGAAACATTGTCAATAAAGAATTCACCAAGTCGAGCTTCACTATTACAAAATCGACATTTATGAAATACAGGAACTGCCGGGCAGATGTTTACTGTTACGCCACACATTCAACTTCTATCAACGTCTCTTCTTCGTTGTAACTTAACACATTCCTACAGAGGCTGAATTTTTACCTAATTCATCAACTAGAATTCTCAAAATGCTGTACCACCTGAAAATGATGCTCTTAGCTCAAGTCGCCTAGGTGCCCTATTTTTCAGTGGCATGTGTTTCCCATTTTTTCCTCATTTTGTAATATTTTTTAGAGATTAGACGCCTGCCGAGAATGAGTCAATATAGGCTTAATCAAATCCTGTCCGGAATACCGCAGACATTCTACTTTTGTGGTATTCAGCCGGAACGATAATATGCCATCGCACTGAAAGACTAGACGATATATGCTCTCAGACTGTAATGATATGACAAAGGTAGGCGAATAACTGGCAACAATCATTGGGCTGTGTTGCGCTTTAAATAAATGGGAACTAAAACCGAACGACCTTTCATTTCACTTCAGCTCCAGTTGAAGCACCTCTTCACAAATTGCTGAAGAAATTGTGAACAAATTTTGAGATGTCTCTTCGTTTATTTTGTTGTTATTTTGATACACATTTAAGCAGCAAGAATCTCTTGTAACATGGTGAAAAATTGACTTGTTAAGGGAAATTTTGTAGGTTCTCGCACCAATCTTTTTCAAAGGTTACTAGTTTCTCTAATTTTCTACCAGGGAAAGAGTTTCAGGCGTACGTCTTAACGGGGAATGCGAGTCATATGTGAACAATCTCCACCCCTTGGTATAAAAGTGTGTTCCCTCATTGCCAGGTCTTTAAACCAAGAGTAGGGAACGCATCATCCACAGCGGGGCGGTCGAGTGATCTAACCTAAGTGAAATACGCCGAATCATCTTCAGCGCGGGCAAAATTTGCTATTGAACGTGGGATGTTGCTGCAGCAGGGGAAGCGCAGCACTTAACTGCTTAACACAACAGCACCTACGTGCGTTTCTGAGCATCCAGATCAGGGGTTTGCGTAATTAGGATTTACGGTTTACGATTTTACGATTTACGGTGATTTTCGGCAAATTTTTTACGAATTGCGATTTACGATATTTTGGGTCGTAAAACGTAAATTTTCGTAAATGTGATCTTCGGTCCACGGATGACAAACATCCACATAACGTGATACAATTCGGGTTATGACTATGTGCCCACTTTTAAAGACTTCCCTCATAGCTCATTGCTATTTCCTTTTTACTTTTTTAAATTCTGCTGTGGCGCTGTGATAGAACAACGCAGCTTTGTAGATAGGCCGCTCTAGTTAATTCCTGGTAATGGAACTGGGCTAGCCTTTTTTCTTGTCACACTCTAGCACAACATCTCACATTCGAATGGCCTGAGAGCATTTCGTTCCACTCCACCGAAAAACATGAAAATTGTTCCATGTCCGACCGTCGCTGAATCTTGGCATAATTTAAAATCGTAGAATTGCTGTGACCTCGAGACCAAGATTGATATAATATTTCTATCCGGCTAATGTTTTGGCGCAACCACCTTCGTCAGAGCCTGGAAAAACAAGGAAACTTAGAGAGGTTGTTGGTAAAAGGACTACCCTCAAGTCACAGAGGTCTAAGAAGATAGAGATGGAACGAGACAGAACAGAAGTGGCACAGTCCCAACTAACCTTAAGATTGCAGCCAAAAGGCTGTCACGTCACCCTCGGATGGGGCCAGCATGACTTCGCAGCCTGTGTTCTCCTAACGGCACCGATGTATTCCTCCTTGCACTGAGAGCAGGTTATGAGGTACACCACCCCCGAGACCATGCAATCTCCTTCTTTACCGAACGGACACACCACACATGAAGGAGTAGTAAAAGCGCAATCATACAGGCGGTTCCGCACGAGATGCGCCTTGAGATTACTAGGTGGTATTTCAGTTAGCCTAATCAGGTCGTCCAATCCAGCTCTACAAATACAGCTTCGTACTTTAGCGCTTAAAGCGTCCGAGATAAATGGGACTGAGAAAGCAATCTGTGGAACAATCTGTGTTGGAACGCAGACCTATACTTTACTGTCGGTATATAGATGATTGTTATATAGTTTGTGCAACACAAAGCGAAGTGGATTCCTGTTTCGACCTGCTCAATCATCAAGCGGAGTATATTAAGCTCACAAGAGAGAAAACGACAAACAACTGGCTGCCGTTCCTCAACGTGCAAGTCCACACGAAGTGGTATAAAGCCTAGTAACAAGAACATCTTGGTTCATTTCCGTTCCGCGCAAGGAGTACTAAAAGGACCATTATCAGGCACATGTTTCACACAGCGACCATGTTGTCTGTTGTTTTCTAATGAAGACTTCAGGTGTTCGTCAAAGGAAATGGCTTCTCGAATTTCATTGTCCAATTGGTCATGCTACTGAAAGCCTGCGTGTGCAACATCGTCAGCCTGCAAGAGAACGAATGAGCAGAAACCAAGAGCGCACCAAGATTGCTTTCTCAGTCCTATTTATCTCGGATGATTTAAGCGCTCAGTACGAAGCTGTCTTCGTAAAGCTGGATTGGGCGACCTGATTAGGCTAACTGAGATACCACCTAGTAATCTCAGGGCGCAGCTCGTGCGGAAGCGCCTGTATGATTGCGCTTGTACTACTACTTCATGTGTGGTGTGTCCGTTCAGTAAAGGAGGAGATTGCATGGTCTCGGGGTGGTGTACCTCATAGCCTGCTCTCAGTGCAAGGAGGAATACATCGGTGAGATAGGCAGGCCACTTTGGGTGAGGATGAAGGAGCACATGGATGGACTTAACAAGTGCAAGCATTCGACACCGTTAGAAGAACACAGGCTGCAAAGTCATGCTGGTGCAATGTTTGGCGGTGACAGTACTACCGCGCTAGGCCGATATCACAGTACGCAAGACTCTTGAAGCGCTGTGGATTGCCACAAAGAACTCCGTAATGAATAGGAGAGAGAGGAACGCGTGATGGTAACACAGGAGCTCGCCCCTTTTGCTGATCTTTGCGGTCTAACGCAAAATAGTGATAGAGGGATGGTCCCTGAAGAGATGACTAGAAGGGGAGAGTCTCAATCGCCCTCAAGGGGGACGTGTCAGCCTCTCGGCTGTAATCTTAAGGTTAGTTGGGGCTGTGCCACTTCTGTTCTGTCTCGTTCCATCTCTATCTTCTTAGACCTCTGTGACTCGAGGGTAGTCCTTGTACGAACAACCTCTCTAAGTTCCCTTGTTTTTCCAGGATCTGGCGAAGGCGGTTGCGCCGAAACTTTAAACGCCGAAACGATAAAAATATTGTATCAATCTTGGTCTCGAGGTCAAAGCAATTCTACGATTCCAGTTTAAAACATGAAAATTCTCCTTGCACTGAAATGAAGATGATCATCTGCGGAACCATATTCTATGCTGCAACCACCGCCTAGTCAACTTGTAACTTTTTCAACACTTGTTCACCATATAGACAGCTCTTTCCAATGCACACGAGTAGAACTCATGCAAAACCGTCAAGGAATGTTGGACTTGATCGGAGGCTGTGGAATAATTGCTAAACTGTTGTTTTAAAGTAAAACAATCATGTTTCAATCTGATTATCAATGCACGTCATGGCGCGGAGTATATTTACGTATGAGGTGCGCCTTAAGCAAAACGTCTGACATTTTCATAATAAAAGTGAAAATGTTTGACACTTTTTCAGTGCGTTGGTTAGGGCTGTTGCGTTTGCCCTATTCGATTTGTTCAGAATCCTAAACACTGGGCAAAAGAAACGATGGCGTTTGTTACAAAGGTAGTGGAGAGCAGGACTGGCGAATGCAAGCTGTCATTAATTAGTAATGCAATATTTTGGAGTTTCCGAAAGTTAACAGTGCAAGCAAACTTGCGGGCGAAGAAAATGCCAAACATAATTGGTTGGTATCGTCGAACGAAATTCTTTCATTCCAGAAGTTGTGGATGCCTTCAAAAATGACAAAGGACAAAGCATGACGTTAAACAGTCCCTGTCTGAGATGCGCCATTCATTCTTTCTACCTCTATGTGATATCGTAGAGGTCATTTAAGTGTGGGATTGTGCTATAGAATGAATTGCGGTGGCCAGCCGATGTAGAGAGTGTTTTTCCATTCCAGGCAAATCAGATACCAATTCACAACTCAGCAGGTATGGAAGACTTGACTGTTAGAGGTAGGATCCTAATCAAGAACTATTCTGGAGCACGCAATAGTCATCCTCCTGCGACTTCTCTTCCATGGGTTCTCCTATATGTTTAAAATGCACCTTGTATGAATCAGTTAAACCACTTTCAATTCAAGCTGCACCTTGCTTCCTACTCTAAAGAAAGCCACACAATTATCTTCTTTTATAATTATAAGTCAAAAATCCGACAATGATGAGTGCCCAAAAATGTGATCATACTCTTTCAATCGTCACACAATTCCTTCCTCCCTGCTACATAAATGCTGTTGGGTACAATTCAAAATGTGAGAAGGCTTAGAACTTTAGGTGTGTCATACCATAGAAATGTGCCATGCGCTCACTCAGTGGAGGATGCTTCTTGGATTATTTGTGCAAATACTGTTTTCGTCGTGTTGACCAGCGATCAAGTTATTTTTTTAACTTCGAATGGAACGGTTTTTGTTGGTTTATTCGGAGCTGTTGCGGTTGTTTCTACAAAGTCATAGTTTTATATGCAAGCCCATGGCTAGTAGAGTGATAAACATTTTTGATCGTTCAAGCAGTGTAAGCTTTTTATTTGGTCACCCTGTATAGGCACCTTTTAAGGTAGTGTTTTTAAACAAGCAGTTTATTTTGGTTCTCCAAAAAATTGTCCAGCTCGATTTGAAAGGTGCTAGTTGATTTTAATGGCTTCCATCTTAATTAGGAAAGTGTCCAGCTCGAACTAAAAACGTCTCAATAAAACATATTTAGTTAGCTTCGATTAGCTTTAACATAATAAAAAAGCAAGGAAATTTAATGCATTAAAAGCCAGGCAACTATTACGATTTACGGTATCCGATTTACGATTTACGACGATTTTTTCGTAATTACGATTTACGATTTACGAAATTGCGGATTTCATTTACGCACATCCCTGGTCCAGATTCAGAAGCCGACTTTGAGCCATTAGCATGAGAAGACCACTAAAGAGGCAAGAGTAGAAGGGGGATTTCGAGGGTGGAGAACCTACAGCGACCAGGAGGTAGCGATCTGGAGGAGGCATCGGAATGGAGGGTCGATAGGGAAACAATGAAGAAGGCCAGGAGATGGCACCAAGAAGGGATTAGACAATAAGGAGGGACCAGTAGGGGGTTACCAAAAAGCGGATGGGGCAGTAAGGAGGATCAGCAAGGGGATCCATTACCAGTATGGGAGAACGGGTTCAGAAGATGTGACACCGATGTCGCATAATGGTTCGCTCGCCGTCGTCGTCTCGTGAGCGTGGGAGGTCTACTTAATTGGGTTAGAGTAGTAAGGAGGTTCCCGAGAGAGGAGGAATCTACCTGGAAGAAGGGTCCTGGAGGCGGGACCAGGATGGGGAACCAACAAGAAGGGGGCCGTAAGGGAATTCATATGGAGAACAAGGAATCTGCCATATGCACAGCCTCTTCATACATATCGACATAGCGGCGACTGCGCGCGCTTCTGAGATCCTGGATTCGGAAGACGGGCCTTCTGAGCTTCTGGGCCCGGAAGACGGATCCCCTATGTCTTGCACAACAGGCGTCCTGATTCCGAATACGTGTCATCGACGTCTGCCGTGAGCAGGGAGAGGAGGTACGCTAAGGGAGTGGTGGAGGAGGGCAGTAAGGGAGACCTCTAGGGTGGACCAGGAGAGCGACCAGGAAGGAAACAACAAAGGAAGGAAACGGGAAGTGGAAACAAAGAAGTGGGCCAGGAGTTGGGGAACTAAAAGAGGAGGAGGGAAGACCGGTAAAGGTGGACCAGAAATTAGATCCAGTATGAAAAACGAGTGAGGGGAACTTGGCTTCGGAAGACATGTTAGCGATATCTGGAAACGCTAGCTGTTGAACATGAGAACGGATGCGGAGGAGCAAGTTGAGGGACAGATATACTGCGCAGCACAAAACAATGGCCGGTCCGAAGAGAATGTCTATGATGAAGGTACCGAAGTGGTGAGCGGCTTGATGCCGATAAAGTACGCAACAGGTCCTAGATGTTTTTTCTAGGACCTGTTGCGTACTTTAACTTTAGAGCGATTTTTATGCTTTACAAGAACTACTATAAATATGTCAGTGATGCTGCAAGATCGCGCGCAAGTGCGAAACACGTCGTTAGGCGTGTCGGTGCACTTGTAAGAAAGATATTCAACATAATGATGCATGAACATTTGATGCCAGTGATATAAAGGAACAAAGTGCAAGGAACAGTTCTCTTTCTTTGAGATTGTCTCCGTCCTTCAGATGCCCAATAGCTGTACTCATATCGACTATTGGACTGGCTTCCCAAATGATGCGACGATTCGAACTATTAGGGGGGGGGGGGCAAAAGTAATGAGACACCCCATGCCGGTTCCATATATCTCGTGGCTGGAGTCTGGTTTCGTGCTTGTCGTATTTGTATGTTTGTATGCTACTTACTGAAGCCCATCTGAGAAGTTACCACTTCCGCACTTTCCAGAAGCATGCCAAAAACCCCAGCCTGTCTCATGCCGAAACCCCAGTCTGACGAGTCGACCTGTGTCGCGCAAATCTCCCCCATTTCCCAACCCCGAGCAGCCTGGGCTCAATATTCACGCAAGATGAGAAGTACGTCTTCTACCTTAACCCTGCCAAGCAGCGAGTCTGGGTGAGGCCTGGTGAATTGTTACCGACCTTCGTTCGGCGAGATGTTCACGGCGAGAACCATCTTTGGAGCTTTTGGGTCTGCGCCCATGGATCGGTTTACCGGAGGCTGTTTCCCAAGAGCACCGCGATGAACTCCAAGGCAATGGTGAACGAAATAGAAGAGATGGGCCGGCGAATCGCTCTTATTCATTCGCAGCGCTTCAAGAAGGTCCTCCTCTTCGACGACGCCGCACCCCATCGGGAACAAGTAACCACGGATAAGCTTGGCCAGCTGGGCTACGTTCACATGCCTCACCCACCGTATTCGCTGGAAATCTCTCCATGCAACTACCACTACTACTTGATCCTACAGGACTTCCTAGTCGGAAGGGACACAAGAACCCAAGCAGTCCTTGACAACCATATCGAGCAGTTGATCAACACCAGGCTCAAGCAGTTCTGGATGGGATCAGGAAGTTGGCTGAGCGGTGGCAGCAAGGTCCTTGCCCTTAATGGCAAATACACTCCTCAGCATCGTTGAGTTGTAATTGAGTTATAAGGAGATAAAGATTTTTTTTCATTTTGTCTCATTACTTTTGGCCCCCCCCCCCCTAATACTATGCCCAAAGGGAGGAGCTTGCGTATTCGGACTATATCTTCGGGTGCCACCTGTAAGATTCAGCGAGCCGTCGCGAGCTTCTTCAGTTAAATGAAGCCGCTTATGATGCGACTCTACTCCCACTTCATTGTGCACGACCTACCTTTGATCTGTGAAGTTGGAAAATGTGTATAAAACGCGTAAAAATTCTGCAAACGTCAGAAACTCTCGAACAACCGATCAGATAAAATGCAAAGAAGCGGCGAACGCATGAAAACCAAGCTCCAGAGTTCCCTCTCATGAAACAACGTCATTATCCGCTGCAACAAATCGCTTGCAGGTCTTGGTTCGTGCGAGAAGAGAAGACCGCCAGCGATCCTAGGGCACCTCACCGTCGCTGCGGTTCCATACCAAATGTTACTGACAACCTACTCGCTTGGTTTAAAGACTTGGCAAAGAGGAAACATAATTTAATAGTTACAAAGGGTGAAAATTCTTTCTAGAGTACCGGACATGTCTTTTGGTCATTGGCTGGAAAGACCGCGCATGTTAACATAGGCGCGTTGGAGCGTTGGAACGGTCCAGAGCGGCCTTTTTGAATAACTTCTTTAGAAATTGAGTATTCCAAAAGCAACATAGCTG
Source organism: Heligmosomoides polygyrus polygyrus (assembly GCA_947396885.1). Taxonomy (NCBI): domain Eukaryota; kingdom Metazoa; phylum Nematoda; class Chromadorea; order Rhabditida; family Heligmosomidae; genus Heligmosomoides; species Heligmosomoides polygyrus. The sequence continues at coordinate 56,522,837 of OX377204.1, read as the reverse complement.
GTCTCAGCAGCTCGAGCTCTATATATTGGTGTATAAATTGCCGATACTCGCTTAACTTTTTTTCCCATCGATTCTTTTGCCAATTCCTCTAATCGCAGCTGGTCCCTCGTCGTTTGCCTTCATTCCCACGCCAACGACGACCGATTTCGCCTAAAATCTGGATGCAATGGTTTTTTGGACTGCTATCTACGAATTTGATGCTCTTTTTCGATACTTTACCCAATACCTGGTAGGTTCACACGAGTAATGGCGGTCGGTTCGGAAACGCAGCGTTCGCCGAAAATCTCGTACATAGGGCTTTAAGGGCGCTAATAACGAATGTGATGTTCTCTTTTGATTTACCATTCAAGGAGGTGCGCCGCGGAAGGTTCTCAAAAATAATATTAGCTGCTCAAGAAACGCAGATTTTGCACAATATCTGCGAACACAGGTTTTCAGGACGCTAATTACGAGTATCATGTCCCTTCTCGAAAGTATTATGTATGACTATATGCCGTAGTGGCTATACAAGAGTGATTGCGACGCTTTTTGGGGCGCTAATCGCGAATTTGATGTCCGTTCCAATACCACCTTGCTTTTTATGTCAATGCCTTCTCTTCGCTTCGCTTTGGTGTTTCATTCAATAAGGTGCCTTTGAACGCGTCTTTTGAAGGCGTCGCAAAAACTGCGATTTCGCGGTTTTTGCGTCTTATTGATAAAACTCACCTAAACTCACCCGTTTGTGAAAGCAAGGGCAAATTTGAGCTCAGGAGCTCGAGCTTTATCGTATGGTCTCACATTTCATATGGAGCCGTGAAAATGTCCGAAATTGAACACTTGCGCTCCATTACGAGGGGCGGTCGCAAACCGCTGGAAATCGTTGCATGCTCACAATTCCTCTAATTTGAGGTTATTTGAGAAAAGGTTAATACCGCCTTTTCGAGATCTACACAAACATGTATACAACTTTACCAGACCACATCATTTACGCAGTGGGTGGTTAGAAAAGATTGGAGCAGCCTCTTTGCGATTGGAGCAGCTTATTTCCCAGGACTTGATGTTTTCGGAGTATCTCTGAATGGCGTACGTCGCCGGTGCTCTGTTAGGCCAGGAATCTCCGAGAGTGCGCCGTGCACAATGTACACTTTATCAGAAATTCCCAGCCACCCTGCTCAGGAATCGCTGTACTCTGTACTGGCGAGACATTGGAGTGCGTCTTGCATAATGTGTCTAGGTTCGAACCTATCAATCGAGTGGGCACGACAGTTTGTAGAGCGAGCGTTTCGGTAGTTTCACGGAAATTCTCAGCGGCCCTACTCGGGAACTGCTTTACTCTTTCCTGGCGAGACTTTGGAGTGCGCCGTGCACATGGATATGGGATCGAACCTATCAATCGAGTGGGCGATACTGCTCGCAAATTACACCGCGGGCGTGTTCTGAGCGCAATAACTCTGTCAATTTAGAATCTTTCCTGCTGCAACTTGTAGATTTTGTAGGAAGTAGAAAGTTCAAGAAGCTCGCTGAAAAATAGCAGCGTAGCTTATGATTGAACAAAGCTACAGCGGTGCGAAAATGCAGGTTAGCCTTGTGTTACACGATTTTTTCCGAGTTCAGTCGACTACTACGGGAAGACGAGGCGAGCTAATGGCATGCAAATGCACGGGCGAGCACGATACTGAAAGCGCTTTACGACGACATGCTTGCAACTCCCCAGATGCCCAAACTTCTGTAGCCCATCTGCCATTTTAGAACGGCGGAAGGCAGTGGTGAAGTTTTTCGCCCTTACACGCCCATATTTGAGTTCTCGACACTCGCCAGAACACCATTCTGTTCAGCACGTAAAGCTTAATCGAAAGTTTCACCTCGAACAGTTTCAGTAGAATCGATTTTTTGAGAATTTCCCATCGAGGGCATGGGCGCTCTAGGCCGAGCCAGCGCAGACGATGACGTCACCGAAAATCAATATTTTCGAAATTGGCCAAATTTCCTCGTTCAAAGTCATCTGAGGGGGTATTTAGTGCGCTGATTACGAATCCGACGTTTGTTTTTGAAAATCCCGCCGATTGCAGTGGGTTTTGAATTCTCTCCTGTATAACTGAAGGTGGTCGGGTCGGGATCACCGATTTTGCTCAAACTTCGTTTGAGAGTAGGGGTTATTCAGGTGCCGAACACGATGCCGAAGTCCATTTGGCCGAATATGGCAGGAGACCACCCATACCGATAACTGAGGGTAATCGGTGATCATGGCCCGACCACCTTCAAACGATTTCAAAAACGGACGTTAGATTCGTAATCAGGGCACCAAATGACCTCCTAGATGATTTTGGAGAGGAAATTTGGCCAATTTCGAGAATATTGATTTTCGGTGACGTCATCTTCCGAGCAGGCTCGGCATAAGGCACCCACGTTCTCCATGCGAAATTGTCAAAAAATCGATATTCCCCGAATTGGTCGACATTGACACCATTCGACAATCTTTCGTGCTGAACAGAATGGTATTCTTGCGAGTGTCGAAAACTCAAATGTGGACGAACGAGTAAGGGCGGAAGAAAGCTTCACCGCTGCCTTCCGTCGCTCTAAAATGGCAGATTGGCTAAAGCAGTTTAGGAAACTGGAGAGCTTTGAGCCCTTCGTGGTAAGGTACCTTAACTGTCTTGCTCGTCTAGCATTCGTAGGCCGTTAGCTCTCCTCTCTTCCCGCAGTAGTCGACTGAAATCGAAGAAAAAAAATCGTGTCAACAAGGCTACCCTCCCTTTTCGCAGCGCTTTAACTTTGTCCAATCATAAGCTACGTTGCTGTGGTTCAATGTACTTGAAATTTCCTTTGCCTACAAAATTCACAGGTTGCCGCCGGAAAGATTCAAACATGACAGATGTATTGCGCTCAGAACATGCCCGCGGGTGCAATTTGTGAACGGTCGCGCCCACTCGATTGGTAGGTTCGAACCTGCATACATTGTGCACGGCGCACTCTCGGAGGATTCCTGTCATGACAGAGCACTGGCGACGTACGCTATGCTTGAGATACTCCGAAAACATCAAGTCCTGGGAAATAAGCTGCTCCAATCTTTTCTAATCATCCACTGCGTAAATGCGGTGGTCTGGTAAAGTAAAGTTGTATAGAAGTTTATGTAGATCTCGAAAAGGCGGTACTAACCGTTTCTCGAATAACCTCAAATTAGAGGAATTGTGAACATGCAACGGTTTTCAACGGTTTGCGACCTCCATTCGCAATGGGGCGTAAATTTTAAATTTCGAACGTTTTCATGGCTCACTGTGAAATGTGCGTACTATACTATAGAGCTTAAGCACCTGAGCTCAAATATTTCCTTCACTTTTGAAATGAATGAATTTAGGAGAGTTATATCAAAAAGACGCAAAAACCGCAAAATCGCGGTTTTTGTGGCATCTAATCAAAAGACGCGTTCGGTTTTGTACATGTGCTTGACGAACAGCAACTTGCTATCCCTACCTCAATGAAGGCCCTTCTCGAACGTATTCATCAATTTCAACAGCGTGTTGGACATTTACTGAATGATATCTTTAACAAGTAGTAAACCACCAAATACCAAAAATTACCGTTTCTGAGGGATCTAGAAGCTTGAAATGTTTTTTGCAATGAAGGAATCATCAAATAGATTGCAAACCTTTTGCTCCTCATGACCAACACGGGTAAGAAAAATTGAAGAAATAATTTAGAAAATGAAAAGTCCTCATTTTTAAAGGCAGACAAGGATTTTAGAGGTTGACTAGGCATCTCACATGTCGAGGACCAGATAATAAGGACTAAAACCTAACTCTACTTTCTCTGTTTTGTGGCGCACGAACATGATTTCTGAGGATGTCGATGAGTTCTTAAATGCTGCTACAAAGTTGTGGAATGATCAGTTGCGTTTTCCATCCGAATTCGATCATTCGAATTTCAACATTCGAATTCGAGTGTTCAAAAAATCGCGTTTTCGAATGTATTCGAATTCGAATAGTCAAAAATAGCGTTTTTCGAATGTATTCGAATTCGAATGTTCAAAAAAGAGCGTTTTTCGAATATATTCGAAATTCGAATACTCAAAAACTGCGTGCATTCGAAACATGGAATTCGAATGTTTGGAAAAGTTGCGAGAGCACAACTATAACATTTAGCTGAGCACGTCGATTTCATAATTCGATGGCATATACCAATTATCGTTGATGGAGTACGGTGCGGGAGACCTAAGAAAAGGATTTTGAAGTCTAAGGTTGTTCCACAATCTAGCGCTACAGCAGTGACCGATTGCATGACACTCAACAACAGACAGACAAATAAGGGAGCGCCACTTTAAAGCTAAAATCAACAACATCGATCGAAGTTGGCTGCCCCTGCCAGTCGAAATTTCCCTTCTGCAGTGAAGCACTTCCGTCGGCCTTATTACTCGCGTTTCTCTAACCCCGATCGGTTGACCTTGTCTTGAACTTGAACTTTCCATCAACGACTTACGTAACTTTAAGGAAGAATTGTAAGCTTATCAAGCGATATGGTGAGCGATAAGCCGCGTTATCTGAGCTTATACGCAGCTTATCGCCCACCATGTCGTTTGATATGCTTACAATTCCCCGTTAAAGTTACGTAAGTCGTCGATGAATCTGGCCCCTGGTTGATATCTGCGGCATGACTTCTGAATCTCAACTAACGTTGAACGATGTCTCGGCATATTTTCTGAATGCCCACGAACGCTTTCAGACTTCTGCGACGCGCAGTTGCTGCTGCGTCAAGCATCAAGAGCCCACGATTACTCTGCTGCCACAACGCTCCATGTTGAGCGTGCGGGATACGCCACGCTGAGGCGTTCACACATTACCAAAACTCCATAGGCGGACAGACTCTTTTATGTAGAGGTAGTGATAGTGAGAGATAGTGAATTTGTGTTTATCTGAGAATGTTGAACCGTGCCATCTAATATACAACATTTCGTTGCGATTATTTCTGTGCCGAACGAGCTTGTAAGGTGGACCAGTTTATCGAAGGACCTAACGTTTCGTAACGTAACGCATTCGGTATTGTCGCTACGGGGCCCACTGAGCATGACACAGCTCAAGGACCTTCTTGTAACACATAAAGAACTGTGAGCGAAAAGAAGGTATTGACATAAAAAGCAAGGTGGTATGAGAGTATTATTCTTATGAACCTTCCGCGGCGTAGCTCATTGAATGATACATCAAAAGAGAACATCACGTTCGTTATTAGCGCTCTTATAACCCTCTGTACGAGAAATTGAGCAAACTCTGCGTTTCCGAACCGACCACCATTACATGTGTGAACCTACCAGAGGCCGGATTCATCAACAATTAATCCGTGGGTATGGGGTGATAAGGGGTAGAGATAAGATAAGAGTAAGGCAGAGATAAGGCAAGAGTCAGAGACGCAGGCTTCATTGTGGGTATCTCTACCCCTTATACCCGCGGGTTAGTCGTTGATGAATCCGGCCCCAGGTATTGGGTAAAATATCGAGAAAACAACAAATACGTAACTAGCACTGCAAAAAACCATTGCATCCAGGTTTTTGGCGAAATCGGTCATCATTCGTGTTGGAATGAAGGCAAACGATGAGGGCCAGCTGCGATTAGAGGGACCGGGTATGAGAAAAAAGTTCAGCGAGTATCGGCAATTTGCACACCAATATATAGAGCTCGAGCTGCTAAGGCCAGCTGTATTGATTTTTCATGAATATTCAATTTCTAAAGAGTTTATTTAAAAAGGCCGCTTTGGACCGTTCCAAAGCGGCCTATGTTAACCTGCGCGGTCTTTCCGGCCAATGACCAAAAGACATGTCCGGTACTGCATATGATTGGTCTTCTCGTTTCTTCTCGTTCAATACATCCTTGACAAGAGATCCGTCGACTGATATCAATATGTGTCACATGCATAACTATATATGTATATTGTATATGTACTAAATTCTCCCGTCTAGAAATCTCCCCGCTGCGCGTTCCCTTTGAGCTGTTTCTTAGATACTGCTTTTGAAAAATTCCACGCTTGAAGATTCTTTCTTATTCTGTAGTAGAACGTTGCCCCAATTCGCTAAATATTTGAAGGATGCGAAACAAAGACGCTCATGTTTCTTCACATGAAGACGTCAGAGGTTTTTTATCGCATTTTACTACCTGTTTCTGTTTTTTACTTACCGTTGATACCCATACATGAAGCGTTAGGCAGAGAGCATATATATAACCTCTGATGTCAATCTCACCAACTGTCATTATTGCTTTTAAGTCATACAGGCCGTATGCTTCACACGTTGAACGTACGTCATTGTTATGTAGTCGTAACACTTGGAGACGGTACTAATATGCTCTGCCGTAGCAAAACATCTATTTCATCCCAAACTTGTCTAGTGGAAAGCAATTAGTGATGCTTAGTGATGCTCATTTCCATTTGGAATGTTTAAAAGCGTGATGCAGCGAAACCTGTGCCTGTTTTACTTGTACTACATGTATAACAGCTCCATTTTTCATATATGAACTTTTACCTGAAGTAATTGTGGATTAGAGATTGTTTGTTTTCAGTAATTTTGCGCGGACACTAGCCCCATGTTCTGTTGCGCTAACAAGCGCGTAGCGCCGGAGTGTGCGCCTGTTACGCCAGGGATATGTTTTGAGCTTCACATTTGCCACTGTAGACAATTTAGTCGCTGAGGAAAAGAGGGTTGGTGTGCTCACGCTGCAGACGTCATTCTTAAAGCAACGACTAATGACGCAACAGTAGGGGTATTTCAAAATTATATTCTCTAAAATTGGGACGCCGCGGGTAGCCGCCGGTCCTCTGGCCCCTGTTATACTCCCGCGGGAGCATCCGCGGAACGTCCGCGGACCAAGGTGCACGGCGGACGGCGGGCGTGGCGGGCCGCGACGAGTGGCCCGGCGCGGGGTCCCGACGCGATTTCCGCCCATCCGCGGAAGCTCCCGCGGGAGTATAACAGGGGCCTCTGGTGTTTTTTTATTCAATGGGGCCTTCTTTAGGGTAGGCTAACTTCGAAGTTGTTCGTTCCCTTTAAAAAGTAGTTTTAAAAAGTCGTACTGTTTTGAAACCGTTTTCAAGTTTTCATAGTTCATGGCTTCCCAATAAAGCTTTAAGTCGTTTTTCTTCCAAGGTTTCAAACTCATCGGCTGCTTGAGTTGTATCAAAGTACGAAGACAGCAAAGTTTGCAAGAGAAGTTGCTTTCCATTTCTGATGCTTTCTCCACATTAGGTATTGAGTTGTTTCGAAGTATGAGGTTTTTGAAAGCTTTTCTGTTATGGGTACGCAGAAAACTTTTGAGTGTTTCGTCTTCCCACGCTTCCTTCTCATGAGCAGCCGAGTTGTTTCGAAGATTTTTGTTGGCTCTCGAGCTGGAGGAGAACCCCTGACTAATTTTTACTGAGACGCTTGCTCCCCAAGAGCTATTGGGAAAGTATGATGAGGTTTTTGAGGTATTTTGTTAGGCCACGACTTGGCAAACAAACTCATAAATCGTTCTATCCTCCGTCTCTTCCTTTTCATGAAGAATCGAATTATTTCGAACTTTTCTATATCATGAGTTTGCAAGTAGCTTCTGAGTTTTCCTACCGATGCTTTCTGATGTGTCATTGAGTTGCTTCGAATGTTGAAACTTGCGAACACTAGGGTGTAAGATATTCTACCGCATTCCGTTAGCCCCGAGACATTTGCGATAATAGTGGGGTTTGATACCTGGTTCCTTGTTGTGGAGACAGATAACCGCTGAACATCAGGTGTTCTTCCTTGCCAACTAGGGCCTTTCGCGATAGAGAGTTTCATTCAGAGGCAGTTAGTCGTTCGCAATATTATTATCGAAGTTTAACTGCCTCTAAATGAAGCACATTAACATCCTGGAAACGATTTTTAAATTTATTTGTTCTGCATCATTTTTTCTATTCCTCCTCCTTATGCCGTTTTAAACAGTTCTAAGCTTGAATGTTCTTTTTTACGGAATTTTATCCCGGAAGCAATGGAAAAGCGCGTACAGAGGAACCGCCGCAGGAACGGTTATTCCTATAGTTTGGTGCTGCGCTAGAACGGCCCTTAGGATGGTGATGCTTAAGCTGATTAGCTCCGCCGGGAGATCTTGTGCAGTCGAGAGAAGTCCTTGCTAAAAAATTATATTCGTCCACCACAATTTGGAGGTGGAATTCTGAAGAGCCCAGCTGCCCTTCTAATTTTTTCGCTGATGGCAGCGAAGTGCAAGTTTCATACTCAGCTCCTTAAGCTGAAAGGCTCCCTGCGTACCTTCTTTATTTTCGCAGTTGGCAATGATGTTTTATTGCTGGGCTCGCCGAACCTCTTCGTGCTGAGTCTACCTTCCAGGAGCTGCACAAAGCTGAGAAATAGTAGCCGTAGTGCTTTAGACTGTCGTCCGTTCTAAGCTTTATTTGGATATCTGCGGATAAGGATAAGGACAAAGGACGGCGTTACTCATTCCCTTTTGGGATGCGCCACGCATTCTACTTCTACGGGATGTCGTGGAGGCGATATGAACGTGTATTCGGCCATACAGTGACTTGCGGTGGCGAGCCGATGTACAAGTCATCGTTCTATCCTTCCCAGACAAGTCTGGTACCAATTCACCGACCCCGGAGGATGGAAGGCTTGGTTCGGCTGGAAGGGAAATCCGAACCAGGAACCTGGTATCGGGTGTAGACGACAGTCGGCGCCTCCGACTGCGCTACACGCGCCCATCTGCACCTGCGGACACTCGAACAAATCAAGATAACAGCGGTATAAAGAAGAAATTGAGTCGTTGGAAGAATTCGTCAACTACAAAATGAAGGTGCTTCTCACCATGAATTTCGATGGCGCATGTTAGACTTAGGAAGCTTCGCGAGCGGACTGGTACCGGTGTACATGCGATTCAAAGGGCTCCCGCTCAAAATGAGGAATATGTTCAACGTTCTATGTAGCACGGTTCTTTCAAGGAAAATACCCAACCAGAATTTACTGAAGGAACGCATTTGACGCTATGGCTTTCTCTGTTTTGTAGTGTATTGCGGTAGAACTCTCCAAACTTCCTCTTTAAAGTGAAGGCTGAGCTGAATTACCTGGGCAGTCATCCCATTGTTCCGAAGGACAAAAATGGCAGAGAGGGTAGTTGAGGCCGATGATGACTATTACAGAAATGGACCTTGCGGTTCGTATATGTGCTCTGTTTTTATTTATTCTTCCGAACTCAGGAGTTTCAGCCATTGCAGCTTCTCTTCGACCTTCCAAAATGATCGTCCGAGCAAGGTTCTCACCTATGCTCGGCGGCTGTCAGGGCGTCATACAGGGTGCGTCAAAAGTTCTTGGACACATGTAATTGGCCGCCCAAACAACTATTTTAAAGCAAATCAGATGAAATTCATAAAATTTATTACTATTGACCAGGCCCATATAAAGAAACAGTTAAGTTTCGAAATGGCCTTTTTAGCGCGAATATACGTGTTCATTCGCTTGGGGAACGCATCCACAGCGGCACGCAGGGGGTCTTATTCAATCTCTTCCCAGGCTTTCTTTAGGACTCTTTGAAGTGAAGCGCTGTTCTTGTGGGATTTTGCACAGGCTTTACTCTTCAATATGGGGCAGACTGTGTAGTCCATCGGATTGAGGTCTGGGCTATGTGGGAGGCCACTTTTCGACTGAGATGAAAGCCGGAAATTTGTCGGCACAAAACTTCTGTACCACTTTAGCCTTCTGAGCGGGCGCGGAGTCCTGTGGATAAGTCTAGTCGGTATCTTTAAAAGGCGCAGATGCCCAAAGAAGAATGTCTTCCTTCATGATATCCTCTAGGCAGTTTTAGAGTTAGCTTTTTTTTCTTCTACGTGCAGTTTCCCATTACAGTACGCAAAATTTTTGCATCAGTCATCTTGAACAAAGGAACATGCAGGCACGAAAAATTGGTATATGAGAAGGTAAGAGTAAGGCAACGATACCACATAAAAGTTTGGTTAAGCGAAGCACATCACATAATGAGCCTGAAATAGACGAGTCCAATAACTTTTGACGCACCCTGTAGTATCTCTTCCGATAGGGAGTTATCTGAAAGGCATCCAGGGGCTGGATCCATCAACGACTTGCAGCGGTTTACCAGAGAAAATTAGAGCCGAAATCCCTGATAGCGAGGCTTATTAAGCGGTATGGTAAGCGATAGGCAGCGTTATCTGAGTTTCCCGCTGTGAATTCTCTGTTAAAGTTATGTAAGTCGTGAATGAATCAGAACCTCATATGGGTAAATTATGCTCCATCCACAGCTAGTGGAGCAGCCGGCCTGCATCCACAGCTAGTGGAACAACCAGCTTAAGTGAGCCACACACCTAAACATGAAGGAACATGAACCATCACTGATATTGGGGTCAGCTGCGTTATGTACGCAGACGGCATCAAATTGTACAAGACTATTGACAGACAGCGTGATAGTTTAGTTTTGCAAGATTCTATTTCAGTGGTTGACGACGGGTCCTCAACGAGGGGATTGTTGCAGCGGAAAAGACAAAGGTCCTGCATATTGGAAACAAGGAATCTGTTTACAGTTGTAATATCGATGAATCTATATTGGAGAATGTAATTGAGATCACAGACCTAAGATTCAGATTTACAAACAAGCTCTCCTTCGAGCCACACCTCAAACTCATTTTTGGTAGGGCTATTCATAGAACATACAGCTTGTTTAAAGCAGTTAGAAGTAAAAACCCCGCTACTCATTTAAAGGCCTACAAGTCCTACGTAAGGCACTTGGTACTGTCGAGAACAACTGTTTTTCCCCATATTAAAAAAGTTTATTGCGTTGTTGGAAAACATTCAGAATAATTTTACCCGCAAACTTGCTATGCGATGCACTGGTCTGCCTTATCGTTTACTGCTCAATGAGGAGCAGCGCCGTCGAATTTACGGGCTTCCGAGTTTGTGCAGCAGAAGAAGGAAGAACGATCTTCTGATGGTTATCATAATAATTACTAAGAAAATGCGATTGGATCCTGCAGAATTCTTTACTTGGTACAGGTCTAGAACGGGAGGCTCCACTTATAAAATTAGAAAGCCATTTGTACTCAATTACGGATCAACTTCTTCAGCATTAGTGTTGTACCTACTTTAAATAAGAAATGGAGCGAGTACTTGGCGAGCATGAGTGTAAGGCTCTCCGCGCTGTTGTTGGAAGGCTGACGATGCAGACTCGAGGAATCCTCGTATATTTTTTCTCTCGCCTCGTAGTTTCCTTACTAGATCATGTAACTTGTTGTGTTGTCGTGGTTTCCTTTATATTTTCTTGTTTTTTTTTTCAGGCTCTATCTTATAATAGGTGTACACGCCTAGGTTATGTTTAGTTGTTTGTCCGCGTTGAATTTGATGTTCTGTTTGCTTTTACGTCAATAAATAAATAAACAAATCAAATCATGATGTGCAAAAAACACAGCAGCCATGGGAACTGGACCAACGACCTCGCACCCAATGAACCGGAGCACTACCCCTGCTCCAGCGCCGGCCATCTATAGCCCAACTCGGCAACTTCGACAGGTAACAACTTGCTCATGGATTTTATTTTGCAATTTTGGCACACGTATCGTAATTAGCATTCCGAGTTATTTCTAATGATACTGGTCTCCACTTAAAGTACCATGGGAGGTCGAAACCCTTCCCTAGTTAAGAAAGTGCTTCTGGTGTGTAATGGTGAACCGGTCTCTTTGGCCACTTTTCCACCCTTACTTTCCGGCCCGCTGCGTGTTTGAGGGAGGGAAGTAGTTCGGATATCCAACTAATTGGAAGAGAAGCCAAATTTTGAATACTCGACAGCCTAGGCTCTCACATAAGGTGCACTACTTTACGTTGCTCCGGTTTCCATTTGTTCATTATATCCGTATCCTCGCGTGCTAGCGTTACAGCTCGAAGCTATGGTTGTCCTTAGCGTCTTCCCTAAACTTGAAATTCTTCTAAAGTTGAGTAAAAATTAAGCAAAAAGCATCGCGATTCGCCTCATCTCTGACCATCGTCATTCCTCCCTTTGCACTATTTTCGCAGCCTCATTTCCTACTTAACGCTGCCTCTGGCTATTATTCTGTTCTTACTTATTTCGCACCTCATAGTCTCACGTTCAGAGTAGATAGAGAACATATTGGGCTTAACAACTGCTTCAAATCCTGGCTCATGCCTTACCTCTCTGAGTATATCATTTGATCCTCAGGATGATATTTTGTTGTAGATTCTTTAGAGCGTTTTATATTGTAGAACTGGTTTGTGTTTATTTGGTTTTTTGTGTTGTAGTCGGTATTCCCCTTCATGTGCCACCTCACCGCGGTGAAGAGGTGAACATCACTTTGAACATCACAACATCACATTACTCGCGCGCCGGAGGTGGACTTCTACGACGTCGGTTGCATCCACCTCCGGCGAGGGGCCATCTAATCTCGGAGTTAAACTATCAGGACGTCATTGGAATCGGACTACCGGAAACTCCCTCCCACCACGACACGGAAACTGCCTATTCGTCTGCACTTATAACTGTCGTTCGATCGCATCTGAGCAGGATCTCCGGACACTGCTTTACAGAAGCCGCAACATCAAATACGACGTTATCGCCCTGCAGGAAACGAAAGGCAGAACGGAAGCCATAAGAAGGACCGACCACAACGAGCTTCTCATTATCGGAGCAAAGGTGGACAGAAAGAATATTGGCGGAGTTGGATTTCTCGTCAATTCGACAGTGCACCACCTAGTAGACTCTTATAAGATCATCAGTCCGCGAGTAGCTGTTCTTCGTCTGGAAACCAAAGATCAAGGAACCATCTCCATCATAAATGGATATGCTCCAACATCTGCGGCGACAGATGAAGAAAAGGAGGACTTCTACAAGCTGTTCGAAAGGACTGTCAACGACGAGAAGAGCTACTACAAAGTTGTCGTTGGTGACTTTAACGCTATCGTCGGTACGAATGATCACGACGAATGGAGGCTAGGACCACATGGAACTTTCTCAAGGAACGAAAACGGAGAGCGCCTGATAGACTTCCTCTCCGCGTGCCGTCTCTACCATGGAAATTCTATGTTTAAGAAGCCTTCAAACCGACGATGGACCTGGGAAAGCCCAAATGGAGAAACACGTTCGGAGATCGACCATGTTCTTACAAACAGACGCTGGAGTCTGTTCGACGTCTCCGAGCTGCCTCCATTTGACACCGGCTCGGATCACCGTCTTGTCCGTGCGAAGCTGACTCTCAAAAAGAGGATGTTCAAGCGTAACACACATAAACCGGCGCCGGTGAGGATCCCCACATTCAAGTCTGAGGAGTTGGAATATTCGATAAAGTCGTACGATTGGAATCTTCTTGAAGATCCATCGGAAGACTACGACCTTCTCTCCAAAGGACTGTTGAAATGTGCTAGCAGCTCTTGCGAAGCCACATCACCGTCTGCTTCAAGACTCAACGCACATGCGATTAAACTCTTGGAGCAAAGGAGAAAAAATTAAACTTAACATTAAACTGGCTCCTAATGCTTCCCATCTGGAAAAAGTCACCATCTCGAAAGCCTGTCGAATTGCAGTGAAGGAGTCCATTCAAGCCTTCAGAAGATTGAAGCTGTTAGAAGCGGCTGGGAAAGGTTCAAGCATAAAGCGCTGCAAACGAGATCTCTGCGATCAGAAGGCAATAATGTCATCCCTTGTGGATAAGGATGGAACAACGCAAACGTCTCGAAGAGCGATGGAGGCCATCGTTCAGGAATTCTACACAGATCTGTTCCGTTCTTCCATCACTGTACCGAAATGCTTGATGCCACCAGCTGAGGAAGTACCTCCCATTCTGGAATCAGAAGTTGCTCATGCCATCAGAAGGATGAAGCCGGGCACTGCTCCCGGACCGGGCGGCATTTCTGCTGATCTCCTTCGTGCGGGTGGCAGTGCCGTCTGCTCACTTCTTGCCAAGCACTTCAACCACTACCTTCGAATTGGTAGGATTCCGGACTCATGGAAGGAGTCGAAAACAGTTTTAATCTTCAAAAAAGGTCAGCAGGAGGATATCAACAGCTATCGACCCATCAGTCTTCTCTCGGTTGTGTACAAGATCTTCACCAAGATACTGCTTAACCGCGTGGAGCGTTGCTTGGATGAATATCAGCCAGTGGAGCAAGCAGGGTTTCGCAAGGATTTCTCCTGCATGGACCATATTCAGACTGTCACACAGCTTATCGAGAGGAGCCGCGAATACCACCTCCCACTTGTCCTTGTCTTCGTGGATTATCGGAAAGCGTTCGACTCTGTGGAAATCAACGCCGTTTTGAATGCACTTGTGCACGCTGGTATACCATCGCCCTACATCCGACTTCTCGACGAATGGTTCTCGAACACATCGACTGCCATCCAGCTGTTCGATCGAAAGCTTAAAATTCCTATCGGGAAAGGAGTACGGCAGGGAGACACGATTTCTCCCAAGCTATTCACAGCGGCACTCCAGAATGCCATGAAAGACTTGAACTGAGACGATAAAGGCTACCTTTTTGACGGTAAACGGATCAGCAGCCTTCGCTTCGCCGACGATATTGTTCTCATATCTACCAGCACGGCAGAAGTCGAGGAAATGCTGTACGAGCTCAATGTGGCAGGTATGAAGATTGGATTGGACATGAATATGTCCAAAACGCAATTTATGGCCAACCAGTGGTGTGAAACAGGACTCGTAAGGTTAAATGAAGTCGCTCTGCAATAGGTCGACTCCTACGTCTATCTGGGAAGAGAGCTGAACATGGATAACGACCTCGCTCCTGAAATCGCCCGCAGGAGACGCGCAGCATGGGCTGCCTTCAGTTCGATTCGCGAAGTCACCGATCAGGTCAAGGATCCCGGCCTCAGGGCCTCGATATTCAACGCCTATGTACTGCCTGCGATGTGTTACGCGACGGAAACCTGGCCCGACAACAAAACAATCGCCAGAGCGATGCAAGCTACGCATCGTGCACTGGAGAGATGTCTTCTAAGGACAAGCCTTCGTCAGCAAGGGCAAGAAGGCCTACGAAGCTCGGAGCTACGGGAGAAGTCGCAGTTAGCAGACCCGCTGCAGTACATGAAGAAGTCCAAATATCGCTGGGCCGGACACCTGCTTCGACGAAAGGACGATAGATGGAGTCTCCGTGTCACAGAATGGCTCCCGAGAGACCATAAGAGACCACTGGGACGACCGCCAACGCGACGGGCAGACTCATTCTCAAGATGTTTCAGAGAGCGGAGTCTGCCTCACTGGATGCAAGCAGCCAGAGATCGAGCTGTCTGGAAGAGTTGTGGTCCCCGCTGAGAAGACCTCCAGCCGACAAAGGACCATCAAAGTATCAAAGTAAGTAAGTAAGTCGGTATTGTTCAATGTGTCCTAGGAAAATTTTATTGCTGTGATACTGAAGATACGAAGTTCTAAAAAAATCATAGTTCTACAAATTCCACAAAACAGGGGATATCAGGAGGGATTTGCTTGCATAGCACCTCAAAATCTACAGTGCAGGGCTACAAATAGGGAATACCAGGGTATCTTGCTGCTAGGAAAATAAAACCATAACCATAGCACTTCAAAACCAACATAATAGTGCTAAGGTCAGGGAATAACAAGGGGTTTCAATCTATCCAACTGACAAAAACCCCACGCTAGCACTTCCTCCTTCATAAAATCTCCATTGTAAGGAGAAGGCCCCGCCCGCTTTTGATTTCGAGTGCACTTGCTACGACGCTATAAAGAGTTTCTCCGCGCGCTTCTACCCAACCACCGCCGGAGCATTAGCAACCGTCTCAATGAAGCTGAACGGGTACAGCTTTTGTCATGCAGGGATACGCTGCGTAAGCGCTGGATTACTACTCGTTTATGGCCTGCTCAAGGATTTTGGTCGAATTTTTGGGATTTACCAATTCTAAAGGCCAGAAGGATAACTCGGTGGGAAAATGGAATTGAGATTCTGAAAGGGTGTCGGGCAGAGCTACAAGGCTCGAATTCAATAAGCTGCCGGAGAGTGTATCTATTATTTTCGTTAATTTCATTCTCTAAACGAATTCCCGAAAACGAATAACGTTCGAATGTAGTTCTTTAAATATAGTTTTATTCATTTGTTTGCTAACCTACTATAGTTATTTTCAGCCTTTTTGCTCATAATGTTCCAAACTCGCAAGAGAAGTGATTAGAAATTAGTTTAAGGTTCTTTCAACTGCTCTGATTTGTATCGAAAAATTTAAACACCATTCCCAGAAGAAGTGTTGCCAGACCTATAGCAGTGGAGCCTAAAAAACCATTTGTGTTTGTTGTTTCGAACTACATGAGTTAGTGGTACCACACGAGTGATAAAGCACAATATATAGGAAATGTCGATACTGCTCTCACCACTTTCGCGCAGATCTGAGTCTTGAAGAACAAAGCTGCGATAACGGTAGATTCACGTTGGAGCAGCTCGTATATGGAAATCAAATCCATTGGTTTCAAACCATTTCCTTCTGATGCTCAGTTGTAGTCGACTACCGTATTACTCCCTCTTGTGTTAAAAATCAGATTAACACAGGAGTTTTATCTTGGAAGAATGAAGTGACCGATTAGCCATCTGTCGTCTACATAGCGTGACCCCTGTGACGATAAACGTTGAGCCTATTAATGTTCGCTCAGATAATAGCTAGGAGAATATCACGCGAATAGATAGCTGCCTATCTGTCTGTTACAAGCAATCAATCTCGAAAAATTTTCCAAATAAAGAATCGTAAATTTTTGCAAATAAAATTCATCTGCTCGGCATCTGATGTGGATGCATCTGTAGGCACACGTGCAACACTGGTTCCAGTTTTCACAGCCTCGTTCTTCGAGATATATTAAGAACGAACGAAGAGAACTACTAGTGGTTCTTACTATACAGACTTCAATTGCAGTAGGTTTTATTATGCGTTTGTTTCTAAATTCGAAAGATATCCAGTTCTTAGATGCGTCTCACTTATGATAGGCACTGTACATTGTAATAGTGCGGTACCTCAGAATGGTCCTACAAGTACGTGTGTACCTTCCAAGTATTATGTAATCGTTAGTCATGGAAAAACGCGATAGTATGTTCAGTGATGGATGGATAGGTGAATAAATGTGTATTCACCTACAGAAATTTTGAAAAAAGTCTTCTTGAGAGCGTGAATCTGTTGAAGCTAGCTGAGGAAAATAATTCGGCAACGTACCTAGTAACTTTTACAAGATTCACTTAGTGGTTGTGAAATGTACGTTTTTTATCTCATAGTTATTGCTACGTTCGTGTAAGAGAAGGTAGTCTCTTTCAAGTGAATCATGCGTTGCAATGCGTTCGAAATACTTAAAAGGGTTAAAAACTCGACTAACTAAATATACCTAAAGTATATGGTTTGAGGGCAGGTATGATGGCTACAAGTAAGGGTTTGGAATGTTTGCGAAAGTTTAATTTCAAGGCGTCATAATTACCATACACATTGTGTTAAACATCTGAATGGTGGGAAATGTGAGATGCTCCATACATGACTCGTCACTGCCGCTCAAGCACTTTCCCAATAGGGACAGAACGCCGGTACAGTTGCAGTCTTATTCCTCTGTTGCGACTCTCATGCCGGAGATCACACCTACCTTTGTGGCACGGCAACAAAATGTATCAGAACGCTTTTTA
Source organism: Heligmosomoides polygyrus polygyrus (assembly GCA_947396885.1). Taxonomy (NCBI): domain Eukaryota; kingdom Metazoa; phylum Nematoda; class Chromadorea; order Rhabditida; family Heligmosomidae; genus Heligmosomoides; species Heligmosomoides polygyrus. The sequence goes on along the minus strand of OX377204.1, from coordinate 56,505,232 downwards.
ACAGAAGGAGATTTCAAGGTTTGTTGTGTTCCGCTCATGGCTAGCCACTCTCACAACTGTTTTGTCAGGCTGGCTCCGATTCTGGTGGGCGCTCGAATTGATGGACCTCAATACGTTTGATGGTTGCTTTTAAGATGAAGTGCTACAGGAAGCAGAACACAAAAGCTGCAAATTGTATGGGTATTGCTTTACTAAACAGAAGCTCCCCTTCTTTACTATTTCTAACGGCAGTGAGAAGCGACATAATTAAGAAGTAGAGTGAAAAGCAACTTACTGATGACTTCACAGTGGCCGGGGCTGGATCTTTTCTGGACTAAAAAGGAGAATGAGTTGCAGTATTTTCTTCGAAATGGAGGCTGTTGTTATTATTGTTAGCTTCCTAGTACAGTAATTCTGTAGTAGGGCTATTTTGCTATCGACAAGAGCGGCATGTATCAGGTTGATCGGAAATTCTTGATAGGTTTTCATATTTTTCTTTCTTTATTTATTTATTCTGCATCAAATGCAAATCCATCGACGATATAAACATCATTGTTAGTCACCACAGTGATCCACATACTGGGCAGGTCAGCGATTCCTTTGTCTCAGAATTGGGGCGACCAGGGGCCGGATTCATGAACAATTCACCGGCGGGTAAGTGCAAGATTTACCCCCACTCCCCCCCCCCCCCACTTACGCGCGATTCATGAACGCGCGGCGGGGAAAATCGGGGGGAAGTGTCGAGGTAAATGCTACCCCGTCGGCGGGTCGGGGAACATTTACCTTCAAGGCGAGGGTTTTGCTCCGAGGCCAATTTCTGACCCAGTGCAACCCTCCACTGGTCCATTGCCAGCTCTGAGCTGGCCGCCAGCCGCATAATCAATGCTCGGTAGGGGGCACCTAGTTGCCATCGGCTGCGCCGTCTTTCGCCGGACCTATGGTGAGTTGTTTGACCTTTTGTTTTTCTCTATTAGTCTCGAATCCTAGGGTTTTTGGGCCCTGTGGTCCATATGGCGGCCCACAATGCCACTTATTGTTACGTGATTTGCTCCCTTTAGTGGCATTGTGGGTCGGCTTGGGCCACCATGATCCCGGTGCACCACGCAAATCGTAATTACGATTTGCGTGGGTGGACTATGCCCGTCCGCCACCTTAGCCTCCCTTGGCATATGTTGTCTATGGGGCTACTGTGGTGGATGGCACCCATCGTTAGCCATGTAGGCCCATATTTACAATAGCACCCATACTGCCTAGTATGCTACTACTTTCCACCCCTCTCCCCCTCCCCCCTCCCCTTACCTCACATTTCACATTTCATTTCCCCTAACTACGATGCTGCCAGTGTCGGTGGCAGCGAATTCCCAGCAGCAAATGTGACTGCTTGGTTTCGCTGCTATCTGATGAAATTGGCCGCGGAGCAAAATCCTCGCCTTGGCCGTCATGAATCAGAAAAGAGAGGTAAGTTCAGGGAAAGTGGCGGGTAAATGGCCATCGAGGTAAGTGGGGGTAGAATTTACCTCCGGCCGCGTTCATGAATCCGGGCCCAGGAGTCAAAAAGTTGGCGACCCCCAACCTAAGTTTTCAAACATTGTGAAATTTTTCATAGCGAAGAAAGCCTTTAGTGGCGGAACAAGTGCTAGGCAGAGGGAGTTATTCCTTATTATATAATAATGCATATAATGCAGAGATGCATGACTCAGTGACTGGTGACAGTGGATACTACACCCAGCCGTTCGTCGTATTGCCGCCGCTAACCGTAAACACCACAACATGGCAGCGTGGCAGGCAGCCACGATCGCCGGTGTTTACTACCACGACGCTTCCACTGCCGGGTGGTCACCAAAGAACACCTGCTTGATGAGGTTTCGCAAGACGGCACCACGTGGCCGCTACACGGCTCAGACCTCTTATCTGTGATGGAAGACGTCGCTCCGCCGCACCATCCGCTTCTGCTTCACTCCGATCGGTCCTAGCAATAATTTTGGTTATTCACTAGCATGGCTGCTAGTGTATAACGAAAATGGGAAAACGAAAATGATTTGATGTGCAAATGGTCGAGATTGCGTCATGCACCCGTTCGAAACCTTACATTTCAGCTCACATCGGATATACGTGGGTTGAATGCTTGTCACAGCCTTGCTAATAATTGACGACGTTATCCTATGCTGGGCCTCTTTAGAACGTTTAGAACTTGACAGTGCACTACAACTTGTGGCAAAATGCAAGGTATTCTAGAAAGATAAGCGCCATATGAAACGCCCTACCATTGCTGCTTGAACAGGTTTTGAAGGAATATTTATTGATGAGGTGCTGTTTTGGTGTGGAAGACGCTATCCTATGCATTTTATGTTAAGTTTAAGAGTGAAACAACGGCTTTACCAGTTTGCCGCAAAATTGAACTATGCATGCGGCTCCTTATCAAGCAATCGAGTCTGAGATATAAGGCTTCAGACGGATGCATGGCCAAATCTTAACCTATTGCACGTCTCAAAATTTTCGTTATCCTTTACTTACGTACAAGTCTCAAACATCTTCAAGACCTTCAAGATTAGCAGCATTGTTAGAACATTTCAAGGAGAACCCGTGCAAGCTGTGGCGTGTTTTTAAGTTTTGAACTTTAAAAGGAGCACGAATCAGTCGATAAGGCCACATTGTTGATAAATTATGTCAAGAACTCAAGTGAAACACAATCGATCGAGTGTAAAATGCAGGAATTCAGAAGAGTGCGTGGCGCTATCTACTACTCACTCGTCATAAAATTCTTATTCACTTCCGCTTTCATACGAGCCCTTACCTTCTTCAGTACCTTTACTGTCAGCAAAGATATCACCATTCAAACATTGCTTAAATTGTTTGGGACGCTCTGTATAAAGATCAACGTTATGAGGATCTGGTTTGGCCATTTCCAAACAGTCTGCAGCATTGGGGTTTTAGGGAATTTTATTTATTATTAAAATTCTTAGTCAATCCTTTACCAACTAGCCTAGTACTAAGCTACCCTCAACGAAGGCAGTGCCTACGGTGGTCCTTGAAGGGCTATATGACCAGGTGCGATGTAGGTGCGATGTGTCTAAATAGGTTAGCTGATTGATTGAGGACGGAGATTTATTGGGGATCTTCTATACCTGTAATGGAAAACTCCGACGAGGAAACTAATTACGCTTCAGTTTTCTTCGATGGCTGATATTCTAAACAAATAGTAAGGTAAAAGCGTTGAGAACGAGTTTCTGAAACCATTAATCCTTTCACATTTTACTGTCCAAGCTAATTTTCTAGCTTTCTTTCCTTACTCTTGCTACTGTAGGAATATCCTAGTGTGTGGGGATCCAGTGATGCAGTATTAAAACTTCTGAAACTTTACGCTCCTAAAAGTCTTTATCCAGACGAAGTTAATACTATTCACTAATCATTTTTCAACCTTCGTAGTCTTCTATATCGAAGAGTGGTTAACGATATAATATTTTGTTTTAAAATATTGAAGGGAGAGCTTAAACTAAAAGCTAGTAAATATTGGATTTTCAGACCCAGTCCAGGCCGTATAAGTACGCTATCACCGCACTGTGAAAGAATTCATAGTAGACACGGAAATGGGCTAGTAAACTCACTGTTCTTTCGAGCAGCGAGATGGTTTCAATTAATTCCACGCAATGTTATAGAGGCACCTAATGTTCCGACATTTAAGAAGAGACTTAAAAAATAGATCTGCTATCAACTCTTCACATTCCAGATCTGTAAACACTATCTGTACGGATCAATGAAGTTCAGAATAAAGAGATCTTGATTATCTCGGCATATGAAGCATTGCTTTCGCTCTTTATTTGTGCAGCTACACGAAGGAAAAAAGAAATCATTAGGAGAAGAATACAGGCTACAATAATTAAACCGTTTCTTTCTCAATAGCGGAGACGGACAACCTTACTATTATAACATAACGCTAGCATCCTATTATAATGATAAATAATAATAAAAATTCTTCAGACGTTCCCCACATTGCTCTATTACACACATGGGCTCCGATATTTATCTCGACAGTGTTCAATTATTCTCACGGACTATAACGACGACACTATCTATATTCATATTGCTCGATTGTTTTCGCGATTATCACGACTATACTGCCTATATATCTACATATATATCATTTATAGCGCAATAATATGTGCATTGTAATAAATAAATAAATAAATAAATAAATTTAACATGTAAACAACTGTTACCGGCCTGAATATAATGTAGACATAAACTAATACCACGCTCCCCATATTAGGATCCTACCGTTCCCTCTAATATGTCGTGTCCATAACTCCCCATTCAACAACCATGCAACACAGATGAGCCGATCTCCTCCACCCTTGTTCTTGCACACTCGAAGAACTGGTCCCCGATGGGTGGTCGACGCGCCCCTTGCTCCGCCCCTTCGTATGGGTGGTGTGAAGAACAGCGTTCCGCCCAAGATCACGACTGTTCCGCTACCTGTTCTTGCTAGCGTGTACTTCTTCGATCAGATCCCTAAACAATAGCAACAGCATATCAATATCGATCGATATTATCCATTATCCGCGGAGCTATTGGCCTCGCAAGTCTTAATCGATCTGGGTGGATGTGCCGTGATTATGATGGCCGACGGAAGGTCTATCAGGAAACCAGCCACCATGAGGAAGTTTCACACAGACAATCAATATCGACCGATATTAATGATATTTTAAGCACTGATATAGGTTTTCTCCCAGACCATATATCGATCGCTATTATCGATCGTTTCACCTGTTCTCTCTCACAAGTGAGGTCAATGAGCGTCCCGTGGCAATTTTAAAAATGACCTATTGGGGTTGTAGGGGACTGTAAGAGAAGCACCGCAGTGGTTTTCAAATTTCCTGCGGACATCTGGGTAGGTTAAAAATTACGAAACACCGTATCACTTTAGTGCGAGCCGAGAAAGCAAAACCGACGTCTGGAACTGCCATGTCGTGGTTAGAGTCTATCCTGCAAAAGGTTTGGGATTGGAGCAGTAGCGGATTTACAACGATCTCACAATTTGCTTGTTATCGATACAGTAACCGAAGGGGAACATTGAGGTGCGCCGCTCACCACCAAGGCGGCAGCGCTTGATGGCCGAGTGGATAAGAGGGCGCACTTGCAGGAAAGGGGTCAGGTTTCGGATCCGGAGGGTGTGTTTCTGCATTGATGGGCTTGCTTAATCCGATTTTGTCGATGTAAAGTGTATTTTGACTACGGTATCGTACCGTACTAAAATTATAACCTTATTTTAGGCTGGATGTTACGGTATAGAAACAAAAAATAAAAAAGCAAAAGCGTTCATAATACACAGTTCGATTGGCCATTGAGGAGAGCAGGCGGCTTTTCTTTGCTCAAAAATATATAATATTCTTTGTCTTGACCGTCTTCTGTAGGCATTGACGGTGGGACTCAGCACGACTGTACTTCACGACTCCAAAGATCGAGGAGAAAATGAAGAAATTGGATAAAAAATATTCGTTTTTATATTTATTAGGTTGGCAACTAATTTCGTGGACTCTCAAGAATCTTCAGCAAAAGTATTTATTAGCAAATAACTGATTACAATCTTTAATTTGAATAAGATCCCTCGGAACGCAGAAGTGCTTCCCATATATCAGATAGCTGGTCTATCCCACGGCCATAGAGTTATTGTGCTTTTAAGGCCAAGAATCTTTGGAGGTGCATTTTGACCCGGTCCACATTAATAAATCGTCTTCCAACCAAGAATTACTGCACCGAACTAGAAATGTGGTAGTCACTCGGCGCAAGGTCTGACCTGTAAGGTGGATGAGTTTGACGCTCCCAGTCAAGGTCTTCTATTTTTTGAGGCGTTCGGCTCGTTACGTTCCCTCCGTTTGGTGGTGTCAAGAAGGTATTAACTTCTGGGAGCTCGTCAAGAACGATTCCAGCATTAATGCTGAAATCTACGCTTCTCATCCTGTCCGAGCGCAGGCTGAACTCGGCTGGAATCGGATCAGACAGATTTTCAGGAGCGGAATTATCTATCGGCAAGATAACGCCAGATCACCCGCCACGAATCGGGAGCTTAAAAAAATCGAAGACCTTAGCTGGAAGCGTCTAACTCACCCACCTTACAGCACAGGCTGTGCGCCAAATGACTAGCACCTTCTTAGCTCGCTGCAGCACTTCTTGGTTGGAGAACGACTTATTAATGTGGACCATGTCAAAATGCACCTCCAAGGATTCTTGGCTTCAAAAGCACAAGAATTCTACAGCTGTGGGATGGGCCAGGTAGCTGATAAATGTGAAGCAGTCCCGCGTTCCAACAGATCTTACTTTGGTTGAAAACTGTTGTTTGTTATTTGTTTATGAACACTTTTGTTGAAGGTGCTTGAGAGTCCACGAAATTAGTTGCCAACCTAATATTTATTCATTCAATTATTGTTTTTAAATTTATTTTTATTTGTTATATTTTATTATTATTTATCGTTTATATTTATTTTAATTAATTATTATATTTGATTGATTTTTTCTACCCCTCTTCGACTTCTGGAGAGAAAGTACAACACACCAATCTGTCTTCTTCATGCTCAACTAACCATATTGCTAGTGATCTCACGGCCAAACCTCTTCACTGCTACAAGAAGACGTATTACAACCTACATCATCGTCATCGTCCTGCGACCGTCTACATACATCCTGCGCTTCGTTCAAATCAAGCTAACATCACGAATGAAGGAACAGGAGACTTTTCTTCGCAGTTCCTCGTTAACATGCAAGGGCCTATCCCAACTACGAAATAGATAATATTCTTTATTTTGACCGTTTCCGTTAGGCGGTGGTCTGTTACTACTTCATGACTCCAAATGTCGAGGAGAGACTGAAAAAATGGATAAAAAGATTAATCTTAATTTTTACTTACTATTTATTTGTTATTTTATTTATTATATATTAATAATTTTTATTTATATTTTCAAATATTTAATAAATGTATATAAATGTATATAATTATATTTGATCGACTGTTGTGGTCACACTTCGGCATACTATACGACAGCTCTTCCTGTAACTGATATCAATTGTACTATACAATGTGTTCTCCGTGTCCGTGAGTTATTGGTTGTCTTGCTAACTGCCTTCCTCCCAACTACTCTGCTCCTATTCGTAGGGAGATCGCCGTAACAGATGCTTTTCGGAGCATAATTTCAAATGCTTTGTATGAGGATATTGATTGTGCTGATGAGGAGGAAACACTCCAGGTAGTTTTTTTGTTTGATGTTTATTCCATTGACGTTCTCTCATTCGTGATGTTAGCTTGTCTTGAACGAAGCGCAAGATGTAGACTACACGTAGTATTACGTCGCCGTGTAGCAGTGGCGAGGTTGCTATATGTGACGGCCGTGAGATCACTAGAAATATGCTTGAACACATTTGTTTAAGCCTGGAGCGGCTGATATAGAGGCTATATGTTGTTACAGGATGTTTTGTTACGATCAAAACTCTTGCGCCAGGCGGGACTCGAACCCGCATCTTCTGCTTTCCGGGCAGCGATGTCTTAAACAAATGTGTTCAAGCATTGTTACTAGTAAGGTCCTCAGCTTAACCGGTTCCATGCTGATATCAGCGGCCGGCCCATCCCCGTATCACGGGTGGGTGCTGACGGACCTCGGGGATATCGCGGATGTTACGTGCGGTCAAACAGCGCTGGTGGTGTAAGGCGAACATCGCTGCCCGGAAAGCAGAAGATGCGGGTTCGAGTCCCGCCTGGCGCAAGAGTTTTGATCGTAACAAAACATCCTGTAACAACATATAGCCTCTATATCAGCCGCTCCAGGCTTAAACAAATGTGTTCAAGCATTGTTACTAGTAAGGTCCTCAGCTTAACCGGTTCCATGCTGATATCAGCGGCCGGCCCATCCCCGTATCACGGGTGGGTGCTGACGGACCTCGAGGATATCGCGGATGTTACGTGCGGTCAAACAGCGCTGGTGGTGTAAGGCGAACATCGCTGCCCGGAAAGCAGAAGATGCGGGTTCGAGTCCCGCCTGGCGCAAGAGTTTTGATCGTAACAAAACATCCTGTAACATCTAGAAATATGGTTGGTTGAGCATGAAGAAGACAGATTGGTACTGTTATACTTTCCCTCCAGAGGTCGAAGAGGGGTCGAAAAATCAATCATAAATATAATAATTAATTAATTAAAATAAATATAAATAATAAATAATAATAAAATATAACAAATAAAAATAAATTTAAAACAATAATTGAATGAATAAAGAAATATAAAAACGAATCTTTTTTATACAATTTCTAAATTTTCTCCTCGATCTTTGGAGTCGTGAAGTACAGTCGTGCTGAGTCCCACCGTCAATGTCTACAGAAGACGGTCAAGACAAAGAATATTATCTATTTTTGAGCAAAGAAAAGCCGCCTGCTCTCCTCAATGGCCAATCGAACTGTGTATTATGAACGTTTTTGCTTTATTTATTTTTTGTTTCTATATCGTAACATCCAGGCTAAAATAAGGCTATAATGTCAGTACGGTACAATACCGTGGTCGAAATACACTTTACATCGACAAAATCGGATTGAGCAAGCCCAGCAATGCAGAAAACTCACCCTCACGATAAACCCTGACCCCTTTCCTGCAAGTGCGCCCTCTTATCCACTCGGCCATCAAGCGCTGCCGCCTTGGTGGTGAGCGGCGCACCTCAATGTTCCCCTTCGGTTACTGTATCGATAACAAGCAAATTGTGAGATCGTTGTAAATCCGCTACTGCTCCAATCCCAAACCTTTTGCAGGATAGACTCTAACCACGACATGGCAGTTCCAGACGTCGGTTTTGCTTTCTCGGCTCGCACTAAAGTGATACGGTTTTTCGTAATTTTTAACCTACCCAGATGTCCGCAGGAAATTTGAAAACCACTGCGGTGCTTCTCTTACAGTCCCCTACAACCTTCAATAGGTCACTTTTAAGATTGCCACGGGACGCTCATTGACCTCCCTTGTAAGACTTAATCGATCGGGGTGGATGATGCGTGATTATGATGGCCGACGGAAGGTCTGCTAGGTAATAGCCACCATGGTAAAGCTTAGATCAAGCAGTCAATATCAACCGAACTATTGATTGGTCAATGTCATAGTCTGGAAGACGCTTCTTTTGATTTGGAAATTCCACTTTGATCTCAGGAGCATACATACTTCACGCGCTGGATTAATAATCTATTTCTACCTGCCCAGGTCCTCCAATTTTAATGGTGGACCAGGAGAAGCCAGCGAAGAAAGTCGTCGGACCTACGCTCGGTTCGACTTCGATTTCAACCAAGTCTTGCTCCTTGGTCCTCAATTTTCGGCAGTGCTTTGACCAGTTTCCATATTACTATATGCAGAGGAGGATAGTTTTGTCCTAAGTCGTCCTTTCAGTCGACATTCATCACACCTAGTGGCTTAAAGCACGGCGACTGGACAGAAACATCAGAAATACGATGAGGCTTGACGAGCTGCAATAGGTTGTGAACACAACCCTACACGAAGCAGGAGTGTTGCAGACATTTTCCTGAATGCTGTACTGGGATGTAACTGATGCTATGGCAGCGCGACAGGAGGTACACCCACCCCCTGCTAGGTAGCGTGGCGTCAGGAGGTACAGGCGCTGTTCTGCGGACAGGAAACTTTTGTTTTGCGTGTCAAAGGTTTCATAAGGCAGCCCTCAGACTCTGAAGCCTAGGGGTTGGGGATGGGTGAGCAAGGAGGATGAGAGGAAGACCGCACGCCACCCAGCAGGAGGCGGGTGTACCTCCTGACTGTCTCCCGTAACGTATCAATCGATCTGTAGTAGGCATTCGCTTAAACGCTGGTGTCAGTGTAAAATGGCAGATGGGGTGGGCTCTCCCAGCCCAGCTCTTGGAGTTCTTCGTGGGTCGCTTTAGTCACATGGGGTTTGGCGTTGTCATGAAGAAGGTGCACTGAAGGTCAACTCGGCCGTTTTTTCCGAACAGCTGGAACTCTCTGCTGGGCTGTTCCCCTCGAAGCAGCCAAACGGCACGGTGTCTTTGGAGCTTTGGAAGCCAACTCTCATCTCCGGCAACCACCTTTTCCAGAAACTCTTCAGGTGCGGGCGCAGAGGGAGAGTCAGACAAATAGATACCCGACCGAATCACATGCTATCGGTCAAGGGATTTGGGATCCATTATAGTTGTGCTCTACCAAAAATTTCGATTAACCGAACAGCGACGATTTTCGAATATTCGAGAAGCGCGATCTTTCAAGCACTCGAATTCGAATACATTCGAAAATTGTGTTTTTCGAGCATTTGCACTCGAATGTTCGAATTCGAATATTGGAATATTCATTCGGACGCAACTAGCGTTTTGGTAGGGAAGACCATTTCATAAATTTATTACCCACTGTAAACTGCGTTCGACAGAGCGGCAGATACAAAGACTTCAGAGGACTTGTCATTACTCTTATACCAATTGGTTAATTGCCAAAGGGGATCGGTAGCAGGGATGGGCGGAAATTTTGATAATTTTCGCAGAAAACAGAAAATTTCGAAATTATCACACAACATAATTATTCTGCCTAAAGACCCACTTTTCCAGTAGCTGTCGCGTGGGAAAAGTTGTCGAAAATTAGGTGGGGCGGCCACGTAATGCGCTTCGCAGACACCCGCTGAACGAGAGCCGTTACCGAATGGAGACCGCGGCATGTCAAGAGAACACCAGGACGCTCACCAACGCGTTGATCGGACTTCTTCGTGAAAGCTCTGAACCGTCGATATGACGGTCTTCGTGTCCGTTGAGCGAGGATTATCGATTGGAGCACTCTGGCACGCGACAGGGACGAATGAAGACTTGCTGATGCTTGCTTGAGCAACTCGATGATTAGGAGAACGATAGATGATACAGGTGATTCATGAAAAATTTGATGTATTACAACTGTGTCACTACATCAGCAAAATCAAGGGTAACTAAAACTTATCTGTCTCTACATAATTTTTGACAACTAAAAGCTGAGCAATGTTTACAGTTTCAAAAAGCAGCTTCGCCAAAGAAAGCGATGGGGATGACCGGCCAACAATTTTCAATTTTTAAACCGGAGGTGGAGAATAATCCTACCCACAGTCACTATAGGACAAGCGGTTAATTAACAGATAATTAAAGGCCCCTCAAAACACTGAAATTGAAGCATTGGTATAAAGTTGTAAGTAGTCGTAGATGGTCCAAATTGCTGCTGAAATTCAGAAGAAAACGAAAGCCAAATTATGAAAGACGAGAAATGACCTATGAAAGGACTCCATGTCAACAGCACTTATACAATCAATCAAACGGACAAAGCGGATTAGTTCATGAGTGTATGGTGCAATTTCTACATGAGCACATCCAAGAACGCCACATGCTTCCATTTGAAATTTTCGAGAAACATTATTTTGGAATAAAACTTATGATTCTATGATTCTATGACGCTTTTTGAATACTTTCTATTGGATTTTCGTGATATAATTTTGTTCGCCCCTCCACTCATTTTCTGTTTTCTGGCCAGCTTTTTGGCCATTTTCCCAGAAAACAGAAAACAGTGAAAATTTTCCCAAAATGGCCAGAAAATCAGATAACAGAAAACAGAAATTCCTCCCATCCCTGGTCAGGACTTTAACAGGAGGGCGTGTCCGACCAACAGCGGACGGCGATCCAGGTCCTGTTTATCCTTTTGCGGGAAGTGAGCCAAAGCTAGCCTTCGTCGATTAGATATGGCCATTGAACCGTGCTTCTCTTGTTGGCTCCCTCGTTACATTGGAGTCTCATGTGTGATACCTTTCTAATGTTTTCTGTGAGTTTTAGAAGTGTGTATCGTAGTAACCTTGTATTCAGCATGATCGACTATTACATTGATCCATCACCAAGATGTGCGGATCGCCTTTTGGATTTCTATGGAGAGCTTGTTTCTTGTGTCTTTTGTAATTTTACTAACTGTGTCACAAATTAGAATTTTTATCCTTCTTGCGTTATTGGTAGCACTTCTGCTTACAGGATGCGTAAAAAGTATTGACACACTAAACGTAAACGTTAGAAATAACAACACATTATAAAATGTAATAACTTTATATACAAAAAAGTCAACAATGATCTGGCGAACAGAATAGAATCACTTGTATTTTCTGTGGAATTCTTTGCTGCGAATGCAGGGACGAAGACGCCGAGGAAAGGCATCGACGGTGCGCCGCAAGTAGTCCACGTCGATTTCGTTCCATGCTTCGACCAGGTCATCCCTCACTGACTTCATACTTTTGTGGTGCAAGCTTTGTTCTCCGAAACTTCCCATATAGAGTAATTCAGCGAATTCAAATCTAGTCTATATAGAGGTAATTCCTCTGCGGAAATGAAGTCCTTCAAGTTGGCGCCGCACCAGTCCTGAACAATCCTGCGTAGGAGTATAATCTTGATGGAAGACATACGGCTTTTCCTCGAGGTGAGGTTTGAGCCAAGGAACTAGCTGCTTCTTTAGGGCGTTAATAAAGATAGCTCTACTGATTTATCTTCACTCCTGTATCCATGAAAAAGAGAGGCACTTGTGATGAATCCACAAACCATGATACTGGCCGGGTGCGCCTTCCTTGCAGCGAGCCTTCAGCCAGAATTAGCACTTTGGAGGTCCTTGAAGAGTATGTAACACTTTACGGGTTGAATGCATAAAATTATCAAGTCGCTGAAGGTCAAAGCATGGAACGAAATCGACGTGGGCTACTTGCGGCGCACCGTCGATGCCTTTCCTCGGCGTCTTCGCCCCTACATTCGCAGCAAAGAAGCCCATAAAGAATACAAGTGATGCTATTCTGTTCGCTAGATCATTGTTCATATTTTGTATATAATCTTTTTAAATTTTATAATACGATGTTACTTATAATGTTTACGTTTAGTGCGTCAATACTTTTTACGTCACCTGTATTTTGGCGTCGATCACTCTTCCCTACTCTAGAGGGTGGGGAGGGAGCACCCATACAGGTGAGAGGGGGGGGGGCACCCATACTTGGAACATGTATCTATAGCGTCCAAGTTGACGGTAAAATTTGGAGACAACAAGCAAATCGACTGCGACCCAGAACTAGCACGTGTCTTGTCGACAATGCAATGTCCATGGATCAGCTCGAGTCGCCATTTCTACCGTGCCTAAACGAGGGACCCCTGCGCAGGATCAGGATGATGAATTGGACCAGCGTGGACCCTCGATACAACCTACCGACATGTTCTTTCCGCTCCATGGCAAATGCAGATAAGACACCCTCCGAATCGGCTTGAGGTCAACCCTAAGAAACAACTTACACCTCTAATGTTTCTCTTAGGAGAGAGGTGTTGGATCTCTAACCCTGCGTTTGACTGGTTGACTGCCCGGGTGGTCTATAGATATGGTACTGCTTGACCTGGACCGCCTCTTTTTCCGTGTATATAAACCGGCTGTTGTACGCATAATGTTGTGGGTTATTCGTGCTAATAAATCTATTCGCTACTACGCCTACGGTTCCGACGGCACAACATACTCCCTATTTACGCTTTGCAGAGAAACCTCGGGAATGTTCTAAAAAACATGTTAAATCTTGGATATCAATTGAAAGTCGGAAGTTCTAGACTTCTGAAAAGACCACTATCAAGAGTTTCCGATCAACCTAATATTTCGACGTCCACTCTACACCCGAAGCGGGTTGACATCGTTTAAAACTATTCGATATCCATTCCAACGTACAATAAACACTAGATCAAAATCTTAATCTTAATTTTAAATAATCTTAACTCACCGGAAGTGGTAGCGGTTTAGGGCTTCTCTGAGCCTGCTCTGATTTCGGCTAAAAATGCTATATGTTTTGCAGTTTAACCATTTTCTTTTACAGAAGAAACGTTTTTTGCCGATTGCCAGATCTGCTCGACTGTTTCGAATTCATGGAACATTGTTCTAATCAAGAAATTCTGGCTGCCTCGATGGCTTGAGCACAAGTTACCTTAACCATTGACAGGGTATGACGTTTGCTAAAGTGTAATTCACAAGCCAAACATCAAGTCTGAATTTAAGATTTTTATGTGAGAGCAAACATCCTGTCTATGTCACTCTATGCTACGATTTCTAACTCCGACATTTTTACTCACAGACTCACAAAATTGCTCATTCAGCGACAGTAGACTCAGAATCGTCTCGTCTTCACTGCCCAGTGACGTTGGTAGATTCAATTGCCACTGATTGTGCAATTTCTCAGTCTACGAGTCCCATCAATGACCTTAGTTACCTGGAAGGGTGATAGCAAAAACTGGAAGGAAATGTGCTCTCCCCATCAGGCAGGCGAAGTACGGGTATGTGCAGTACTGTGTAGTCCTCATTTCGTCTCACCCTTTTGAAGTTCTGTTCACAATTATGAAATCATGTCGCTACGCTTGGATTACTAGTATTTGCTTATGCTCACTGATATCCATGAAACAATTCACCGCCCACGATGGATGTAGTATTTGATTGGCCTGGGCGGGAACGAAACCAGAAAGCAAGCTTTAGAGACCACGAGCAGTACCGCGGGTCCATGAAAGGCTTATAGAGGATAAAACTGAGTTCTTCGAGTGTCAAAGGGATGACAATACTTTCAGAGGTTAGGCCTCAGGCTCAGTTTCGGAATTAGATATAACATCAGTGACAGCAACTCGTTCTGGAACAACTACGATCATTGATATAACCTATGATCGCTCTTTTCAAAAAGTGGATTTCAGCTTACCAGCTCTAGTGTTATTTTAACTGTCGTCCATTTCTTTAAACCTTCCTCAACTTTTAGGTACAAACTGCTGGACGTATTCAGAAATTTGAGAATGCTGCGAAATAATGCCAGAATGAGCAAGCCGAAAGCTATTGAAAAGTTGGCAAAATGCTATGGCATTGAAAGGGAATCTGATCACACAGAAGATCGTTGCAGAAAAACATAGAATGTCTTTAGCATAGTTGGAAGAGCGGTAAGTAGTAATACTCAACGAGCCTCAGTGATGGTTTGGGCAGGTGTGTCGGCAACCGGCCGCAAGCCATCGGTTTTCGTCAAAAAAAGGAGTAAAAATTAATACGGAAAGTTGGAGTTCCTTGGCTCATTCCCATCACGGCGAAGCGGAATGGACGTTTCAGTAAAAATTAACAGTAGAAGTACAGTAAAAATTAAAGGTTGCTCTAGTGCAGAAATTTCTCTGCCAATTTTAGCATAACGCCGAGGCCCGACACATTTTCGACGCCTGAACGAGCGGCATCCTAATCTCAGACACTACTCTATATAATTTGCTTTGGGCTAATGGTAATTTGAGTGTCTATTTTAAAATTTGGTGCAATCCCAATAAGGGCGTCCTCCTTATACAAGCATTTAAGTAATGGTTGAATTGGAAGCACATGCGACATAATGTACAAATTAAGGCAGCCACTAGACTCCCAAGGAAGCCCAGGGTTTGGGGTGGACACGCCAAGAGGACAAGGGTAGAACGCACGTCCCGTTATGAGGTCTCCCTTATTGGGATTGATCTTAAATTTAAGATTTTTTACAGCGTGCAAAGATTTTTCGAAGTGTTCTTCGAATCGTTCACTGAGATGTAACAAAATATTAGACCTGTCATGGAAATACAGTGCGGTCGCATTCAAAATCGCCGCTTTCATGGAAAAAATTCCATCTGTGGAAGACCAGAGATGAAATGCTACCGCATCTCAATGCCTTTCTTGTGGAAAGGGAATTGAATCCGGTTCAAATGTGACTGTGTACGGCCCAGAGATCCCTGTATGTGGGCGTGGCATTGCACAGAGTGCATGGATGTGCTCGCGTCTGCGCGGGTTGTATACGTGTTTGCACGGCCAAAAGCTGCATTCGGAAGAGTGGGGATAAATCGTTAGACGACTCGAGACTGCCTGAAAACTCTCGCCCGTCCCTTCGGCAGTGGCAGACTGTCAGGAGTTCCTCGCCCGCACGACACAGCCTACGCGCAAACCAAACTCAGTGTTCGATTAGAGCGCGCTAACCCCGAGGCGCTCCACTCATAGCGGGACTTGACTGGTGAGTGATGGGTGTGTGCCATCCAAGCTGCTCGTGTGGAAACTGCTTTCGCTCGTCGTCACTCAGGAGGAGTTCGCTGCAGGGTTCTTCGCTCTTCTAGCGCAGAACCAGGCAAAAAAACGCCGGCAAATTATGGAGACATCGAAACCCCTCATATCCCAACCACTCTGTTGAAATGCAAAAATCACTCAACGCGGGAGAACCGAACCCCGACCTCCCTCGCATGAAGCAGCGCCAATATCTACTGCCCCACGACCCGCTTGCCGGTAGTGCCATCGCGGGCGCGTAAATCATCGCAACCAGGGGTGCACACGAAGTTTTGTGCGTTAAATTTTTTTAACGAAATTTTTACGGAAAATTTTCGTTAAATTTCGTTAAAGAAATACAATTAGCTACAAACTACTACTTAAAATGAAAAAAAACCTTATATGTTCCTACTTTAATGGGTGAACAACTAAATTCAAGGAATGGAGTGAACACTACAATGAAGAACAAACAATTCACTATCAACAAAGTATGACATAAACAGGCTCTCATTAATAAATTATCTTCAGGGTGTGGAAGAAGAATAGGTGTGGAATTATCATCCAAGAGAACGGTACATAGTGGCTGGGGTAAGTCAGACCAGACAGATCCCGGGATTCTCCTTTTTCCTAGTTCTTTGCGAAACCGTTTTCCGTGACGGTTTTACGAACATGTGCAATCTCGATGCTGGCACGAGACCACTAGTACAGAAAGAATAAATAAAAATACAACTGAAGGCCTGTCGGTGTTAACACGTAGGCGAACGCACGATTTTCGCGTACCTAGTGCGTGGGACCAATCGATTTTTTGCAACGTCGTGACCGTGACACGCCATCGTGTCACACGGTCCGCACGGCCGAACGGGCGTGACACGGTCGTCGACGTCTTAACGTTCAGGAAAAGTAGCTTCCCAAATTTTTTTGTATCAATCGTTATTCTCAAATCATTTAGTCGTCCACCGACTCAAAACATTTTTTCTTCTCGACTGTTTCAGATGGCGAGTATTTTGGAATAAGCAGCGCGATGTGGAGATAGGCGTATTTTACGTGAGTATTAGACCAGTAGTATGTTTGTGGATTTGTTGACGTGCTGGGTGGATCAACGAAGAACTTTTCTAGCTTCAAAATACATTAAATCCAAAAATCCAAATGTGCCATAGATGTGAAAATAGCATGAAAGCATTGAAATATCGTTGCTGATTTCAATATTTTTTCAGGAACAATCCTAATCGGAAGGATGAGGCCTTCAACGTTGCTGAAGAGTAGGGAAATTGATCAAATTATTGAGAAAAAGGTCCGTTAAAAATTCCGTTAAATTTCCAAAAATTTCCGTTAAGTCGTTGAACCAGATTTTAACGAAAAATGCCGTTAATTCGTTAAATTCGTTAAATCGTTAACCGTTAAATGTGCACCCCTGATCGCAACGCGTGAGTGAGTGGAGCGCTTGGGGTTAACACGCTCTAATCGAACGTCGAGTTTGAATTGCGCGCGTCGTGGTCACACGCGCACGGATTGTTGGTCGGAATTTATACGAGATCAGCCGCGTGTTGAAACACATATTGTTGCTGATTTTTCCCTGACCCCGAAAGAGCCCCCATTTCTGCAGCGATGGGAATGAGGAGTACGGAGAGGCTTCTCAAATCTCGCGGCCTATCCAGGCTGCGCACACAGAGACGGACTAGGATGACGACCTGTACTTACAACGCCCGCACGCGTCCTCTGGAAACATCTGTCGAGGACCTGATGATACAAGTCAGGTAGAACAACTACGACGCCATTGGGCTGGCTAAAACGAGCAGGCGCCAGCACCTATGCGTCGCCGAGGACTCGGGAAAGAGCTGTTCCTTGAAACATGCGACAGCAATAGGCGACGCCAAGATCGGGCTGCGGAGGCCGCCTGAAGAACGTTGGGCCCACGATTTGTAGTGGAACGAGCAAGGTGAAAGGCTGTCTGAGTTTATCATCTCGACCAAGACCATCCATGGAAACTCACAGTTCCAGAAGCCTCACTTCCTACGATGGACCTGGGAATCTCCCGGTGGCCGGTTCCACAACGAGATCGATCACATCATCTTCAACCGCAAGTAGCCAACGTTTCCGTTGTCCCCAAGTTCTACACGGGATCAGACCACCGCCTCCTTCGCGCGGGGTTGCGCTTTTCGCGTCAAGGAGAGAAGGCCGCGAAGTCTAAGAAGAGGAGCCCCAGAATGATCATCAACTGGGACCTATACACCTCCCTTGCCGGCCTTTGGGAAGATACCGTCAACACTGACAAAGAATACGACCGCTTCGTGCACTATCTCCGCGACAGTGCTAAGTGAGCCAAGAGCTTGAACACCGCCAAGAGACGTCTGTCTCCGGAAACTCTCGAGCTGATACGCCAGCGTGGAGCAGCACGAGCGTCAGGCAACTACCAACCGACATCCGAGCTTGCGAAGCTATGCAAAGAGGCGATAAAGGATGATTTTAAGGAGAGAAGGGCGAAAGTATTGGCTGAAGCTGCAGAGGCAGGTTTAAGCATTCGCAATGTCTGCCAGAACTTCGCCAACTTCAAGACCGAAATGACCGCTCTCCGACGTCCTGACGGTACCGTCACCTCTTTCAGAAGGACCATGGAGAAGGGCATCCACGACTTCTATTCTTTTTTTCGATAGTCACATCCACCTGCCCTCATGCCATCTTCCACAGGATGGATGCGTCGTTCCCTCTGTTCTCCCTTCCGAGATCCGACAAGCCATCTCGTCGGTGAAGAAACGTACAGCACTCGGTCCCGACAGGATCATACCCGAACACCTGGAGAACCTCCCGCCAACGCTCATTGATACCTTGGCGCGGCTCTTCACACGCTACCTGTCGGAGTGCCAGGTTCCATCTCAGTTGAAGACCACCAAGACGTCTTGCTGTACAGGAAGGGAGACGTGCACGACATTGGCAGCTATCGCCCGATCTGCCTGCTGTCCGTAGTTTACAAGCTGTTCACTCGAGTGATCCTGAATAGGATTAGCTGAACGCTGGACGAAGGACAGCCATGCGAGCAAGCAGGATTTCGGAGAGGATTCAGCACGATCGACCACATACACACCATTACGAAGCTCATCGTAGTGTCGCGAGAGTAAAATCTGCCGCTATGTCTTACGATCATCAAGCTGTAGAAGGCATTCGACTCCATCGAAACTGAAGCGGTTATTGGCGCCCTGCTCACAGTGGGCCTCCCTACTCAGCACATCAGAGAAATTCGAGAGCTGGATGAACGTGGATCTACGACCGAAATTTCACCATTCTATTAGGGTGTCCCATAATTTTCTGGGCTATCATACCATCTTTATTAAAAGTTATTACAACAGGATAATGATCAAGGGTAGTCAAATGATATATTTTCCATCTGTGGCCACACCCTTTCTCCAACGATTGGGCAGAGAGTTGTTTGCATTCTACCAGAAAGAAGCAGGCCTGCTGCCGATCCATTCGTCGATTGCGCACTAAACCTTTTGACGTTACGAGCATCGTTTGTTCATGAAAAAAGAAGCAAGACCTCTAAATGCAGCATAGCCACAAGGGCTGATATCTGGTGAATACGCAGGATGTGCCGCAATTTAGATAGACTCCTTTCCCACCGCCTTCTGCGTTCGTTTCGCTCGATGCGGTGGCGCATTAGACACTAACACACGAATAGTACCGAATCTTGGGTATTCTCAAGCAGCTTACGCTTCGGGTCCAGCATATCTTCAATGAACAAGTCTGAAGCTGTAATCGCTTGCCCATCCGGCAAAAGCGAGTAGTGCAGGACTTCCCGACTCGTGAACCAAAATGAAAGCAAAATCTTCTTCCCATGTGGTGACGGCTTCGGAATTCGTTCTGGTCTTGTGTGCTTCAGAAGCCACTGGATCACCCGAGTGGTGTTATCGTACATGCACCACTTCTCGTCCTGTGCCACAGTCGTGTTTAACCACGCAGTCGTTCTTGCGCGGTTGAGATTATTCTGACAGGTGACCACTCACTCTCACCTCTGAGACGGAGTCAGTGTATACGGGATCCATAATGGCAAGACTGCCCTTCTTCCGCTTTGTTTCAGGTAACGATGTGCCACGTCATGGAGTATTGATAACCTTAGATATCGTCCTTACGCTTCTGGCAGGTTGCCTCCTGACTGCTGCAAGCACTCGCCGTTCATTCGGTCCGATCGCTCTTCCAGTATGCTTCTTGTCTGTAATGCTGTACATTCCCTTCCGGAAATGATTGAGCCAAGTTTCACACGTGAGCTTGCTGCGCACGTCAGGACCTAACAAAGCAACGATACCTTTGTGAGCAGCGTACGCAGACTGCCCAGAACGGTAGTGATGAAGAAACAAGTCGCGATACGTCGATTTCTGCTCCATTTTTGAGAAATTGCCAAAGTGCGGGCAGCAGGCCGATAGAGGTAATCAATATCCTGTTGCGAAACATATTCGAATCGCCTTCTTCTGCCAAGAGAACATCCCGTTTGGATCTTGTATAAAGAAGTTATAACGCGCTAAACACTTATGGTTCAAATAGCCCAGAAAATTATGGGACACCCTAATACAACGACGTCGTTATCATCGTGAAATAAGGGGTTCGGCAAGGGGATACCATATCCCCAAAGCTACGTATTCAGCGCCGCCCTCGAAAACGTCATGTGTGAGCTAAAATGGGAAGACGTAGGAGTGAAGGTCGATTACCGGCAACTGCCCCATCTTCGCTTCGCTGACGGCATCGTGCGTTAGCCAGGCGGAGCGACTGCGGAAGACTTCGATCGTGTATGGAAACGTTTCACTACTACAGCTGAATCTTACGAAGACGATGTTCATGAGGAACGGGCGAGTTTCCGATGTCCCACTCTCGCTCCACTGAACGAACATCTTCGAATGCTCCAACTTCATGTATCTGGTTCGGGAAGTCAACACGGCCAACCCCCTAGAGCCGAAGCTGAACAGGAGGCAACGAGCGGCTTGGGAAGCTTTCAAGGACATCGAAGATGTCGTGGGGAAGGCGAAGAACGTCCAGCCCGTGTCCACTTATTCGACTCCGCTGCTCTTTCTGCGGCTCTACAAAAGCAAGATGAATACGCGATCAGCGTCACGCACCGTGGAATCGAGAGGACGATGCTCTGAGAGGCACGACCCGAGCAAGTTAAGAACGCTCTTCGTGTCGCTCGAGCGAGGATCCTTCGATGCGCTCTGGCACGCTGCAGGGACGAATGGAGACGCTGCTGCGCTCGTTCGAGCAACTCGATGATCAATTGGGAGAGGGGAGATTCAGCTGATGTGATCCACGTAAAAATTGTTGATCAGTGCTATCTTCAGTTGTGTGAAAGGGATTACTTAACTCACCATTATTTGTTTTTTTCAAACGAGACTCGTATCTTTCTGGGAGAAAACACACGGTTTGGTAGTACCTGAGGATTCCCGGAACTTGTGGAAGTACCAGCCGTACTCCTGTCTTTGCCACCACATCCAAGCAAGTGCATGACGATCAAAATCAAGGAAACTACAAACATGATGAGACAAAGCATGGCGAACTCTGAAAAGAAGGTTTACTCGTTGTTTTCACTTTTTGTTCCTCGACTATTATTTTACAGAACTTTTAGGAATGAGAATTGCAGTTTTCTGGATGATTTTCTGGCCGTGAATATATATTGCAAGCAAAAAGAGGCGGCTTGATTTGTTTCATATTGCTTTGAGTTGATATTGAACAAAGAGAAAGTAGGTGCTGCACAATTATTCGTCCTCAGTCAGACCTCAGACCAGGAAGTATTTTGTCTTGATTGCACTCCATATGACTACTGTCATGAACACCGCTGAGTAGCATCATTGGAACCAGAAACGCTCGAGGGGCTTTGTGGAGAAGAACTTGGAGAACGTAACCCAACGATGAACAAGCGAAACGAATGCATTTCGATCCTGAGTGACTTTTTGCCGTTCATTCCGTTGTGTGCGATATGAGACCAAGACCAACTACTTCTATCACATTACTATAGATTTGTACTTGGTAGGCCTCATTTGCTTTATGCTAGTGCTATAACAGAGCTTTCACTCAGCGGTGGTGGAACAACGGTGAGTTCGGTTTGCTTGAGCTGACTCATCAGACATTCCTAGGAATTCGTTGAAACTGGCTGAGTTGGAAACCTAAGTCTTTGCCGAGATGAGTGCCTGATCTTAGGCTTTGAACTTCTTTCAAGTCCTTGGAAACGACGACATTGTCAAAACGTCGGTTCGAAGTAAACGTTCCATCATATCAAACCTGCGTGGCACAGAAGCTTTAAAAGAAACTTCAAAAACGAATTTCAGATCCAAGTTCAGCGCGCTCGATTACCCTAGAGCTAAAGTTCCCAGGCACGTAGAAGAAGCGCCGGCAAAATTTGATCAAAAATGGAAAAAAAACCCACAGCGCCGGCAAAATTTGACCAAAAATGGCCAAAATTGAGAACTTGCGCTCCATTGAAAAGGCCGGCCGCGGACGAGTTGTCGGCCGCAAGGCGCCGAAAACGTTGCAGGCTCGCAATTCCTCTAATTTGAGGTTTTTTTTCGGTTCCATTCGATTCGTCTCTTCGAGATCTACACAAACATTATACAACTTCGCCAAACCACCGCATTTTCGCAGTGGGTGGTCAAGGGTGACTGGAGCAGACTTCTGCCATTGGAGAAGCTTATCTTCCAGGGCTTGCATGTTCTGGAGCATCTCAAGCATGGCGTAAAGTGTTTTGTCATGTCAGGAATCCTCTGAGAGTGCGCCGTGCACAATGCATATAGAATCGAACCTATCAATCGAGGGGGACATTTGTAGAGTGAGCATTTAGGGAGTTTTATGAGAAATTCTCAGCCGCCCTACTCAGCAGTTGCTGTACTCTGTCCCGACGAGACTTTGGAGTGCGCTGTGCACAATGTGTATATGATTGAACCTATCAATCGACTGGGCGCGACCGCTCGCAAATTGCACCGCGGGCGTGTTCTGAGTGCAATGACTCTGTCACGTTCAAGTCTTTCCGGCTGCAAGTGGTGGATTTTGTAGGCAGTAGAAAGTTCAAGAAGCGCGTTGAAACATAGCGACGTAACTTAAGACTGTACAAAGTTACAGCGGTGCGAAAATGCAGGCAAACCTTGGGTGACACGATTTTTTCCGAGATCAGTCGACTACTACGAAGCGAACTAATGGCATCCGAATGCACGGGCGAGCACAAGACTGAAAGCACTTTACGATGACATGCTCGTAGCTGTGGCGAGAACTGTTATCTGGGCGAGTAAGAGCACGAAGAACATAGACCGCTGTTGAGCTAAATTGCACGCGCGGCCGTGTTCGAAGCGCGATAACTCTGTCAGCTTTCAATATTTCTGGCTGGAACACTTGAATTCCATAGGCAGTAATATGCTCTAGTAAAGCGCCAAAGCACAGCGAATTACCTTTTGACTTGGAAAGGTTACGGCGGTGCGAAAGTGCATGTTGGGCATGTGTGACAGGATTTTTTCAGATTTCGCTCGACCGCTGCAGGTACACGAGGCGAGCTAACGGCATGAAAACCCCCGGACGAGCAAAGCACCGAAGGCCCTTTACGATGGTCTGCTCCTAACTCTCCAGCTGCCTAAACTGCCTTAACCCCATCTGCCATTTTAAAGCGGAGGACGGCAGCGGTGAAGCTTCTTCCGCCCTTAGGCGCCTTTTATACTTGCGCCGCCCTGCGGCGCGGCGTGATGGTCGGCATGGCTATCGATTTTTCGCGCCGCGAGGCGGCGCCGCATCGCTTTTATACTCCGCCGCCGCAAAACACCACACTTGACGGAATTTTGGGTTACGGTATCCGGCGAATCGCGCCGCTGAGGGGAAGGGCGCGGTGCGGCGCGATCAGCCGCGGCAGACTCGGTGTAGTGTGGGGGATTTCACCGTTTCGACCAAACTTCTCCTATTGGGAAGGAGAAGGGGGTATGCCCGTACCTTCTGTAACCTAGGAAGAGAACGGAGATCTGTAGACATTCAGCAAGCTTCATATACCACGCCAAAGATATGCTTAGTGCATAGTGACCCCAGAATGGCCATATGAGAAAGAATTTTGAGTGATTCTCGACGATGAGTACCTTCCAGTAGTTTTACTTTTGGGCCCGCACATATCGCAAAATAAAGAGTGGTTTAAAGCCGTTTGCATTGCAGGGGATTCAACTCAATGCCACACTCACCAGTTTCAACCGTAGGCTGAGCGAACGACTTCGACTTCAGGCTTAAGAGAGGATTCGTCGCTCCCCATAGGAATCCCACGACAAACATTGACAAGATGCATTGCGCTGATCAGCCAGACGAATCCTTTCTGTTTTGCTCCCTCAATGACTCATGGACCGTTTCCGGAGCACGGGCCGTAGTGCGCAGAAGCTCGTGGCCGCGCGTCGCTGACGCTCCCCTTTCTAACTGCAATCGCGCAGTGGCGCGTCAAATTCGGGGCGCGGCGCGACTGGTCGCGCCGCTCCCCAAGTTGACGCGCCGCGCCGCGGCGGGAGTATAAAAGGCGCCTTACTCGCCCATATTCGAGTTTTCCAGCGCCAGCCAGGGTACCATTCTGTTCAGCTCGACAATTCCTATCGAACGGTATCAATCTCGACCAATTTTGGAAACATCGATTTTTTGACACTTTCTCATCGAAGACGGCCTCTAGACCGTGCCAGACGGACGACGACGTCATCGAAAATTGATATTTCCGAAATTGGTAGAGTTTGATACCCTTCTATAGAGCTTTTCGTGCTGAATTGAGCGATGTTACTATGAGTGGCGAGAACTGTTGTCTGGGTGAGTAAGAGCACGGAGAACATAGACCGTTGTTGTGCTAAATTGCACGCACGGGCGTGTTCTGAGTGCAATAACTCTGTCACGTTTGAATCTTTCCGGCTGCAACTTGTGGATTTCGTAAGAAGTCGAAAGCTCAATAAGCGCGCTGAAACATGGCAGCGTAGCTTATGATTGGACAAAGTTACAGCGGTGCGAAAATGCATGTAAACCTTGTGTGACACGATTTTATCCGATTTCAGTCGACCACTGCGGGAAGACAAGGAGAGCTAACGGCATGCAAATGCGTAGGCTAGCCAATCAGTTAAGGTACTTTACGACGAATTACCTATAACTCTCCAGCTGTCTAGCCTGCCTTAGTCTCAGCTGCCATTTTAGAGCTGCTGAGGGCAGTGGTGAAGTTGCTTCCGCCCTTACTCGCCCACATTTGAGTTTTTGACACACTTGATGGTACTTTTCTGTTCAGCTCGAAAGGCTCTATCGAACAGTATCAATTTCGGCCAATTCCGGGAAAAATTGATTTTTTTTTGACAATTCGACCCCTCGAGGACGGGGGCGCTCTTCGACGAGCCTGCCCGTACGATGACGTCTTCGAAAGTCGACGATTTCGGAATTTGCCAAATTTTCTTGTCCAAACTTCGTCCAAAACCGTCTAGGGGTTATTTGGAGCGCTGATTACGAATCCGACGTCCGTTTTTGAAATTTCAACCGATTTTGGCATGTTACAGCCGTTTGAGATTGGTAGGGTCAAGATCACTGACCACCCTCAGTTTTCGGTATTGGTGGTCTCCTGGCATAATCGGCCAAATGGACTTCGGCATCGTATTCGGCACCCTGAATAACCCTTGCCCTTAGACGAAGTTAGAGCAAAATCGATTTCCTGACACGACCACCCTCAATTATCCAGAAGAAAATCCAAAACCTATCGAAATCGGCAGAATTTTCAAAAACTAACGTCGGATTCGTAATCAGCGCCTCATTTAACCCTTAGGACGAAGTTTGGACAAGAAAATTTGGCAAATTTCGAAATAGTCTGCTTTGGATGACGTCATCGTCCGGGCAGGCTCGGCGAAGAGCGCCCTCGTCCTCGAGGGGGGAATTGTCAAAAAATCAATTTTCCCGGAATTGGCCGACATTGATACCGTTCGATAGAGATATCTGAGCTGAACAGAACGCCACAATTGGGAGCGTCGAGAACTCAAATGTGGGCGAGTAACGGAAGGAACTTCGCCGTCGCCCTCCGCCGCTCTAAAATGGCAGATTGTGCTAAAGCAGTTTAGGCATTTGGAGAGCTGCGAGCACGTCATCGTAAAGCTCTTGCAGTAACGGCATGCAAATTTGTGTCCAACACAAATTTGCATGCCGTTAGCTCTCCTTGTCTTCCCGCAGTGGTCGACTGAAATCGGATAAAATCGTGTCACACAAGGTTTACATGCATTTTCGCACCGCTGTAAATTTGTCCAATCATAAGCTACGCTGCCGTGTTTCAGCGCGCCTATTGAGCTTTCGACTTCTTACGAAATCCACAAGTTGCAGCCGGAAGGACTTGAACGTGACAGAGTTATTGCACTCAGAACACGCCCGCGGTGCAATTTGCGAGCTGTCGCGCCCAGTCGATTGATAGGTTCAATCATATATACATTGTGCACAGCGCACTCCAAAGTCTCGTCGGGACAGAGTACAGCAACTGCTGAGTAGGGCGGCTGAGAATTTCTCATAAAACTCCCTAAATGCTCACTCTACAAATGTCCCCCTCGATTGATAGGTTCGATTCTATATGCATTGTGCACGGCGCACTCTCAGAGGATTCCTGACATGACAAAACACTTTACGCCATGCTTGAGATGCTCCGAGAACATGCAAGCCCTGGGAGATAAGCTTCTCCAATGGCAGAAGTCTGCCAAAAGTCATCCTTGACCACCCACTGCGAAAATGCGGTGGTTTGGCGAAGTTGTATATATGGTTGTGTAGATCTCGAAGAAGCGAATCGAACGGTACGAACCGAAAAAAAACTCAAATTAGAGGAATTGCGAGCCTGCAACGTTTTCGGCGCCTTGCGGCCGACAACTCGTCCGCGGCCGGCCTTCTCAATGGAGCGCAAGTTCTCAATTTTGGCCATTTTTGATCTTTCATATGAATTGTATATACCTAACGATAGAGCTCGATCTCGTGAGCTCAAATATACTCTTGTTTTTTCAAATGGATGACACTTGGGCGAGTTATAGCAAAAAGACGCAAAAACCACAAAAGTGCGGTTTTTTCGGCGTCTATTCAAAAGACGCGTCCGGTACTGTACGTGCGTTCATGAGCGTCGAGATTCAGAAGCCGACTTCGTGCTATGAGCATAGGAGGACCACTAAAGAGGTAAGTGTAGATGGGCGAGTTCGAGGGTGGAGAACCGACAGCGACCAGAAGGGAGCGACCTAGAGGAGGCGTCGGGATGGGGTTGATAGGGGGAACAATGAAGTAGGCCAGGAGGTGGTACCAAAAACGGGTTAGACAATGAGGAGGGACCAGGAGGGAGATACCAATAAGGGGGGGGGGAGTAGTAAGGAGGACCAGCAAATGATTCATTACGAGGGAACCAGTGAAGGAGACCGGATTTAGAAGGTTTTGTGACACTATGACACGGTCGCGCAACTGGCGTTCGCTCTCCGTAGTCGTGCCATGAGCGTACGAGGGCTTCTTAATTGGGGTAGAGTAGTAGGGAGGATCACGACGAGGGGAGAGGGGGAGGGAGGGATCGACAGGAAGAAGGGACGTGGAAGCCGAACCAGGACAGCGAACCAGCAAGAAGGAAGCCGTGAGGTAATTCATACGGGGAACAAGGAATCTACCATCTGTGCCGCCTCTTCAAACTCATCACAGCGGCAACTGCGCGCGCTTCTGAGGTACTGGTTTCGGAAGACAGGTCCTCTAAGCATCTAGGTAATGAAAATATATCATCGGCATCGCGCGATGAGCAGCCGCTTTCAGAATTCAACGTGGGATTCTCCGGCAGGAGAGGAAGAGCAGCCTCTTCCTGCTTGACACAGCGGAAACTGCTCACGCTTTTTAGCTTCTGGAATCAAAATAAGTGTTCACTACCACTGTGGGCGTTTCCGAACGTCCTGATTCAAAACCCGTGTCGCCGACTTGATGCCATGAACATGGGAGGGCCACTAAAGGGGTAAGAGTAGTAAGGGGACATTGAGGGAGGGAGCCAGGAGAGCGACCAGCAATGAGTGACCTGAAGGAGGGATCAGAATGAGACACAATAGTCAATAGGAGGGACACATACAACAATGAAGCAGACCAGGTGGCACCAAGAAAGGTGGAGGCAATAGTGAGGGATCATTAGGGAGTTACAAATAAGTGGGAGCAGTAAGGACGCTAGGGGATCGATTATCGTGCGGCGAGCGTAGAATTCAGAATTCAACATAAGAGCTTCAAAAGTGGCAACTGCACGTCTTTCTGAGCGTCTGGATTCAGAAGACGGCTCCTCTCCGTTTTGCTAGAAGCATCTGGATTAAGAAGATGTATCACCGGCATCGTGCGACGAGCAGCCGCTTTCAGAA
This sequence comes from Heligmosomoides polygyrus polygyrus, assembly GCA_947396885.1. Lineage (NCBI taxonomy): Eukaryota > Metazoa > Nematoda > Chromadorea > Rhabditida > Heligmosomidae > Heligmosomoides > Heligmosomoides polygyrus. The sequence goes on along the minus strand of OX377204.1, from coordinate 56,476,867 downwards.
TTCAACATGGGACTCTTCCACGCGAGAAGAAGAGCAGCCTCTTCCTGCTTGACACAGCGGAAACTGCTCACGTTTGTTAGCTTCTGGATTCAGAATAAGCGTTCACTACTACTGTGCGCGTTTCCGAGAGTCCTGATTCAAAACCTGTATCGCCGACTTCGTACCATAAACATGGGAGGGCCACTAAAGGGGTAAGAGTAGTAAGGGGACTTTGAGGGAGGGAGCCAGGAGAGCGACCATCAATGAGTGACCTGAAGGAGGTATAAGAATGAGACACAATAGTCAATAGGAGGGACACATACAACAATGAAGCAGACCAGGTGGCACCAAGAAAGGTGGAGGCAATAGTGAGGGACCATTAGGGAGTTACAAATAAGTGGGAGCAGTAAGGTCGCTAGGGGATCGATTACGAGTGGATCAGTAAGGGAGACAATGCGTGCGGGTTTAGGAGATGTGTGTGAGCTCACCGTCGTCGTGCCATGAGCGTGGAAGAACAACTTTATGGGGTAGAGAGGTAAGCGGCGGGGGAGGGGAGGACGCGGAGAGCGACCAGGAAGGACCGACCTGAAGGTGGACTCAGGGGTCGGATTCATCCACGACTTACATAAATTTGATAGGCTTACAGAACAGAATTCACCGCGGAAAACTCAGATAACGCGCCTTATCGCTCACCATATCGTTTGGCCTATGTTATACCATCGCTCACCCCGAGCGAAGCCTAATGATAAGCTCCCATATCGACTCATCGCTTCGCGCAATCGATATGGGAGCTTATCATTAGGCTCCGCTCGAGGTGAGCGATGGTATGACATAGGCCTTTCATAAGGCGCGATATCAGAGGTTTCGGCTGTAATTTTCTCTGTTAAATTGCTGTAATTCGTTAATGGATCCGGTCCCAGGAGGGGATCCAGCAAAAAGGAAGCAGTAAGGGGAATTAAAATAGAGAACAAGAAAGGCGCGTTTCTGAGGTTCTGGATTCAGTGGAAGTGTCTCCTACGTCGTGCAGCAAGAGTATAGGCTCAGAAGACGGATCCTCTTCGTCACGTAACAGAGGTCTGAATTCATGGGGACGGCTGCGGAGGAGCAAGGGACAGAAGTAGTGAGCAGCAAAAACCAGAGACGTTACTGGACGGTCTGGTGAGAATTCCTATGACGAAAGTAGTGAACGGCTTCATGTTGATAATCTACGCAGCAGGTCCTGTTAGCGAATTTTATGTTTTACATTTTTTGTTTATTGCTTCTCGTAAGTCAGTGCAACGCCGCGCGAAGAGCGCAAGTGCGAGACATGCCGTTAGGCGTGTCGGAGCACTTGTAATCTTATAATACATATCGATCGAGCGACATCGCGTCGCCCCGTCGCGAGGTGTTCATACCTGTTCTGCAGCCTTATCACACGGAATTACAGTACCGGACGCGTCTTTTGAATAGACGCCGAAAAAAGCGCACTTTTGCGGTTTTTGCGTCTTTTTGCTATAACTCGCTCAAATATCATCCATTTGAAAAACCAAGAGTATATTTGAGCTCAGGAGATTGAGCTCTATCGTTTGGTATATACACTTCATATGGAAGATCAAAAATGGCCAAAATTGAAAACTTGCGCTCCATTGAGAAGGCCGGCCGCGGACGAGTTGTCGGCCGCAAGGCGCCGAAAAGGTTGCAGGCTCACAATTCCTCTAATTTGAGGTGTTTTGAGAAAAGGTTGGTACCGTTCGATTCGACTCCTCGAGATCTACACAACCATGTATCAACTTTGCCAAACCACCGCATTTTCGCAGTGGGTGGTCAAAGATGGCTGGAGCAGACTTTTGCTATTGGAGAAGCTTACCTTCCAGAGCTTGCATGTTCTTAGAGCATCTTAAGCATGGCGTGAAGGGTTTTGTCATGTCAGGAATCCTCTGAGAGTGCGCCGTGCACAATGCATATAGGATCTAACCTATCAATCGAGGGGGGGGGGAACATTTGTAGAGTGAGCATTTAGGGAGTTTTATGAGAAATTCTCAGCCGCCCTACTCAGTAATTGCCGTACTCTGTCCCGACGAGACTTTGGAGTGCGCTGTGCACAATGTATATAGGATCGAACCTATCAATCAACTGGGCGCGACATCTTGTAGAGTGGGCGTTTGAAGAGTTTTTATCAGAAATTCGCAGCCGCCCTGCTCAGGATTTGCTGTACTGTCTTCGGCGAGACTTAGGAGTGCGCCGGGAGCAATGTATATAGAATCGAACCTATCAATCGAGTGGGGCAACCGCTCGCAGATTGCACGCGCGGGCGTTTTCAGAGCGCAGTAACTCTGTCAAATTCGAATCGTTTCGGCTTCAACTCCTGGGTCTTGTAGTCAGTAGAATGTTCTAATAGTACGCTAAAGTAGAGCGGGGTAGCTTAGGAAGAGGCGATGTTACAGGGGTGCGAATATGAAGGTGAGGCTTGTGTGACGTATTTTTCCCGATTTCGGTGTACCACTGCGGGAAGACGCGGGAAGCTAACAGCCTCAAAACGCGTAGGCGAACAGGTCGTTTAGGGTACTTTACGACTACATGCTCTGAACACCTCAGCTGCGTAAACTGCCTTAGCTTCAGCTGCCAGTTTGAAGCGGCAGAAGATAGCAGTTAGAGCATCTTGCGCTCTTACTCGGCCAGAATTGAGTTTTCGACACTCGCTATGGGACCACTCTGTTCATCATGAAAAGCGCTATCGAATGGTATCAATTTCGACCGATTTGGGGAACATCGACTTTTGGCGGTTTTCCATCGAGGACGAGGCCTCTGGAGACCGCGGCCCGCGGCAGGCGGGCGGTGACGTCATCGAAAATCGATGTCTTCAAATTGTGCCATGCTTGATACCATTCGATAGAGCTTCTCATGCTGAACTGAACGGTGTTATTAAGAGCAGACAGAACTGTAATCTGGACGAGTCAGAACGAGGAGAACATCGACCGTTGTTGTGCTAAATTGCAGGCGCGGGCGAGTTTGCAGCGCAATATCTCTATCAAGTTCGAATCTTTCCGACTGCAACTTCTGGACATTATAGGCAGCACAAGTTTCGTGGCGTGATCTAAACACAACGGTGTAGCTGATGAATGGACTAGGTTACAGCGCTGCGAAAATGCGGGTGAGGCTTGAGTGACATATTTTTCCGATTTCAGTCGACCTCAGCGGGAAGGCGCTGAGGTCGACTGAAATC